>OX463227.1:100230157-100790157 GCA_949820135.1 Sylvilagus floridanus | reverse complement strand
GGTAACCAGCCTATTTGAATCTAATGCATTTTGACCATCTTTTCCCTTCTACAGGGTATGTCCAATTGCCCAATTAAAACTGCATAAATACCACATTTTCAGGGAAACTTTCCCAAATTTTCATATGTACAAATGAATGAACATACTCATTTGTTACTAGTTTGTCTTAATGTGTATTGCTGTGCAAAATTAGCTATTTTCACACTGTGACCCACACAGAAAGATGGAGGAGGGGCCGGCGCTATGGCATAGTGGATAAAGTCGCCACCTGCAGTGCCAGCATCCCATATGGGCGGCTGGTTTTAGTCCCGGCTGCTCCACTTCCTATTCCGTTTTCTGCTATAGTCTGGGAAAGCAGTAGAGGATGGACCAAGTCCTTGGGCCCCTGTGCCTGCATGGGAGACCCGGAGAAAGCGCCTAGCTCCTGGCTTTGGATCAGTGCAGCTCAGGCATTGTGGCCAATTTGGGAGTGAACTAGAGGATGGAAGACCTCGCTCTCCCTCTCTCTCCCTTTCTCTCTGTCTCCCTGCCTCTTCTTCTCTCTGTGTAACTCTGACTTTCAAATAAATAAATAAATCTAAAAAATAAAAAGATGAATGGTGCAGAACTCTGCAGTGTCAAAGTGTAGGACAGAGAAGATGCTTAGTTGGCATGTCTCACATCATTTCACCTTCACTTCAAAAACAGTGAATTTTTAATTAATTTATTAATTGGTTTCCAGACTTCTGCTTTCAAGACTGCTAGAGTAATCTTCATTAGCCTCCTAACTTGGTATGATATACAAAACCGTGCCATTTTGACAGTGGGCAACACATGATATAAGACCAAGAGATAAAATCAGAAGACTATGTCTATTCTAGCTCAGTTCCTGGAGATAATTTCTAGGCTGCAAGACTGAGATAGGGAATGCTTACAAAACTTGGTAGACTGAATAATAAGAGACAGATATTGGAAAGCAAGGAAGCTAAGTGAGCTATAATTTTCAGCGAAGACTATGAAACAATGAATCAAGGGAAAAAGTGAGAGAGAGGAAGAGTGACAGAGTAAGAGAGTCAGAAATCAAGCATGAGGAAGACACACACACACACAGAGCAAAAGCGAGAGTGAGAGCGAGAGCGAGAGCGAGAGAGAGATTCAGATATCCACAAAAGGGATTTCTCAATTCTTTACATGCATGAAAGAAAAAAAAAATATTGGATTGTAGAATGAACTGGTTGAAGCCAATTGAATAAACAGTTCCAAGAATTCACATAAATTCCAGGAAATTTATTGTAAGTTTTACCATTTTACAGGTAACTTCACTTTATCTCATAATATCACTTTTAGCTGTTTTACTTTGTTTCATTTGTGAACGTTGGAATGATTTATGAATTACACATAAGTAATGAGTGGCAAAATTGAAATTTTAAAAGTTTCTGAGTCCAAGTCTTTTACCTGTGTGACTACATTTTTTTTAAAGATTTATTTATTTATTTTGAAGGCAGACTTACAGAGAGGCAGAGGCAGAGGCAGAGAGAGAGAGAGAGAGAGAGAGGTCTTCCATATGCTGGTTTAGTTCCCAGATGGCTGCAACAATCAGAGCTGTGCTGATCCAAAGCCAGGAGCCAGGAGCTTCTTCTGGGTCTCCCACGTGTGTACAGGGGCCCAAGGACTTGGACCATCCTCTACTGCTTTCCCAGGCCATAGCAGAGAGTTGTAACAGAAGTAGAGCAGCCTGGACTAGAACTGGTGCCCACATGGGATGCCGGCGCTGCAGGTGGCAGCTTTACCCGCTATGCCACAGCGCCAGCCCCTGCATTCTTAATCTCTTATAATATAAAACTCTCCCCATATTGGAAAATTAAGAGAGTCTGTCAACAAGAATGGGCTCTAAATCTCAACTCTCCTATGCTTTTATTCTTTTGCTATAAGAAAATTCTCTAAAATTCTCTGGGCCTCACTTATGATAGGAAGAGAATAAGGTTACATTTGATAATCTGCAAAGTACCTACCAAATTTAAACTCCTTTGGTAGCACAGGCTTATTGCAGAAAGAGTACAGTGAACTTGTTCAATGATCCAGGAAGAGATGAAAAAGGAAGGCTTTATTGACTATCCTAGTCTGAGTTAATAGCTCCTTTTTTATTCTGCCATGGTCATTGGTACACACTCTATTATTGAATGCACTATATTATATTGCAATTAGTTGATATAAATGCATTTCCCATTAGTTTAATTTAGCCATCCTCAAATTCCAAAGCAGTATATTTCACATTTTAAACAAATATAATTTTATTTTTCCATTAAAATGAATTCAAAAATTAATAAAAGTAAATTGGACCCTGGGAGATGGAGAGAGGAGGAATCTTCAATCATCTTAGCAGAGACTTGTTTTGTTAATTACTTTCAGTCCACTACCCAGAACAATACTGTACATATAGCAGGAATAAATTAGGTATGCTGAGTGAACCACAGATATTAGTGCTTGGGGCCCATGTAATACAGTCAATTATTCCTAGGACAAAGTTTCACCAAGAATGCTAGGAAAGAATAAGCACATTTAGTAATAAGCAACACAAATGTTAAGAGCACAGATCAATAATCTATTTTATCCTGAAGTGTATTTTTTCATAGCATGTTGCATCATCATTACATCAACAATATCATAATATAGTAAAATTAAGTTATGTCTATGCAAAATTACAAAGTCATATGGATGATGGCTTTGTCTCCTAAACGCATCTGTGGAAAAGCAAGATGCATTGTGGCATTGCCGGTTAAGCCACCACCTGTGATGCTGGAACCCCATATGGGTACCCGTTCATGTCATGGTTGCTCCACTTCATATCCAACTACCTACTAATGGCCTAGGAAAGCAGCAAACGATGCCCCAAGTGGCTGGGCCCCTGTCAACCATGTAGGAGACCTGGATTCAGACTGGCATAACCCTGGCCATTGCAAGGATTTGGTGAGTGAAACAGAAGACAGAAGATTCTCTCTCTCTCTCTCTCTCTCTCTCTCTCTCTCTCTCTCTCTCTCTCTCTCGTCTCTTCTAATCTCTGTGTAACTCTGACTTCCAAATAAATAAATAAATCTTTCTTAAAAAGTCATTGGATTCCAAAAGATTCTGAAGTGATACAATGCAGAGCAGAATATGTTTTGAGGGTAAATATACTCCTTAGAAGGTACAGGGAGTAGATTTTAATGTGATGAGGAAACCTAACTGCAGCAGGATAATTTGTGCCTAGTATAGTCTTAGGCATACAGAGAGCTTGTATCTTTTACTTGTCTTTTGTCTACATTGTCTTGTCATATCAGTTTGTTCCTTTATCCCTGAACAGCAGGTAGAGAGATTTGGCCAGTGCACTCTAGTATTGAAACAGAAAAATAGGGACTGGCACTGTGGTTTAACCAGCAAAGCTACCACCTGCAGTGCCAGCATCCCATATGGGCGCTGGTTTGAGTCCTGGCTGCTCCACTTCCAAACACTGCTATTGCCTGGGAAAGCAGCATAGGATGGCCCAAGTTCTTGTGCTGCTGTGCCCTCATGGGAGACCTGAAAGAGGCTCCTGGCCCCTGGCTTTGGATCAGCGCAGCTCCAGCGCTTACAGTCAATGGGGGAGTGAACCAGAGGATGGAATATCTCTCTCTTTCTCTCTCTTTCTCTCTCTCTCTCCCCCCTCTCTCTCTTTCTCTCTCTCTATCTCTCTCTCCCTGCCTCTCCTTTTCTCTGTGTGTAACTCTGACATTCAAATAAATAAATAAATCTTTAAAAACAAAAATAATGATTTGGCTAGCACTGTGGCTCAGCGGGTTAACGCCCTGGCCTAATCACCGGCATCCCATATGTGTGCCGGTTTTAGTCATAGCTGCTCCACTTCTGATCCAGCTCTCTGCTATGGCCTAGGAAAGCAGTGGAAGATGGCCCAAGTCTTTGGGACCCTGCACCCACTTGGGAGATATGGAAGAAGCTCCTGGCTCCTGGCTCCGGATTGGCATAGCTCCAGCCCTTGTGGCCAACTGGGGAGTGAACCAGCAGATGGAAGACCTCTCTCTCTCTCTCTCTCTCTCTCTCTCTCTCTCTCTGCCTCTCCTCTCTCTGTGTAACTTTGACTTTCAAATAAATAAATAATTATTTAAAGAAAAAATAATGACTTAGTGGACACAAATAGCACACAGTATTTCCAAAGGACCTAGAAAGCCAAATTTAAGGAAAGTCGATGATCATCACTTGTAGTTTCCAAACTTCTGAATTTACCAACTCAATAGTTTATTTGTAACACCATAACTACTCCTCAAACTTTCACAATTATTCATGAATTTGCAAGGAGCAGCAAAAAATCTTGAACTGCCTAACTATCAAATAATTGGTTGAGCTCCAATGAGTTAAACAAGACACGGACAAATATCTTTTACATTAAATATAGTGCCATATGTTGTTTCTTCTTGATGTTTCTGCATTTTTGTGTGTATGCAGGCATGTGATTTTGCTGTTTAAATGTTTAGCACAATGCTGAAATGCTGCCTGGTATTCCTAAGAACAAGAAGGCTGTGGTATATCTCACAGAAAAAAAAATGTTTCCTAAATCAGCTTTGTTCAGGCATGAGTTATAGTCCTATCAGCTTTATGTTCAGTGCATCAGCCATATATATTAAATATGATGTCTTTAGACAGAAACATATGAGAAGGGTATGTATTGATTTGTTGACAAAAATGTCATGACAAAATGTCCACAAGAGCCTAGTTCTGTATTTTCCTTGAGAGCACTTTTCAGCATTCCTAATGCATTATTTTGATTGCTTTATACAGCATAACAACTGAACAAGAATCAAAATATACACAGATATACATATATACACATATATGTATATGTGTATAAATGTATGTATATATGTATATATATGTGTGTGTAAACATATATATATACATATATAAAATTCCACAACAATATTGCAGGCTATTCCAAGGAAGCACCAGTCTTCATTACTATTGATCGTGACACTTCTGATATGCCACTGACACTTCTGATACACCGCCCTAGATTCAGAACATCTGGGAAAGCTGCTCTATGATGTCAAATCTATCCAGAATGCAGACTCTCTGAATCCTTGTTGTAACTTGAAACATCACCCAGATGTGCATTTTGGGTGAAACCTAGGCAATATAATACATACATAAAACTTATCCTTAATAAAAATTTCAAAAATATACAGCAGTACAGAGATTAGTAGCAAAAATATTCATGTGCTCATTACAGATTTAAAAATTACAGATGTATCATCCATCTTGATTCTTCCATGATCTATACAATTTTATCCTTCCAATAATAATATTGAAATCTGGCCCAAGGTTTATTTCTTGAAAATAACAAATGTGTCTTTAAGGTTAAAATTTATTCCACCTAAAAAAGTAACATTTTTAAAGTTCGTTTATTTATTTGAAAGTCAGAGTTACACAGAGAGAGAAGGAGAGGCAGAGAGAGAGAGAGAATCTTCCATACACTGGCTCACTCCCCAGATAGCCGCAACGGCAGGAGCTGTGCCAGTTCGAAGCCAGGAGCCAGGAGCTTCCTTCGGGTCTTCCCAGGCAGGTGCAGGGTCCCAAAGACTTGGGCCATCTTCCACTGCTTTCCCAGGCCATAGCAGAGAGCTGGATGGGAAGTGGAGCAGCCAGATCTTAAACCAGTGGCCATGTGGGATGCCAGCACTGCAGGCGGCAGCTTTACCCACTACACCACAGTGCCAGCCCCAAAAAATAACATTTATTTTTTTTTAATTTTCAGTTTTAGTAATATCTATAGAATATGTTTCATGTATGTCATAGATATAAGTCTAAGATGATAACCACATTTTCCTCCTGCCTTGTCTCCTCTCAAGCCACTCCTTCCTCTCTTTCTTTTATCCTTTAATTTTTGCAAAAACATAATTCCAATTTACTTTCTAATCATAGACTTAATGTACCACTAAGTACAATATTCAATAAGTAAAAAGTAGGAAAAATATCCAGTGTTCATATTAGCCCAATGACTTCATCAATTATTGTTATTAGCATTACTTTGTCTTCATTTGGATCTGTTTCAAAATATTATCCACATATTGCAATTGATTAATATTTCTCCTGAATCTATTTTGACCTGTAGCTCCAAATTTCCTACATTATATTTGTTAAAAACACAAGATTATGTTTTAAAAATTTATTGATTTATTTGAAAGGCAGAGTGACAGAAAGAAAGGCACACACACCCATACACACACACACACACACACACACACAAGCACAGAGAGAGAGAGAGAAAGCATGCTTCCATCCAGAGGTTTACTCCACAAAGAGCAGCAACACCATGGCTAGGCAGGCATAAAATCAGAAGCTAGGAGCTCCATCCGGTTTCTCACATGGGTAACAGGTACACAAGTATTCAGGGCAGCTTCCACTTCCTTATTAGACACATTACCAGGAAGCTGGATCAGAAGCAGAATAGAAAAGACTTGAACAAACATTCTAATATAGAATGACAGCTTAGCAAGTGCCAACTTGACCCATTGCGCCATAAAGCCAGCTCCAAAACACAGGATTACTAAACTAAGAGATATAATTTTGTCTGAAGTTTGATTCATTGATCACCTGGTATCATTCCTATGAAACTTTAACTTCCTGTAGTGTAGTGATTGCATATAATATTTTGATTGGATGTATGCTATACAAGAATTTAGTACATAAGATGCATTGAGAACCTCTAATAAAATCAACATAATAAAACATCTCTTCTATTGCGATATTAATGGCCATAGGTGAGTATAGACTTAAATAGTTTTTCTTTTATTGAAGTCTGAAATATTGTGATGTCAGGGAAATTACACACGAATGACTGGGGAGGAGCCATAACATCTTTCTCCAGGGATGAAATCATGGACCCTGCTCTCCACCAGGACCCACGTAAAATTGCCCACTGCACACTTTAACTTCTGGTTACATATGTGGATAATACAAGAACTCAGCCAAACCAGAAAAGTGATTTATAGCCACATGTACAAGGAGATGAAGGCATGCAGCTCCCAAATGTTAATCACAAATGCCAATTATGAGTTTGATGGTAGCATTACCAATAAATGCTCCTCTTACTTCAGGGATAAAGTCCCAAACTGGGACAAAAAGGTTTCCATGTGCTCTCTTAACTGCCCTGTTCCTCTCTTGCAATGTACTTTAATAAACTTGTCTTTACTATCCCTACTTACATCTCTCTGACCTAAAATTCATTGCTCAGTTGGCAAAAAGTAATTGAGGCCTGCCAGCTGCTGCCAATGAGAATGACACTTTAATTCTGTATTTCATTCTTTATTAGCTGACACTTTTTTTTATAAATAGTGGTTTCTCTTTATCAAGTATTTTTTCTACAGGGATGGAAAATTCTTGGTTGTTTTCCTTTAGTAATTATATTAATTATATTTTAAAATTATTTTGATTTTAATAGCCTCTAAAGGTGATTTTTAACTGTAACTTTAAAATATTGTAAACTGAGGAATTTAAATATCTTTGATGTGTTTCACTCCAATTAAATTTATTTATATGGATGAGCAGTAAGTCAAATTATAGCCTCTTTAAGTGACTTCTGAGCCTTTTTGATAAAACTTCAATAGTCTGATAGCTTATTTGTCTTCTGGATTGACAAAACATCCCAAGTTCCCCTTGTGTATTTCCCATGCCAGTTCTAACACAAGCTGCCTCTCACAGAAGTTATTCTTTTCTCCTAGGAGTAATTGATATTTATACAATATATTAGCTAGATGTCACTATAGCTATCTTAGTTTTAGGCCTTTAAGTTTACAAATTAGCACCATACCTTGCCGTAAGTAAAAAAAGAAAGAAAGAAATAATTAAACTCTACAAGCTGGAAGAGTCAAGGAAACATATTTTTCCCTAAAGCATTAGGGGGAACACAACTCTGCTACTGCTATGTTCTTGGTCCACGGTTCTGATTTCAGACTTCTAGTCAGAACATAAGAGAAAACATGTGTGTGTTTTAAATCACTAATCTTTTTCAAAGATTTATTTTATATATTTAAAAAGCAGAGTGGCAGAAAGAGGGGGACAGAGATCTTCCATCTACTGGTTCACTCCTTACCTGGCCACAATGGCTGTGACTGGATCAGGCCAAAGGAGCCTGGATCTCCAGCCCAGTCTCTTACATACATGGCAGGGTCCCAAGAACTATGCCAATCGCTAGCATTTAAGTATAGACGATTACCCTCCATAATGTGAGCAGGGCTCACCCAATCTGTTGAAAGTCTTAAATTCTCTGACAGTGAAGGAAGTCAGCTTCCATACAACCTTTGATTAGAGCTGTAATGTTACATTTTTCCTAAGTATTCTCTGTGCTGGCTTGCCCTGCAGATTACAGATCACCAGTCCCTACAATAGCAGGGCATATTCCTCCCATTTTCTCCATCTTTGTCTTGATATGTCTCTTTTATGTCCTCCTGTCTCTCTAATACGATCCTCTCTCCTTTTTCTGTCATCCTACAAACACACACACACACACAGAGCACTTACTGTGAGGAAATGTTACTAAAACACCTGGTAATCTTTATTTTTTATTTCCATTTTCTTCTTTTTGAAATGAAGATACATATAATCGTTACTCTATTCCTGACCCACTACTATATTTTGGGAATAGATAACTTGATTTTTAATTTCAGTGTCTCACATTGATAGAGATCTTAACCCAAGGATGGTTCATATTCAAAGTTTCAACTCTATCTGATTTATATGATGTAGATAAGATTTGAATCTTTCAAAATAAAGTATTAAGTGAAATTTTGGATTTTAAGTTGGTACTCTCTTGAAAATGATCAGCTGGGTGAAATTTTTTCCTGTAGAGTTTAGATGTGAATCATTGGGGTCAGAAGGCAGATGAACTTTGGTACCCTATAAAATTATTTCTAAAACTCTCAAGATCCTACTCCAAGGATACATATAATATCAAGGCTCTTGCTTATATTATTACAAGATGTAGAATTTATCTGGGATTATCTGAATGACCATATGGATAATCACAAGTTTCAGTTAAGAGTAAGCAGACAGAGATACGACATAGAAAAAGGCAATATGATGACCAAAATAAGCAAGTAAAAGCCAAGGGATGCAGTTCAACAAGCTTAAAATAAAAGGAAAGTGGAACTTTGGGAGTGTGCTCATAACAACACCTTGATTTGGCCTAGTGAAGCTGATTTCAGACTTCTGTCATCCAGACACCGAGTAAATAACTTTTTCAGATACCAAAATTATGATAAGTTTTTGCAAAAGGCATAGGAAACTAATGCATATTGTATTCCTTTTTCTTCCATGTCAAAGATCTCAGTTCCCAAGGTACATTTACAAAAGTACCCCTTTGCTTTATCTTGCTGTATCTCACAATATTTACGCAACAATCTTAGAATAACACCAAGGGGCTTACCTGTTGGCTTAACAGGACAAGCCACTGCCTGCAACCCTGGCATCCCATTTGAGCATCAATTGGTCTCCCACATGCTGCACTTCCAATCCACCTGCCTGCTAGTATACCCGTGAAACAGCAGAAAATGGATCAAGTGTTTGAGCCCTAGCCACACATGTGGGAAATCTCTGGACTTCTGGCTTTGGCCTGGGTCAGCCCTAGCCATTGTGGCCATCTGGGTAGTGAACCAGTGGATGGAAGATTTCTATCTCTCCATCTTTCTGTAATTTTGTTTTCAAATAAATAAAATTAAATTTACAAAAGCCATCCAAACTATCCCAATGTGATGACTTAAAATTACTTAAGAAACTGATTGATTTCAACGTATTTTTTTCTTCAAGGTATTTTTTCTATGCATATAGAGTCAAATACTATGTTTCAAATTAATTTTAAATAATTTCTTTCTTTGTGATTGTAATTTTTTTTTTATTTTTTGAGAGAGAGAGAGAGAGAGAGAGAGAGGGAGAGAGAGAGAAAGGTCTTCCTTCCGTTGGTTCACCCCCTAAATGGCCACCAAGGCCGGTGTGCTGCGCCAATCGGAAGTCAGGAGCCTGGTGCTTCCTGCTGGTCTCCCATGCAGGTGCAGGGCCCAAGGACCTGCGCCATCCTCCACTGCTTTCCTGGGCTATAGCAGAGAGCGGGACTGGAAGAGAAGCAACCGGGACAGAATCCGGTGCCCCAACCAGGTCTAGAACCCAGGGTGCCGGCGCCACAGGTGGAGGATTAGCCTAGTGAGCCGCGGCACTGGCCTGTGATTGTAAATTGAATGGGATAGATGTGCCAATATATGTGTATATACAACACATATACATTCATATACAAACAAAGATTTACGTATTTGGTCATATTTAAACAGTGAATGCTAACGCATATAGATACTAAATAGTAAAATAATCATTAATTGTAGGAATAGAGGGAAAAGATGGGCTGTGCAAAACCAGAAAACATATTTATCTAAGCACATCTTATTTTGCAGATTTGACTTTAAATATATATCACTATCATTGACTTAAAATAATCTTGAATCAAAAGTAACTTTTAAAAAATTGAGGATAGTTATTCTTTTTCTAAAGTTCTGTTTACTTGAAAGGTAGAGTGACAGAAAGAGGTAGGGATATTAAGAGACACAGACAGAGATCTATCTGCTGGCTAACTCCCTAAGTGACTGCAATAGCCAGGAATGATACAGGAAGTCAGGAGCCAGGAACTCCATTGAGATCTCCTACCTGGCAAGGACATAAGCACTTGGACCGTCATCTGCTGCCTTCCAGGTGAACTGGCAGGAAGCTGCATTGGAAATGGCGATAGGTTCATTCCTAGGCACTCAGATATGGAACACAGGTATCGCAAGTGGAAGTTTAATCCCCTGTGCCACAATGCCTGCTCAGAGAAAAATTTGTTTTTAAAGATTTTATTTATTCATTTGAGAGGTAGAGTTACAGACAGTGAGAGGGAGAGACAAAGAGAAAGGTCTTCCTTCCGTTTGTTCACTCCCCAGATGGCCGCAATGGCCAGAGCTGTGCGGATCCAAAGCAGAGGCCAGGTGATTCTTCCCAGTATCCCTTGAGGGTGCAGGGCTCAAGCACTTGGGCCATCCTCCACTGCCCTCTCGGGCCACAGCAGAGAGCTGGACTGGAAGAGGAGCAGCTGGAACTAGAACCTGGCACGCTTATGGGATGCCAGTGCCACAGGCGGAAGATAACCTACTGCGCCACAGTGCCGGCCCCAGAAAAAACTTTTAAACTAAAGGATTACTGCATTTCAGTGGCAAAATGAAACTATCTAACCATACATTGAATTATATTTTAACCCTTCATTTCAATAAATAAATAGGAACCTAATATGAATACTGTCACCCTAACTTTCTTCGGTGGTGGTATTTTGAGATATTTCTTATTCATTTTTGAACCGCATAATATGGTATTATATGGACATTCTGTTGCATGTTCCATTAATTCTTAACCTGTTTCTTTCTGTGATTTTACTCATAAATTGTACATTTGACTTTATGAATTTTTTTCTAGTGTGTTTTTTGGACAGTGAAATTGCCAGATCAAATTATATATCTTTATGTAATTTTACTAGATACTGTCGAATTATCCTTCTGGTTGAATCATTTTAAATTCACTCCAGGAATTTGTAAAATGACTTGTATCCCCACAGTCTTAACAGCTAAATGTGTGGTGAAAAATTTTGGATTTGTGTACCTGTAACATGTAAAATTCAGTCCCCAGTGTAGTTGGAATTCATGTTGCTCTGAAAGCTGCCAAGTGTCTTTTTATATGGAAAGGAAATGTGCATGTCCTTTTCCTCTTACTGTCTTCATGTTTCCTATCTCCTTTTTCATCAGGCCTTTTTTTCTCGGAAATTTACTTTTCTAGTTTTAAATGCTTTTGTATATTATGGATATTTATCCTTGGTCTCTTAAATGGATGACAAATAAATTTTCTCAGGGCATATTTAACTGTCCAAAAGTTCAGTTGCATGAGAATCAAATTTACTAGTATCTTCTATTAATTGATCTGGATTTTAATCATTAGAAGGAATAATTTGCCTCACTTCCAGTTATACATTCACTTACACTTTTTTTACATGAAAAATTTACCTTTGGATTGAAATTTCTGATCTATTTGGATGTGCTTTTGGGTAGATTTTAAGAAATGAGTTCAGTTATACGGCTACAGTAGCCCTGAGTGTTATTTCCACTTGATCCATATATCTCAAGTACAGATATGAATTACTTTACAACATTGATTTTGGTAAAATGTAATCATATCATGGAAATCCAACCACAGAAAACCATCACTAACCAAATGTGTGGATTGTTAATGCATCATGATCTATAAGGATAGAGAATGGTTGGTAGCTGGTTCAGGGACTGCAGAAGCCACTCACCTGCTTGGCAAGTTCATCTCGCTTGTCAGGGTGGTTCTGGACAAGTGTCTGGGCAAATTTAATGCTAAGTGAATAATATCACAAGTGCTCAAGACTAGATGAAAGAAAAATAAATATTCCACTCATAGAACTTGAAGTTGTCTCATGTACAGGATGGAATTCTGCTAGTAAGATGATTATTACTAACAGTCTCACTCAAGGTTATTATGTTTTTGTCTCTCACAAAGAAATCCAGAGGAAGTCAGTCCAGGAGAGTTCCTTCTTTCTAAAGAGTTGTTCCTGGTGAAGGACTTTCCTACTTTAGGTTACCTCACTGTCAAACGATGCTTTCTGAAGACTCAACTATTATTTCTGGAGTCAAGGAAATGAGAAAAAAGAGGAAGATGAATAAGGGAATTTCTAGCTAACATAAGACCCCTTTCAAAAGTGTTCTCAGAAGAGTTAAACAGTAGATACTCACTTACATTCCATTCACCTATCTAGTGGCAAAGGAATCTAAAAAATACAGGGGTCTGTGTGTGTGTGTGTGTGTGTGTGTGTATGTGTGTGTGTGTCTTAAGCTGATACATTGCAATGTGAAATAAGATTTGTATGCTGTTACTAAGGAAGAGGAAGAGAATGGGTATGGAATAGGCAGCTGTCCTTCCCTGCCACAGGATTAGTCTGTATTTATCATCTGTCTTGTTGCCTCTTACTAAAGAGGAAAAACCATTTGTAATATTTGCAAGTTAAATTTGGAAGATATCACTTTAACACCTTTTACTGTATTTTGTTACCTAACTACAAGATTCATTATTATTTAACCATCTTTAAAACTTCAAGCAGAATAGAACAGAATAAAATCATTTATTGTTTGAATGACCGGACACTCATTTGGAAAAAAATAAAAATGTATTATTCAATATTTATATGAGTATAAATCCTTTGTTTGCTTGCATTCCAGCATATTTAAGTACTCTTTTGCTTTTTGTTTAGTAAATCAGTACAGCAACCATGTGAAGTTTAACACCCAGGCAGATGAAGATGAATGTGGTCATTCTTTTCAAATAGGGCACTGTTTGCTCTGTGGAAAGAAGATATATTACCAGGGTGGTATAGATATTTCTGCAACATCATGTAACCACACTCCATTAGAAATGATTACCACTAGAATGCTGCATGATCTGAATTGGTTCATATTTCTTTAAGTCACAAGGGCAAGGAAGAGACCAGCGGTCAGGACAGTATGACCCAGTCTACTGCTCTGCCTGACCTGTGTCAGGAATAATCTCAATCAAATCTGTAACCACCATCATGTTAGCCAGGGCACTTCTAACTGTGGTGACTTGTTAAAGAACTGGGACTAAAAATAACAACCGTCCATCAGTGTCAACGCATGAAAAATTGAATTTCATCAGAATTTGAAAGAACGGTGGACTAGACTAATGTGAGGGAGTAAAGTCAGTCTTGTGATTGTAATTTGTTCTTTCAATTGCAATAAGTTGGCAGCCTTCTGACTAATATTTTACCAATTTACCAGCTCAGAAGGAAGATGATAAAGGAATAGTTTTCAAATATTCATGAATATCTGATTATGCATGATGATTACTTTGATGTTATTGCAGTTTGAAATTATTTACCACTGAGAATTCTTTTCATTTTAAAAAAATATTTATTTTTTTTTGAAAGTCAGAGTTAAAGGGAAAGAGAGAGAAAGAGAAAGCAGGAGACAGAGAGACAAGAACTTCCACTGGCTGGTTCACTCCGCAAAAGGCCACAAAGGCCAGGAGTCAGGATCACCTGACTCCAACGTGAGTGGCAGGGGCCCAGGTATTTGTCCCATCTGCTGCTGCTTTCCCAGACACATTAATAGGAAGTAGGATCAGAAGTGGAACAGCTGAGACTCAAACAAGTGCCCATGTGAGATGCCAGTGCTGCAAGCAGCAGTTTCACCTGCTACACCATAGCCTTGGCCCCAACAGTTTTCTTGGTATTTTGTATAAACTGAAGAGCAGTACATTCTTAAATATTTTCTTATTTCATGGAAGCTTAATAAACACTGCCAAATACATTGAAACCATTGATTTATTTAAGAATCCATACCCCTTACTGAAAAACCTAATTGTTTTAATAATATATTTAATTTACAAATTATATGTATTTCATATATACAGATTCAGGAACATAGTGATACCTTCCACCGTACCCTGGTTCCTGGTCACACTCTCACCCTTCTACCTCCTCCCTCTCCTACTCGCATTCTTATTCTTTCACAAAGATCTATTTTCAGTTATCTTTATATTCATATGATAAACCCTACATTAAAGAGTTCAAAAATAGTATGAAGAAAGAAAAAAACACAGTTAATGAGTAATTGAGACAAGGGCTGTTCAAAACCATCTCACTTCTAAGTCAATTTAACTCCAATAGGTTATCTTTATGTACTCTATTAGTTAATTCAGATCAAGGAGAACATATGATATTTGTCTCTTTGGGATTGGCTTATTTCTCTAAGTGTAATTGTTTCCAGTCAAATCCATTTTGTTGCAAAAGACATTGTTTCATTTTTTACAGCTGTGTACTATTCCATAGTGTGTGTGTGTGTGTGTGTGTGTGTGTGTGTGCGCACCATAATTTCTTTATCTGATCTTCAGTTTATGGACATCTGGATTTATTCCATATCTTAGCTAGTGTAAATTGAGCTGCAATAAACATGGGAGTGCAGATCACATTTTCATATGCTGATTTCATTGCCATTGGGTAAATTCCTAGGAGTGGGATGGCTGGATCATATGGAAGGTCTATATTAAGATTTCTGAATTATCTCCATGTTTGTCTTCCACAGTGAAAGCACCAGTTTACATTCCCACCAACAAGGTAGGGTAACTTTTTTTCCCACATCCTTGTCAGGATTTGTTGTTTGTTGATTTCTGTATGAAAGCCATTCTGACTGGGTTGAGGCAAAACCATGTTTTGGTTTTGATTTCTGTTGCCCTGATAGCTAGTGATTCTGAGCATTTTTTCAAGTGTCTGGTGGCCATTAGAATTTCTTCTCTTAAAATATGCCTGGTCAAATTTTTTGCCCATATCTTAACTGGGTAGCTTGCTTTATTGTTATTGAGTTTATTTCTTTCCCCAGAAATCTTTTATTTAAGGAATAAAAGCTTCATGTATCTCATACAACATCAGGAATATAGTGATTCTTGCTACCATATCTGCCCTCCCAGCCACACTCCCACTCCTTTTCTTACTCACTCACCTATTTACATTTTTATTTTTTACTAAGATCAATTTTCAATAAACTTTATACACATATGATTAACTCTATAATAAGTTTAGAGTTCAACAAATGTATGGAAAAAAATATCCCCTAAACAGTAGAGACAAGAGCTGTTCAGTCATTGCATCCCAAAGTTCTAATTTTACTTTTATAAATTACCTTTCAGGTGCTCTATTAGTTATCACAGATCAAGGAGAACATATGGAATTTGTCCTTATAGGACTGGCTTTTGTCACTCATTATACCGTTTTCCAGTTTCATCCATTTTGTTGCAAACAAAAGAATTTCTTTTTTACTGCTGTATAGTATTCCATGGTGTACATACTCCATAATTTCTTTATCTAGTCTTCAGTGTATGGGCATTTGGGTTGATTTCGTTTCTTAGCTATTGTGAATTGAGCTGCAATAAACATAGGGGTGCAGATAACTCTTTAATATGCCAATTTCATTTCCTTTGGGTAAATTCCCGAAAATGGGATGACTGTGTCGTATGGTAGGTCTACATTCATGTTTCTGAGGAATCTATATACTATCTTCCACAGTGGCTTTATCATTTTACATTCCCACCCATGATGGATTAGAGTAGCATTCCCCCATTGCCACACATCTTCACCAGCATTTATTATTTGTTGAGTTGTGTATGAAAGCCAATCTAATGGTAGTGAGGTAAAACCTCACTGTGGTTTTGATCTGCATTTCCCCGCCTGCTTGTGATCCTGAACACTTATTCATATTTCTGTTGCCCATTTAGATTTCTTCGTTGAAAAATGTCTGTTTAAGTCCTTTGTCCATTTCTTAACTTGATTATTTGTTTTGTTGTTGTTGAGTTTTTTGATCTCTCTCTATATATTCTGGTATTAATCCTTTATCAGTTGCACAGTTTGAAAATAATTTCTCCCATTCCATCAGTTGCCTCTTCACTTTGCTCAGTGTTTCTTTTGCAGTGCACAAGCTTCTCAATTTGATGTAATCCCATCAGGCCTTAAATACCTGTGCCTCTGGGATCTTTTCCAGGAACTGATTGCCTATGCCAATATCTTGCAGGGTTTCTCGAATGCTTCCTAATCATTTGATGATATCATGTCATATATTTAGATCTTTGATCCGTTTGGAGCGTATTTTTGTGTAAGGTTAAGGTAGGGGTCTTGCTTCATATTTCTTCATGTGGAGATAAAGTTTTCCCAGCACTATTTGTTGAAGAGACGGCCTTTGCTCAAGGGATTGATTTTAGCACCTTTGTCAAAATCGATTGTAGATGTATGGGTTGATTTCTGGCATTTCTATTGTGTTCCATTGGTCTATCTACCTGTTTTTGTACCAGTGCCAGGCTGTTTTGATTATTACTGCCCTGAAGTATGTTTTGAAATCTGGTATTATGATGCTTCTAGCTTAGTTTTTCTTGTATAAGATCACTTTAGATATCTGGGTCTTCTGTGTTTTATATGAATTTCAGCATCACTTTTTCTAGATCTGTGAAGAATGCCCTTGGTATTTTTATTGGTATTGCATTGAATCTGTAAATTACTTTCAGAAGAATGGACATTTTGATGATATCTGTTCTTCCAATTCATGAACATAGAAGGTTTTTCCATTTTTTTGTCTTCTATTTCTTTCTTTAATGTTTTGTATTTCTCATTTTAGAGATCCTTGACATTCTTGGCTAAATTAATTTCAAGGTATTTTATTTGTTTTTTTGTAGCCACTGTAAATGGGATTGATCTTAGAAGTTTTTCCTCAACCATAGCATTTTTGTCTGGATAAAGATTATTTATTTTGTCTGTTGATTCTATATTCTACCACTTTACCAAACTCTACTATGAGTTCCAATAGTCTCCTAGTGGAGTCATTAGATTCCCTAGATATAGAATCATGTCCTCTGCAAATAGGTATTGTTTGACTTCTTCCTTCCAAATTTGTATCCCTTTTGTTACTTTTTCTTGCTTAATGGCTCTCTTTAATATTTCCAGAGTGGGCATCTTTGTCTGGTTCCAGATCTCAATGGTAATGATTCCAAATTTCTCTATTCAATAGGATGCTTGCCATGGGTTTGTCATAAATTGCTTTGATTGTGTTGAGGAATGTTCCTTCTATAAATAATTTTGTTAAAGTTTTATCATGAAAGGGTATTGTATTTTATCAAATGTTTGTTCTGCATGTATTGAGATAACCAAATGGTTTTTGTTCTTCAATTTGCTAATATGATATATCACAATGATTTGTGACTATTGAACCATTCTTGCATATAAGGGATAAATCTTACTTGTTTCAAGTGAAACATAGCAAAAACAAAGCTGGAAGCATCACAATCTCAAATTTCAAGACATACTACAGGGAAGGTATTATCAAAACACCCTGGCACTTTTACCAAAATGTAGATGAATAGGACATAATAGAAACTCCAGAAATTAATCCATGCATCTACAACCAATTAATCTTTGACAAAGTAATCAAAAATAATCCCTGGATAAAGGGCACTCTTCATCAAATTATTCTGGGAAAACTAGATCTCCATGTGCAGAAATATGAAACAACACCCTTACCTTATACCTTAAACTCCACTCAAAATGGATCAAAAACCTAAATCCATGAACTGAAGCCATGAAATTACTAGAGAACATTGAGGGAACTCTATAATAGAATAATGGAATAATAGAATAATGGAATAATCAAATACTCATAAATTTTAATCTGAGAATAGAATAGAAGAATTCTCAAATGTGTGTCCCCAGGGTCTTCCAATTGGATTCATAGCAGTGATGGGAGATCATCTTTTCCTTTAGATCATCTTTTTCCTTTCTGATTAAGTTTCTTGTGTGATACACTAATTGATGATCAAGGGGCTCTGAAGTCCCCAATGATAATTGAAAATTTATATATATTTTCATTTATTTATTTATTATTATTTTTTTTTACACAGGCAGAGTGGATAGTGAGAGAGAGAGACAGAGAGAAAGGTCTTCCGTTGCCGTTGGTTCACCCTCCAATGGCTGCCGCGGATGGCGCACTGCGACCGGTGCACCGCGCTGATCCGATGGCAGGAGCCAGGTGCTAGGTGCTTTTTCCTGGTCTCCCATGGGGTGCAGGGTCCAAGCACTTGGGCCATCCTCCACTGCACTCCTGGGCCACAGCAGAGGGCTGGCCTGGAAGAGGGGCAACCGGGACAGAATCCGGCGCCCCGACCGGGACTAGAACCCGGTGTGCCGGCGCCGCAAGGCGGAGGATTAGCCTGTTGAGCCACGGCACCGGCCTTATATTTTCATTTATATCAGATTTTTGATTTGTGTGTTTTGATATTCTAATTTTATGTGAAGACACTTTCAGGATGATTCTACTTACTGGAAAATAATTGCCGGGGCCAGCGCTGTGGCATAGCAGGTATAGCTGCTGCCTGCTGTGCCAGCATCCCATATGGGTGCCAGTTCAAGTCCTGGCTGCTCCACTTCCTATTCAGCTCTTTGCTATGTCCTGGGAAAGCAGTAGAAGATTGCCCAAGTTCTTGGGCCCCTGTACCCATGGGGGAGACCCAGAAAATGCTCCTGGCTTTGGATCAGCACAGCCCTGGCCATTGCGGCCAATTGGTGAGTGAACCAGCGAATGGAAGACCTCTCTCTGCTTCGCCTTTTCTCTCTGTGTAACTCTTTCAAGTAAAATAAAAAAACTCTTTAAAAATAATTGCCTTTTGGCCGGCGCCGTGGCTCAACAGGCTAATCCTCCGCCTTGCGGCGCCGGCACACCGGGTTCTAGTCCCGGTCGGGGCGCCGGATTCTGTCCCGGTTGCCCCTCTTCCAGGCCAGCCCTCTGCTCCGGCCCGGGAGTGCAGTGGAGGATGGCCCAGGTGCTTGGGCCCTGCACCCCATGGGGAGACCAGGAAAAGCACCTGGCTCCTGGCTCCTGCCATCGGAGGAGCGCGGTGCGCCGGCCGCAGTGCGCTATCCGCGGCGGCCATTGGAGGGTGAACCAACGGCAAAAGGAAGACCTTTCTGTCTGTCTCTCTCTCTCTCACTGTCCACTCTGCCTGTCAAAAAAAAAATAATAATTGCCTTTATTATTATTTAATGTTTCTGTTTATCCCTTTCTTGTTTAAAAGTCGGCTTTATTGAAAATATTTATGTTTTCTTTGGTTAATGTTAGTATAGTATACCTTTCTTCATTCTTCTACTTATAACCTGTCTGAGTCTCTTTATGTCAAGAGATTTTCTGTCAAGCAGCAGATTGTTGGATCTCTTAGTTTTGTTCAGTTTGACAATTTCTGTCATTTTATTGACATGTATATACACTCACATTTAAAGTGATTATCGACATAATATGCTGAAATACACTCTCTTTTTTTTTCAGGCTCATTGCTTCTGACTTTTGAATTTTTAGTATTTTTTCCTCCGGTTTTAATGAACGGATGTGCATGTTGGTAATGGGATTTTTCTTTCAGACTTCATAGGATGACAAAGCGATACATATGTGTGTGTGTACTCATATGTGCATACACACACTCTATAAATACTTCTTCACGAAACTATTGATTTCAATATTAAGCTCCCAATGAGCTATCCAAATATAATCCATTAAATATGGATCATTATCTCCTCTACCCTCTGCATTTCTGTAAATTTCCACTCCAACAATGAGAAAACAGATCACAATATTCATGCTCTTTTCCTTAATTTTTCAATTCAGGTATATATTTATACTAAGATAACATCTTATTATTTTTATGATTTTTTATGATTCTTTGAGATAATAGATTTTTGACAGATTTATTTATTTATTTATGAAAGGCAATTTACAGAGAAGGAGAGAAGGAGTGAGGGAAAAAGAAGGGAGGAGAGAGAGAGAGAGAGAGAGAGAGAGAGAGAGAAAGAGACTTCCATCTGCTGATACACTCCTCAAATGGCCGCATGGCTGAAGCTGTATCTTTCAGGAGCCATAAGCCAAGAGTTTCTTCCAGGTTTCCCACGATGGAGACTTGAGCCATCTTTCACTGTTTTCCCAGGCACATAGCAGGGTGATGGATCAGAAATGGAGCAATCGCAAGTTGCTATGCCACAGCACAGACCTTGAGAAAACAGACTTTATTTGACATTATAGTCAAAGATTTCATTGACTCCACTAAAGACAGTTCAACAAATGAAAACTGGAAAGTCTATAGTGCGGGAGAAAAATAGGCATGGGTCATACACAAAAATAAAAAGAGAACATGTTAAATTTCAGTCATATAAAGTAAATTTTAAAAGTCATAAATCATTAAAACTATAGTGGTATATTAATTTCTATCTATTTTTGAACCAATATAAAATGAAAGATTAACTTCATACATTTATGGAAAAGCATTTTACCAAGCAATGTCCTTCTGGGCTTTTAATCTTGCCTTTAGTCTTATAATCTCCATTCATTTCCCAAAAAATTTAATCTGTACTGTTTCTCCACCTCCTTCAGTGAGATTTTTTCATATATTTACAATACAAATTCCCTTGTCACAATTTGCATTATTACCTTGCATCACATAAGCTCTTAATGATTTTTTCAAATTTTGCTTTGATGAAGTTTCTCATTTTGAGTTCTGTGAGTACAGTTTTTGCAGTGCCTTAAAAATTCTCTGTACACGACCTTTTATCAGCCTTTGGGAATCAATGTATCCTTATATTTTCCTTTTATTTCTCCTTTTTCCAGAATAAAATGCAGATGGACTTATGCAGCATATAGCCTGATCAGATTTGCTACTGTGCTATCAAGCCTCAACGTTGTCATCTTTTTTTTCTGCATGTCTGAGATTACTGAAAACTATTCCTTTTTGTGGATGTGCTACAGTTTATCATTTAACCTTATTAAATTAAAAAGGAGTTATTTGTAGCTTCTAGATTTTGGCAATTATGAACAAAGTTACCCAATATACACACCCTGCAGTAAATTTTTATTGTAGCCATTTTTAACTTCATTTAGTGATGGCATTGGTGTATGATTATTAGATCATATGGTAATCCTACATTTAGCTTTGCTTGAAACTGTCATACTGACTTTTAAAGCGGTTGTACTATTTTGCCTTCCCACTAGCAATGAATGGGGGCTTATGCTTGCCTGTATACGCCTCAGCATTTCGTGCTGCTATTCTTTTTTAGCCCTCTATGTTTAGCCACGATTGTTTTAATTTGTTATCTGCTGATTACAAATTACATCATTCCACATGTTTTGTTGCCAACTGTATATCTGCACAAGTTAGGTGTTTTCTCCAGTGGACTGAGATTTGCGACTCATTTTTATCTGTTACTGCATATATTTGAGTCATTGGTATATTTTGTAAATATTTTCTTTTAGTCTGTGGTGTATCTGTTCTATGTCCTTGAGATAGTCTTTTACTGAGCAAAAGTGTTACATTTTAATGAATACTGATTTACCACTTTTTTTTTGTCTTGAGTAGTGTTTTTGTACTGTTCTGGAATCTTGTTACTAGAATTTTTTGCTTTTCCTAAATGTTTATTACTTAACTTTAACAATTGGATCTATAAATTCAATTATTTTTGGTGAAGAGTGTAAAGGGCATTAGATCTGCATAGAGATTAACTTTTGACATATATATGTTCAATTATTGCACACTATTTGTGTAAAAGCTATTATTATTCCATTGAAATTTTGTTGCTCTTTTGTCCATGATCTGCTTTGAATGATGATCCTTCTCTCCATGCTATTGGTCTTTCCATAACTTTACAGTAAATATTGAGTGCATATGGTATTAAACTTCCAATTTTTTATTCTGACTACAAAGGTTCATTTGGCTTTGCATATGAACTTTAAGATAAACTAAGTTTGTTAGTAAGTATAACTAATTTCTGGAATTTTCCTTGGAATTAGGTTGAATCTATAGATAAAATTGAGATCAAATGACGCTTTGGAGAATAGTCTTGCAGTGTATGAACACATGACCCATTTACGTAAGTATTCTTTAAGTAGTTTGAAAAGAACTTAATCATGGGAAAACCTAAGTACATATGTACATAATGTACATATAAGTATATTATGAAACTTTATGCTAATTAGAAACCCCCATGACTTTGCCATGACCCTAGCAAACACCAGTCCTCACTTGTTAGTGTGTGTGTGTTTAAATATTTTTTCTTGTGCTCCTATTGTTAGTTGCATGGCACTGTAATTCATGATTCCAATGTCTCCTTTTGGGCTCCTTGAATAACAATATCTTTTTAAAAATAAATTCTTCTCCTAGAACTGTTCTTATCCCTCTCAGTCACAGATTTTGTTTGTTAAATAATTTGTCCAGCTATTTTTTTCATTTTGTGCAGTAACATTAACTTACTAAGCCCTTTTATGTTTAACAACAATAACTTTTGTCCAGTGCCACGGCTCATTAGGCTAATCCTCCACCTCCGGGGCCGGCACCCGGGTTCTAGTCCCGGTTGGGGTGCCAGATTCTGTCCGGTTGCTGCTCTTCCAGTCCAGCTCTCTGCTGTTGCCCAGGAGTGCAGTGGAAGATGGCCCAAGTCCTTGGGCCCTGCACCTGCATGGGAGACCAGGAGGAAGCACCTGGCTCCTGGCTTTGGATCAGCGCAATGCGCTGGCTGTAGCAGCTGCTTGGGGGAGGGGGGTGAACCAACGGAAAAGGAAGACCTTTCTCTCTCTCTCTCTCTCTCTCTCTCACTGTCTAACTCTGCATGTCAAATAAAAAAAAATACCTCGGATTTTAGGAGAGGAATTCTGGATATTTGGGCAGGCTCTACTCTATATAATTTTCTGTTTCTGTGCTTCATCTTGGGGCTGGTTGTTTTATTGGATAGAAAGTGAAATTCTCTGCTCTGGGTGCATTTAGTTTCTTTTAGAAATAGAAAAAAATTACGTTATGGTTTATTGTCATTTTTATTATAAGTTAGAGATAGAGATGGGTAGCTTAATTGCTTTACGTAATTAATCTCCATGGTTTTCAACCTCACGAGTTACCTCTAAAAATCCCAGTGTTTTCAAATCCTAAGCCTTTCCAAGTCAGGATTACTGACTTGTGCTCTGAAGCAACCTGTTTAAGTACTCTAACCTATGGCTTTTGCTAACCTAGTTTAACAGTAAACTTTCTCCCATTTTCATTTAGTATTCTCAGAATCTGCTGAAATCTTTTTGCAATTTTCCCTTTCCAGTTTTTTTCCACTATATTAAAACTATTTTTTCCGCTACCTCTGAACATTTATGTCCCCCTCTCACCAAAGGACACCCTGCTTCTGCTGCTTCGACACTTCAGAACCTTTGTGTCGTTGGTCAGTCATTACTTTGCTGCCCACGACGCTGCACATGACAGTCTTCTGCATGGTTTGCATGGAGTTCCTGCCTTCCAGGATGTTGCTTCTCCCTGTCTTCCAGCAGAAGGTGGCGATTTCAGCCTCCAAACTGACCTTGTTGCTCACCTGAGCTTCCTACTCCTGGGTCTTCCGCTGTGCTTCTGACCTGGACTGTGCCAGCTCCGACACCAGGTGCAGCAGAACCCAGTTGAGCTGTTCCATCTGCATGGTGTGGCAGGCCTCGGTGTCCCTAATGCTGTTCTCCAGACTGACCCAGGTCCATCTCCCAGGACTGGCACTTGTATAGCAACTCCTTGAGCATCGCCTCCGCAGCACTGATGGCTGACGGCGAGGTGGTTATTGCCTGCGTTCCTTGGTCTGCTGGGACCAGTACTTGTCCAGCTCCAAGGCATTCTTCTTCCTGAGTCTTGTATTTTCTATTTCTGCAAAATCACTTAAAGATATGTTAGAGAAAAGCCTATAGATAAAAATATGTATGGAATAGGCTTTATTTAATTGAAATCCCCATCTAAAATGTTTCAACTAAAAAAAAGCTCATAAAAGGTACTTTAAGGTTTATTAAAAGTTATCTATTATTTATATTTTCCACATTTGAATTCCCAATAAATAGAAAACTAAAAGCCCTCGAAGCCACGATTAGTATTCTGTAACCACATTGACTTAAAAAATGGGCAAGAACATATTGATTATCTATTAATAGTTACATATTTAAATTATATGACTCTTTAAAAGATTTAGTTACTGGAAACTCAGAGTTAGAGAAAGAGAAAGAGAGACAGAGAGAGAGAGAAAGAGAGACAGAGAGAGAGACAGAGATCTGCCATCTACTTGTTCACTCCCCAGATGGCAGCAATGGTCATGGCTGAACCAGTCACAAGCCAAGAGCCAGGTGTTTCATTAAGATCTCACTCATGAGTCAAGAGTGCCCAAGCAGTTTGGCCATCTCAACAGGGCCATCAGAAGGGAGATGATTGGGAAGTGGAGCTGCCAGGACATGCTCTGGCTTCCATAATCGATGCAAGCATTGCAGGCAGCAGCTTTACCCTCTATGCCAAAATGTCATCCCCAAGTGACTGTTTTTTAAATGGTGATCTGTATTTTTCCAAGTATTAAAAAAAAAAGAAAAACAGAAATGTCAGTTAAAGCTATCACTTCAGAAATGCAATATTTTAATCATGAATACAGATTATTTAAAGTCCTATAATGATGATTAAAAAAACATAGTGAAATATCTTGCACATAATCTTTTTCCTGGATTTATACAGACTTCAATTTGATGTTGAGAACTAACTGCATAGCAAAGTTATTAAATGACCACACTCACAGTAGCTATCATATGTCCTTTATTCTGCATAGTTGGTTGGCAGTGATGGACTGAAACTAGACTATCTAATTCTCTTAGTTAGATTTTTGAAATGGCCACAACTCTCTTGACAAATACTTAATCATGAAAGTCAGATTTATAGCAATTGTTGTAGCTCTATTCAAGTTTTAATACTGAGGTGTCCACTGGAAACCACAAGCAACACATCTGGAGGCACAGAACATCTGGTTTGAAATGTTTGTTTCAGCTATTTTTTTTTATTATTGATATGTTTACTTAGCCAAGGAAATCTGAAAACAAAACACCATAAAGAAACAGATATTTCCCCTACATTAGATATATTATTGAAATCAATACAAATAACAGAAAGGATAACTTACTGGAAAGAAATTTGAAAGCAAATAGTTAAAACTTAATGGGCTATCCTAAAATTGAAAGACATTTATTTCATTTTTGTTCATATTTTATAAATACAATAGCTACAATTTATTCCATAATCTCAACATGTTGTTTGCTAGAAATTCTAAATCACAATTGTTTTGAAGCAACAAAATTGTAAGACACACTGATAAGCAAAGTCTGAAAAATTTCTAAAATATTGAAATAAGATTTAGAAAAAGATGAATGAATCTTAAATGCTGATTCTAAGTATTACAAAATTTAAATCATCAATTTCTTTAAAAATATCTAATTGCTATAAATGATAGAAAAAGCAATTATTTTTATATAATATTTCTGTCTTTTGCTACAGAGATGCTATTTGAAATTAGAAAAAAGTCATGACTTTAGTTTCAGACATAAATTCAGGTTCTACTGGCTTCTCTATAAAATGCTCTAAGATATTATCATGAGAATAAATTTAGTGATGTATTTTGGAAACTATAAGATAAAGCCTTAATGTATGATAATTTTATATAGCCTCAGATTGTTTAACTTAATTTGATAAACTAATTTATTTTGTATGATCATTTTTTTTCCAAATGCTAAAATTGAAGAAGTTAGCACATGATAATTAAGTCTCCAGGGATAAATTCAATATTTTTCATTTGCAATGCAGATATTTTTCTATCATTGTTTCCACATCAAGATGATGAGAAGATAATGAGGAAAAAGAAAGAGTTCATCTGAAAATTATAGGGAGAAAATAGTAGACAACTGCCAAGATCATGTCTCATCACTACTTCAAGCGTGATATTCATCCTATCAGTACATTCTATATTCTAGGAATTGTAAAAGATTAAAGAAAAACTTTTATTTTTTTAAAATTGATTTGAAATAGTTACAGACAGAGGGAGAGGCAGAAAGAGAGGTTTACCATCTGCTGGTTCACTCCCCAAATGGCCACAACACTCAGGGCTGAGCCAAACCGAAGCCAGAAACCAGGTGCTTCTTCCAGGTTTCCCACATGAGTGCAGGGGCACAAGGATTTGGGTCATCCTCTGCTGCTTTCCCAGGCACATTGGTAGGAAGCTGGATCAGAAGTGCAGCAGCTGGGACTCAAACTAGGATGTTGGGGCTTCAGGCTAGGGCTTTTACCCATTATGCCACAGTGCCAGCCTGGAATTGTGAAATATTTTGCAATATCCAAATTCACCATAAACTGTACTATACATAGTTGCAAATTTCTTCACTTTGGGAATGCCTATTCATAACTTGCCATTTAGCAGACAATTTACTCCTTTATAACTGAATCGTGCCATCCCTAAACATCACCAGAAGCAAGATTGGTGCTTTTCATACATGATCATTTCAAAGCTATGATGACACTCAAAGTATCACTTGGGCATTTGCTTCAGGAAATGTTGCCTTGTGGCTATTCTAAAGTTAGCATTTGAGGAAAAATTTCCCTGAAGTCAAAACTGCTCTAGAAATCACTGAACTGTAGCCTGAAATTCAAGATTGCTGAATAGTGAAAAGCCACACTTACCTCAAAGAAAGACACACACACACACACACACACAGAGAGAGAGAGAGAGAGAGAGAGAGAGAGAGAGAGAGAAACACCAAGAAACCAAAAAATGGACCACATTCCCAGG
This sequence comes from Sylvilagus floridanus, assembly GCA_949820135.1. Lineage (NCBI taxonomy): Eukaryota > Metazoa > Chordata > Mammalia > Lagomorpha > Leporidae > Sylvilagus > Sylvilagus floridanus. The sequence continues at coordinate 100,762,886 of OX463227.1, read as the reverse complement.
GGACAGACTGAGAGAAATTTTCAGTGGAGAAGTGATAGAACAGGAACTCTATGGGACAGTGAAGAAAGTGGAAAAACACACAGCCTCAGTTGGGCTGGTGGCCACCAGACCCTGTATCTATACAGCAAACTTCCTGCTGGAAAATGCCATCTTCCCAAATCCTGCTAGGAAGAAGTTTCTGTGTCACCAGCAGCAGCAGCTTTAATTGAATGAGAATTCCACAGTTCCACACTAATTTCAACTCTTGGCTGGACAGAAATGAGCTACATGGCTATGTTAAGACAGATGAATTTGGCAATTTAGGATGGTGGAAAAAGAGAGGAATGCAATGTGGATTCTCCTTTCAGAGTGAAGTAGTGCTTAGACTCCAGTCTAGGTTCCACTGCTACCAGAAGCAATCAGAGGCAGGGTCAAAGTAGTTTATAGGATGGAGAGTAGATGCCATGCATTCTCCAACTGTGGTAGTTTTGGGCATAAGACTCAGAGATATGCCCACTCACTTACATGACTCAAGATGAATTCTCTTCCAATTCTTGGGTGTACAGTGGGCAGCTGCACATAAAAACCATCCATATCCAACCTCATAAAGTTCCCTCTGCACCTCCTAGCTCACTGTGTTGGGAGACCTGGCCTCAAATCCCATCATCACCCTTGCATGGCATGTGAGAATTGGGAGCAGTTCCATCTACACAATGTAGAACAAAGATTGTTAATGTTGGTAATAGAATATTTGGGTTAATATGCACGCACTTGTGGTATCTGGAGTGCTTTATCTGCATCACTCTGCTTTGGGTGTTACAGGCTTCAGAACAATTTGCATGCTCGATCACACAATCCACACATCACACAATCCAAGAGCTGTAACTATTGGAGGCACAAGCCCCAGTATCACGCAGGCTTGCCAATGTGCAAAGGGGAAAGTGTCCCCAGTCCCTAGTGTAACTGACAGCAGACTCTGGAGACAGAATATACACATCCTAGGAAGCCTGCATCCAGCTCAAAGTCACACTTCTACCCATGTGAACTGCTGCAGACCAGAACACTGTCTATAGACACAGTAGATGTTGATTAAAGCAAACGAGATCACTCAGCAGTAACATTTCTGGGCTCAAATATAACCAAATAAAAGCAATAAACCAAGTGATGACCTGCATTCTAACTAAACCATAAACTCTTATCAAATAAAGAAGGGAATATTATACCAGATTTACAGAAATTAATGTAAGGACACAGGAAGCATGAAGAAACAAGGTAGCATTACATCTTCAGAAAAACACAATAGTTATCCAGAAATAGGTCCTAATCTGTAGGAAATCTATGAAATACTAGAAATGGAATTTGAAATAATAATTGTAAGGAAACTCAATGTGATATTAGAGAATACATATAGACAGCTACTATGGGTGACTCTGTGCCTGGCTGGGAGACTGCCTACCTAGCATATGCAGGAGGTTAGGAGGGTATGGCACAGCATACCTCCCAGGAAGGATTCTATGACCTGACTGCTGGCAGGTGGTAGGAGCCCAGGCATATTTCCCCCACTCCATCCTCCTGTTGAAGGGCCTTATAATTCCCAATCAGGTAAACAGCTCCCAGGTATAGCCCAGACCTCAAGGACCAACTGAAAGGCTATGTAGGCTACATAATATTCAAGCTGATTGGAGAGGCATAGTGGTGCCAATATCAGCTTTATCCCATAGAAATAGTGTTGCCCTGAATTAGCTATGCCACTCTCTGTCTAACCTTTAAAAGATAATTCTTGATTGTTAATAAACAGACATGTTAACCGAAGCTGTCTCCAGTGCTTCTTGTCCAAGAATGCCGTAGCCCCAGTATCCTGACAGCGTGTGCCTCGCAGGACACGCCCGCCAGCTAAAATAAATGAGGACATCAATAGGAAACCTCAATGAAAAATTTGCCAAAGCGATAGAAATCATTAAGAAGAACCAAATTCATTTAGGAGATGAAGATTTCAATCAATGAAATTGAAAGTATTATTGAGAGTTTCAAGAACAGGATAGACCAAGAAGAGGAAAAGACTTTTCAAAGAACACACAAAAATAAAGGGAAATAATTAAAAAGACTGTAAAAAAAAACCCTACACTATACTATAAAATATTACAAGATACTATTAAGCAAACAAATTTTTTCATCATAGGGATTTCTGCAAGAGAAGAAAAGGAAACGGACATTGAGAATCTACCAAATGAAACAATAGTTGGATGCTTTCCAAGTCTTGAAGGAAACAAGGCTGTGCAGATTAAAGAACTCAAAGTATATCAAGCCAAAAAAAAAATCTTCCTCAAGGCATATAACGATTGTCAAAAGTTAAGAACAAGGATAGAATCATATACATTAATAGAAAAATATCAAATTACACTTAAAGTTAAACCATTAAGTGAACAACAGGCTGCTAACCAGAAGTCCTAGAGGCTAAAAGAGAATGGGATGATACATTCAAGGAAAAGAAAGAGGTGGGGGGAGAGAGAGAGAGAAAGGAAGGAAGGGAGGAAGGAAGGAAGGAAGGGAGGGAGGGAGGAAGGAAGGCGAGAAAGAGAGAGAGAGAGAAAGAAAGAAAAAGAAAGGAAGGAAGGAAGGAGAGAAAGAAAGGAAGGAGAGAAAGAGAGAAAGAAACAGAGAAAGAGAGAAAGAAAGGAAGGAAGGAAGGAAGGAAGGAAGGAAGGAAGGAAGGAAGGAAGGAAGGAAGGAAGGAAGGAAGGAAGAAAGGAAGGGAGAAACCTTTCAAACCAGGACTCTTATATCCAGCAAAGTTATTTGTTGGAAGTGTAGTAGAAATAAGGCATCTCCCAAATAAGCTAAAGCATAAAATTCACCACAACCAGAGCAAGCCTTACAAGAGAATCAGAAGAGAGTCCTAAATTTGAAGTACAAACCATTAAAACACAAGACACTACCAAGTTCACTAACAGAGCAGGCATAATCAATTATCGATCAACAAAATGAAGTTTTAATTCTTACGTTGGCTGAACAGATAAAAAACCAAGATCCCAGTATATTCTGCCTACAAGAAACTCACTTTATGAAAAAAGATACACAAAGAGTGAAATTGCATGAGTGCAAAAAGATACACTAGGAAAATGGAAACCAAAAATAAGATTAGCTATATTCATATCAGAAAAAGCAGACTTTAAATCAACAACTGTATAAAGAAAAAAACATTATATGTTGATAAAAGGATTGATTAAGCAAGAAGATGTATCAATCATACATATATATGCATATATGTGTGTGTATGTCTCCATACATTTAAAAAGATTGAATTCATGCCATGTGTATTCTCAGAACATAAGGAAATAAAAAACAAGAAGTCAAAAGAAGAAAAATAGAATATTGACAAATGCATGGAAACTCAACAACATGCTTCTGAATGACCAATGGGTCATTGAAGAAGTTCAAAAGGAAATAAAAACTTTCCTGAAATAAATGAAAATGAAAATACGGCATATCAAAACCTGTGGGATACAGCCAAAGCAGTATTAAAAGGGAAGTTTATAGCACTGATTGCTTACATTGAACAAAAGAGAAATTTATCAAATAAATTATCTAATGATGCATCTTGAAGACCCAAATACAAATTAGCAGAAGGCAAGAAATTATAAAGATCAGGGCCTGCACTGCGGCTCACTAGGCTAATCCTTCACTTGTGGCACTGGCACCCTGGGCTCTAGTCCTGGTTGAGTCACCAGATTCTGTTCCGATTGCTCCTCTTCCCGTCCAGCTAGCTGTTGTGGCCCGGGAAGGCAGTGGAGGATGGCCCAAGTGTATGGGCCCTGCACCCGCATGGGAGACCAGGAGGAAGCACCTGGCTCCTGGCTTTGGATAGGCACAGTGCGCCCACTGCAGCTCGCCAGAGATAGTGGCCATTTGGGGGATGAACCAACAGAAGGAAGACCTTTCTCTCTATCTTTCTGTCTCACTGTCTAACTCTGCCTGTCAAAAAAAAAAAAAAAGAAAAGAAAAGAAAAAAGAAAAGAAAAAGAAAAAGAAAAAGAAATTATAAAGATCAGAGCAGAAATAAACACAATTGAAAGTAAAAAAAAAAAACCTACAAAATATCAATGAAACAAAATCTGGTTTAGATAGGTCTAGATAGACCTTTAACCAGATTAACAAAGAAAAAAAAGAGAAGAAATTCAAATAAATAATATTAGAGATGAAAAAGAAGTCATTTTACTGATAACATTGAAATGAACAAAATCATAAGAAACTACTATGAAAAGCTATATGCTAATAAAATGGAAAATTTTGAAGAAATGAATAAATTCCTGAAAACATATAATTAAATTAAATTAGATTAAATGAGGAAGAGATAGACAAGCTAAACTAACTGATAACAAACAATCAGGTTATAGCAGTAATTACATCTTCCATCAGGAAAATGTCTAGGGCCAGGCCTGGTGGCTTTACTACTGAATTCTGTAAAACACTTAAACAGGAACTAACTCTATTACTTTTCAAACTATTTCAAAGTATTGAACAGATTGGAACTGCACTAAAGTCTCCTTATGATGCTGGCATCATGCTAATATCAAAACCACAAGATACAACATGGAAAGAAAATTTTAGACCTATATCCTTGAAGAACATGGTTGCAAAGATTCTCAATTAAATACAAATACATTAACTCTAAAACTACTGAAAAAAGATCACGTATTATAGCCAAGTGAGATTTGTTCCAAAGATGTAAGAGTGGCTCAAAATTTGTAAATCAATAAACAACATAAATCACATGAACAGAATGAAGAACAAAAATCATTTGGTCATTTGAATAGATACAGAGAAAGCAACTGATAAGGTTGAATAATCATTTCATGATAAAAATGCTCCAGAAATTATTTATAGAAAAAAAAAACTGAAATCATTTCCTGAACCAAGACAAGGATGTCCATTCACCATTATTTTTCAGGACAGTACTGCAAATATTTGCCAGAGTATATAGGGAGGAGAATAAAGATCATCAAATCAGAAAAAAGGAAGTCAAAATATCCTTATTTTGCAGATGATGTGATGTTGCACAGGGAAAACCTAAAGACTCTACCAAAAAGACGTTAGACCTGATAAGTCACTTCAGCAAAATAAATAGTGTTGGCAAAACTGGATGTATTTATGTAGTAGAATCTCTACTTCTTACAGTAAGGATTTTTGAATGTTTCAAAAACATACCACCATATAAGTACTAAAATATGATAATACAGAACATATCCCTTATATTCAACAACTTCAGGTACTCTTGTTTTAGACCACCCCTCAAAACACAACCATTTAAAACCACCTTTCTGATTTCTACCCCTATAGTTCTGTTTGTAACACAATTTCATGTGTTTGTTGATATTTAGTATAGTTTCTTTAATTTATTATAGCGCATTTGTTATCTCCTGCATCAGCACTTCTCACTTTTTTTCCTCCTTTTATCTCTTGTTGTTGCTGTTATTATTGTTGAAAGGTATTAGATTATAAGAATTATCATTTTATTTAAATAAATAACTTGGTGTGGGGTGACTAGGTCGCCACAGTATGTTTATGGAGGGATATTTGATTAAACATTTTAAAAAATTTAAATTTAAAAAATTAACATTTTAAAAAAGACAATCCTTTAAATATCCAGTATGTGGCACGAAAAGCACTTGGAAATTGATGCAACTGTTTTCCAACAATAAAAAAATTAAAAACACAAAATTCCTTTATCTACCTGAAGTCATATAATAAATTTCTTTTAAATAGCTCAGTATGCATGGTAGTTCTTTTCCAGTGAAGAATCTTGATGTACATGTTATCTTATCAATTGATATGATGTGACAAAAATGATACTTTTCTTATATGATGTTTCATAATATTCATTATGTGGTATAACATATAGTTCTTGGAGACTTACAAATGATAGATTTGAATGTACTGAAATTGTGAGAATGCAAGAAAGATTTCCCTGGGAAACAAAAATGAAGAAAACATAAATAATTACCCATTGAACCATTAGTAAATACCAACAATTATAAACAATTTCTCTGGAGTAAGAAACCTGATACAAGATTTAACCACGATAACTAAAGCGATTATCTCTTAAATGGTTATCTGCTTCAGTGTCTTCCACACTTTTTCTGTTTCAATCAATTGTTCATTCAGGAACAATTGATCCTTGCTTGCGTTCCCCTATGAATTATTCACATTAACATTTCTTCATTCTCTGATGCACTATATTTGAGTGTTTAAAAGTTGTGATTTAATCATTGATCCCAAAGAAAGCTAGGCCATGACACAAATTTTTCTTCCCACTGTGAACTTATTTCAGCTACGATCTCTCTATAGAGAACTGAAGGGATTGCTTTCGTTTTTCAGGTTTCTGTACAAATTATAAATAGATAATATACTATGAAAAATTATGAAAAACACTATGTATTGGAAAACTTTATTTCCAATAGCATTTGGAATAGATATGCTTTATGTGTGGATAAAAAGTATCTGTGCTACTGTATTATCTATTCTAAAGGTATGACTGATAAAACTTATTAAGAATGCAGTCAAGAAATGGGCAAATAGCATGAACAGACATTTTTCAAAGTATGAAATTCAAATGGCCAACAAGCACATGAAAAAATGCTTAGGGTCACTACTCATCAAGGAAATACAAATAAAAACCACAAGGAGGTTTCACCTCACTACAGTTAGAATGACAATCATCCAAAAATAAAAATAAAATAAAAAGAACAAATTCTGGTGAGGATGTTGGGAGAAAGGAAACCTAACCCATTGTTGGTAGGAATGTAAACATGCACAACCATTATAGACCTCAGTATGGAGATTCTTTACATATCTGGAAATAGATCTACCATATGATCCAGCCGTCTCATTCCTGGGAATTTTCCCAAACGAAATGAAATCAGCATATGAAACAGTTATCTGTACCCCCATGTTTATAGGAGCTCAATTCACAGTAACTAAAATGTGGAATCAACCCAAATGTCCATCAACTGATGAACTGATAAAGAAAATGTGGTATGTATACATTATGGAATACTACTCAGCCAAAATAAGAATTAAATCATGTCTTTTCCACAAAATGGATGCAACTGGAAAGCATTATGGTTAGTGAAATAAGCCAAATATCATGCTTTCCCTGATCTGTGGTAATTAATATACAGAGCACAAAAATGTAACATGTATGAGTGAAATTGACATTTTGAGATTTGTTATTGTTATAGCCCTTGTCTATACTCTTGAGGAACAATGGTTTTTGTTACTTACTACTTGTTAAATTCTTTATTTGTGGAGTGATAAGCTCATGATTGTAAAATAAACCAAAATTATGTCATTGTAAAAATTAAAATAAAAAAATAAGAGATGAAAGGAAAGGAAGACTGGGAGCATGGGCAGGAGGGAGGATAGGATGAGAAGTATTATTATGCTCTTAAATATCTGTATATGAAATACATTAAATTTGTTCATCTTACATAAATAAAAATTAAAAAGAAATTAAACTGATTTTATGTAAGACATAAAAGTTATTTATCAATTTATATGTTACCCTCTTTAAGGTAAAATTTATTCATTTGTTTTATTTTAAACTGATATATACAAATTATTCATATTTATAGAGTTCTAAGTGATGTTTTGATATATTCATATTATGTTTAATCTTTTTTGTAATAGAGTACTGCAGAGAAGTTTGTTGTGAATGGTCCTCTTTAAAAAATGTCTGCCCTTTGCCTGGTTTCAGAAGCTACTGCTAGAGAGGGATATTTTGTACATGAGAAAGCCCTACAGCCATATAAGGAGCTTCTTCCCCAAGAGATGTTTCATTCCCCAAGACAGTTGTTATTGCTTCCAGCTATTCAATCACCAGTGCATTTAAAACAAACAGCTGTCTCTGAGTATGTAAGCTCTACAGCATTTAGGCAAAAATCTGTATACAAGTACCAGGTAAGTGAGAGGTTTACTTAAAGAAAGTAGTACAAACCCCAGTATAGATATCCATTTTAAATGTCTCAACAACACCATAGCCACAGTGAAATGTGAATTCATTTATTCCCTAGACCTTCTGTCTACTTGTCCTTTTAATTTTGTTTTTATTTCTCTTTTCTTACTGATATTTTACTTTTTTATGGTTAATATTTATTCATTGAAGATCTATTCTATTTAATTTAGTATTCTCTCTTCTCTCTTTCTGTCTTTCTGACTGTGTATGTGTTTCCCTGGAGGGCTAATTTGTATATATTTATCTTATGTATTTGAAAAGTAGAGTGACAAAGACAGAAGGAGAGAGAGAACACAGGATCTTCTATCATTAGTTTAATCTGCAACAAATTTATTTAAGCTCTACCTAAGAAAAACACAAAATCTGCTATCTTCATATTAATTTAAAAAAAAAAAAAGAAGAAGAAAAAAGACTTGGGATACCCAGGATGAAGCTAGGAGCCTTGAACTCCATCTTGGTCTCCTGTGTGGGTGTCAAGGTCACAAGCACTTGGGTCACCTTCCATGCTTTCCCAGGCACATTAACAGGGAACTGCATCTGAAGCAGACCAGCTAACTTTCTAACTGCCACTTGGACATGCTGGGCCACAATTTCAACTCCCATCCATCCCGCCTAGGAGAGGAATTTAAAATTTTATTGAGGTGATGATTTGGTTTAGTGATTAAGATCCTGATTATGATGCTGAATCTCTTATTGGAGTACCTGGATTCACTCCTAATCCTACCCCTAACTCAAGCTTTCTATTAATGCAGGCAGACATTGGGAAGCAGAGGGAGCAGCAATTCCTGCTTATATGCCTATTTTCTGCTCAGTACTGAATTACATGTTTGAAAGTAATTAGTATCATCCATTGCATTCAGAAAATTATTGGACCATAGATTCATATAATGACTGCTTTCTCTAATGGATACCTACTGGAGCCTATTCAGTACAGTGGAGAGAATTAGATTTATAAAATCTAACTTTTGCTTCTCAGCCCATAAGTTTTGAGATGAATGTCACTTGGAAAGCTACAAAATATTCATTTTTAAATACAGTGAATAGCTACTACCTGGCAGATATAGCACACAGTACAAGAGATACAAAGATAAGCAGGAGATGATCTCCTACTCCCTTATCTTCTCCCTGGGAGAGGGATAGATAAACTACACACCATAGCACAGTGCACAAAATATGTAATATAGGATCTTGTAAGGCTAAAATTTGTACTTATTTTTATTACTTGTTCTAATTCCCATTAAGGTGGGCATTTATAAAGCTTTTGCTGATGTTTTTTAATAAACGAGTGAAAAAAAAAAACAAGTCTTATTTTCAAGTTTCATCATAGTGAATGAATCACTGATAGATCCTGGTTGAAGGAAACCTGATAAATCTGCTTAAAAGTGAATAACTTGTTCCCAGGTTAAGAAGACCTTCCAGGAAAGGAAACAATATCAGCAAATTCCTGGAGGCCTGAGACTTGAGCATGTGTCAAAGGAGAGGGAAAGAACAGTCACTTTACAAGATAATATAAACCTTGGCAAAGAATAGTGGGATGTAAATGAAGTCTGAAAATAGCAAGTTTGAACTAAATAGTGAAGATTTTATGTTCCAGGCTAAGTAAATTTTATTTCATTAAAGCTTAAAATACATACTATTTTATTCTTAAATTATTCTCGTTTTCACCTCCAAATGTGAATAATGTGAAATGTTTTGCCTACTTTACAAGATGGGGTACAGTATGGAAGAATTAATTTCAATACATTTAAGAAATATAATTTAAATATTGGGAGTTTAACTTAAGACATTAAGTTAAAATAATGAGTTAAGACATCTTTTAATATTGAGAATAAAATTATTCTTGTGGCATGGAGATATAGTGTGAGAGATTTATTGCATAATTCTATTATTATTCAGCACAATGTTTAATGTATTTTAGAAACCTCCATCTTTTTAGCAATAAAGAACTCTGTGTTTATATTAATGGAAGAAAGGGCAAGTGCTGCAAGTTTCTCCCAATAGTTCAGTTTGTCAAAGTTTAATCTGTTAACATTTCTGATTATTCCAATGTTTAATTAATGGTCTGCTAACCGTCTCAGGGTGAATCAAAGTCCATAGTGTTGTGTGTTTTTATTCATGTCATGGAATGCATCAGAGGGAGAGTCTCTTTAGATTAAGCAAATAAGAGTTGAAAGCTAAATGTTTTCAAATTAATCTGATAGATTTTAGATTCAAACCATTTGATAGCCCTTTATTATGCAAATTAGTTTGATTTTTTAATTCTCCTATGATGTTCCATGTGAAGCAGATGTCCTTGAAATGTAAAGTATTAGCACTAAATGCTACTAATTGATAACCTGTGGTACTGTAAAATGTATAACCTCTGTATCATAATCTTAAGATATTTGTTCATGATATGTAATATTTGTTACAATGGTATGTAGTGTTTAAGACAGATTTGACACCTAGTCTTGAGGTTGGCTAACTGAGTGGGTCAATTATTTTAGTAAATTTGAGTGTCATCTTACTTTTTTTTGCAAATTTTAGATAACTATCTAAATAAGCCATATTATGTATTAAGCAATAAAGATAGATTACTGAAAGATATAACACCCAGTAAATGCTCAGTAAAATTAGTCATTAATGCACCACAGTATCTAAAACCTGCTAGAGTATTATTAAAGATTTCCTTAGATTTCTATTTTTCTAATTGTATTAGTTAGAACTATCTATAAATGTAGTCTTATTGAAGTCTTTTGGAACTCTACAGAGTATTATATTCCCTATTAATATATCAAAGAATTTATAGATAGATAGATAGATAATACACACACATTATATATATATATATATATACACTTCAACATATATATATATATATATATAAATATTTTCCAAATAATGTTTTCAATATTCTTGAAAGGACTGTATGTTTAGGTGATGCTGAATCTCACTACTCGCAGAATAATCTGTGAGAGAAAAAAATAATTGTAGCTTTATTCAACTCTCTCCTCAAAATTCACTTTACCTACTGTCTATAATGGCAGTCTGATGCAATTTCCTTATCCCTAACTGCCTTTAATCTTCTTCTCAATATTGATAAACCTATTACTTGAAATATTATTGGATATATGATTGCTTATGTATGCCTCTTAGCAAAATCATAAAAGATATATTCGGTGAGAAAAGCATTTATGGCTCCCTTGTTCATTATCACAAACATCAGTTAACACAATATGACTCACATACAGTAGAATCCAAACGTTGAAATATTTAGCACTTAACTCATAATTAATAATTTTAAAAAAATGAAATAAATATACAGCTAAATGGGTTTAGTTGAAATCAGAGTTTTTTTTTTTTTAATTTATTTATTTGTTTGAAAGTCATAGTTACAGATAGACAAGCAGAGACAGAGAAACAGATCGATTCGCTGGTTTACTCCCCAGATGGCTGTAATAGCCAGGGCTGCGCCAGGCCAAAGCCAGAAGCCCAGAGTTTCAAGTGGGCCTCCTCCACAGGTGGCAGGGGCCCAAGCACTTTGGCATTTTCAGCTGCATTCTCAGGGGCATTATCAAGGAGGTATATTGGAAGCAGAGCAACAGGGACATGAATCAGCGTCTAAATGGGACGATGGCATCACAGGTAGTGGCTTTACTTGCCAGACCACAACACTGACCCCTGAAACCAGTTTTGAATTGACTCTATTTTAAGTTCTTTATGAATCAGTGATACAGATATAAAATTTAGTGTTTATAATGTTGAATTTGAGATGGTAGAAATACATCTTTTGATAACTCTCATAGAATGATAGAGATTAAACTGAGAAAAAGGGAGGAAATGTCTTGAATTATTCCTAATATAAAAAATAGAAAGTAGGGGCAGGTTTTTGACACAGTGGTTAAAACCACATCCTGTATTGGAATGTCTGCCTTTGAAACCCAGTTCTTTTACTTCAGATGCAACTTCATGATAATGAACACTTGTGGAACCAGCTGATGGTGGCTCAAGTACCTGGGTCCCTATCATCTTTCTGAGATATCAGGATCAAGCTCCAGCCTTCTAATGCATTCCTGGCCCAGCCCTATCTATTGCAGATATTTGGGGAGTGAATCAGCAGTTGGAAAATCTCTTTTTGTCCGTCTTTCTGTCTTTATCTGAATCTATTTCTTTTTCCCTTTGCCTTTAAGATAAATAAATAAATGTTAAAGATTAGGAAGAGAAATGGTGCCAAGAGTCCTTGGGGTCATACATAAACCATGCATCCTAATGCATTTAGGTTTAAGGAGTTCAATGGATTTTTGATATTAATCAGTAAGAATTTTTTGAATCTGTATCACTGCCCTTAACTATCAGCAGTAATATAGTAATCCACCACTAAATTGCTGTTATCCTCATCCCAGATAACTCAGGGTTACTATGAAAAGCAGAGTTATAAAACTTAATATAATTTAGTCTTTTTGAAATAAAAAAAATTAATGCATTTTCTTCTCCCCCATATTACAATGCAGTTGCAGTGACTGCTGTGAAATGTAAGTTTGAAGTGTTAATTCTATAATCTTATAGATCTAGGAATTTAAACAGTTATCATAGCAAACTGACATGGTCATAGGAAAAAATATAATTCAATCTCTTACCCACTATTTACTCAAAGGACAAGTTTTATGAGTGTGTTATCACACCAACTGAAGTTGATTAAAAAGATTAAGTGCCTCTTTTTAAAAGACAGGACTTCCATAATAATTGATGCAAGAGAGACCCCTAGCAGCATCTGAACATGCTGAATTTTTAAATCAATAATATTGGCTTCAGTTCTGAGTAACAGGTGTATCTGCATTGATTAATATTTTTTTGACACGAAGAAAAGAAAGTATTACACAAAGGGCACTTGCCCTGACTTTTCCAAATATTCATGAAATGATGTAATGTTTGCAAAAAATATAGTCATAGTGCTCCACTTATTCACTGTGTAATGCCAAGTCAAGCCAAATGGATGGAGTCATAGGTAGCAATAAATCACAGTGTGTGAGTTAGTCAGGATAAAATAATACTTGTCTGAGGACTTCAGTCTTGAAAACCAAGAATCCCTGACAATTGCTTACTCTTGACACAGATTTACAAAAAGAAACTACACACAAAATAGTGTACCAAACAGAACCTCCCTCAGTTTGAATAACACATGATTCCTCAATCCCATCAATAAACCCTGAGCTGTCATTGATTGCAGTTCGCAGAAGTGGATTGTGAATTTGCTGGTTAGCCATTATGAAACTTCTCCAGATTTACTCATCAAAGGTATGAAAAGTGATTCCAAGGCAAAAAGCACCAAGGAGAAGGAAAGCAATGACATAGATCGAAGTATCAAACCCATTCCTCAGAGCTCCCCCAAGATGAGGTCTCTTCTCATACATAAAGAGCAGCCTGGAGAAATTTCATCCATTCTATATTCACAAGTTTAATTTGCCACTAATCAACAAGTCCAAAGTAGGAAGACCACAGTTCTACAGGGATATAAACAAGGGCTGGAAACAACAATCATATCCCAAAATGACCATCTCATTCTCATACTTTTTTTTTTTTGACAGGCAGAGTGGACAGTGAGAGAGAGAGAGAGAGAGAGAAAGGTCTTCCTTTGCTGTTGGTTCACCCTCCAATGGCTGCCGCGGCTGGTGTGCTGTGGCCAGCACACTGCGCTGCTATAAAGGCCGGAGCCAGGTGCTTCTCCTGGTCTCCCATGGGGTGCAGGGCCCAAGCACTTGGGCCATCCTCCACTGCGTTCCCGGGCCACAGCAGAGAGCTGGCCTGGAAGAGGGGCAACTGGGACAGAATCCGGCACCTCGACCGGGTCTAGAACCCGGTGTGCCGGCGCCAAAGGTGGAGGATTAGCCTATTGAGCCATGGTGTCGGCCAACATTTTTTGAATTCTATATTAACTGTCACATATCAGAGAAAAATATTTATCTTTTTGAGACAGGTTTATTCCATTAAGCATACTGTTTTTGTATGACTGACTAGTACTCCATGCTGTATATATACAACATTTTTTTTATCCAGTCATCAGCTGATGGACATCTGGGTTGATTCCTTATCTTAGCTATTGTGAATTGAGCTGCAATAAACATGGGGGTACAAGCAACTCCTTCATATGCTGATTTCATTTAGTTTGGGTAAATTTCCAGGAATGAAATGGTAGGTCTATTTTCAGGTCTCTGAGGAATCTCCATACTGTCTTCCATAATGGTTGCACTAGTTTACATTCTACCAACAGTGGATTAGAATAACTTTTGGGAGAGCGGCAAGATGGCGGAATAGGAAGGGAGCACACCGATAGTCTGGGGAGAGACAGTTTAATAAAAGTGGAGATACTGCAGGTTCAAGGAAGAGTAGGGGAAGATACAGCAGAGAAAACCCTTCCGGAACTGGAGATTCACAGTGGACCTGCGTGGAGAGCGTGGCAGCCCGCAGTTTGGGACACCAGCAGCAGATTCAACACACCAGCGCTGGAACACGAGGTGAGCAGAATATCAATAGCCCGAATTACCAGCAGGGAAGCGGAAAAGGGAGCCTAGAGCGAACAAGGCTTGAAACCCTGCGGGGAAAAGTTCACCAGGCTAACTAGAAGAGAGAGAGAGAGAGGGAAAAAAAAAAAAAAGTGACCCATACGGACACGAGCTTCTCTCTCTCCGCTCACCTCTCAAAGGTGAGCAAGACAAAGAGCAGGCGCCATTTTGGAATACGTCATAAGCAGGGCGACCTCGGGTCGGCACCAGCCCCAAGCATAGCAGAAAAACCTGACTCTGGGTGGGAGGGGTGAAATAACAGGAGATTAGAACCTAATGAATGTGTGGTGCTAATGAACTGAGACTGTGAAAAAAGACAGTGGGGGAGAGAACTCACGGAAATCACGAATTCATGTGAGTACTCTCCAGAGACGCTACAGTTCAGTAGCCTTGGCAGCCCAGTGGGAGACTACAGGAGAATCTCAGCCCACACAAAGTGCCGCAAAGATTCCTTCTCTGGTCTTTGGGAAAGAGCTTCCGATCTCTGGCTCCTGTGGGTATATCATTCGCCTGCTAACTACTCCCAATTCCATTCAGCTGTGTGGAATTACTTCCCTTTTGAACCAAAAAAAAAAAAAAAAAAGTAACAGAGAGAGATTTACCACGCCTAACCTGGGAGTGTCTCCTTTGACACACCCTCAACCCTGAGGAACCAAACAGAGCTCTCAGGCCACACCCATCTCAAGCCTCTGAGGCTCCATCAAAAGCAGACAGTCCACTTAATCTAGAGTCATAGTATAACAAGAAAAAAACACCACAGTGAAGAAACCAATATGCCAAACAACAAACGCAAAAACCGAGGTAATAAGAACAAGGAAGACACTATGGCATCCCCAAATGAAAAAGACACCCCAATTCAAGATTACAAAGATGATGAGATAGAAGAGATGCAAGAAGCAGATCTCAAAAAATTGATAAGAACACTAAGAAGTACTCAAAAACAAATTCTTGAACTACAGAAATCCTTAATGGACAAGGTGGAAAATCTCTCTCGTGAAAATGAAATATTAAGGAGAAATCAAGCTGAAATGAAACAACTAGTAGAACATGAAACTGTGATAGTGACGAGAAATCATAATGAAGTGAAGAATTCAATAGATCAAATGAAAAACACATTAGAGAGCCTTACAAACAGAATGGGTGAGGCAGGAGAGAGAATATCGGACTTAGAAGACAGAGCACAGGAAACTATACAGTCAAACCAAAGAAAAGAAGAGGAAATTAGAAATCTAAAAAATATTGTTGAGAATCTACAGGATACTATTAAAAAACCCAACATTCGAGTTCTAGGAGTTCCTGAAGGCATGGAGAGGGAGAAAGGATTAGAATGCCTTTTTAGTGAGATAATAGCAGAAAATTTCCCAGTTTGGGAGAAGGACAGAGACATCCTAGTACAGGAAGCTCATAGAACCCCTAGTAAACATGACCAAAAGAGGTCCTCACCACGACACGTTGTAATTAAACTCACCACAGTGAAACAGAAAGAAAAGATCCTAAAATGCGCAAAAGAGAAACGTCAAATTACACTCAGAGGATCTCCAATTAGACTCACAACAGACTTCTCATCAGAAACCCTACAAGCTAGAAGGGAATGGCGAGACATAGCCCAGGTACTTAGAGAGAAAAACTGCCAGCCCAGAATATTATATCCTGCCAAGCTCTCATTTGTGAATGAAGGTGAAATAAAGACATTTCATAACAAACAAAAATTGAAAGAATTTGTTGCCACTCGTCCAGCCCTGCAAAAGATACTTAAAGATGTGTTACACACAGAAACACAGAAACACGGCCATCAACATGAAAGAAGGTAAACGAAGGGAACCTCACAGCAAAAGATCACAGGGAATTCAAAGCATGCATTTGGATAAAGAAATTATGGGACATGTACTCTATAGAATACTATACAGCAGTCAAAAACAATGAAATCTGGTCATTTGCAATAAGATGGAGGAATCTGGAAAACATCATTCTGAGTGAATTAAGCCAGTCCCAAAGGGACAAATATCATATGTTCTCCCGATCGGTGACAACTAATTGAGCACCAAAGGTGAAACCTATTGAAGTGAAATGGACACTATGAGAAACAGAAACTTGATCAGCTCTTGTGCTGACTGTTGTTGTACAATGTAATACTTTATCCATTTTAGTAATTTTTTTATTCTAGTACTATTGGTTGAACTCTGTAATTAACAAACAATTATTCTTAGGTGTTTAAATTTTAACTGAAAAGTGATCCCTGTGAAATATAAGAGTGGGAATAAGAGAGGGAGGAGATGTACAATTTGAGACATGCTCAAACGGAACTGCCCCAAATGATGGAGTTAGAATTGTGCCAGGGAATTCCAATACAATCCCATCAAGGTGGCATGTACCAAGGCCATCTCACTAGACCAAGTGATCAATTTCAGTTCACAATTGATCACACTGATAGGTCTAAGAGTCAAAGGGATCACACAAACAAGACTAGTGTCTGCTAATACTAACTGATAGAATGAAAAAGGGAGAGAATGATCCAACATGGGAAGCGAGATACACAGCAGACTCATAGAATGGAAGATGTCCTAAATAGCACTCTGGCCTCAGAATCAGCCCTTAAGGCATTCAGATCTGGCTCAAGAGCCCATGAGAATATTCTAGGCATGGAAAGCCAAGACACTCTGGAAAAAAAGAAGACCTAAATGAAAGATCTCTGCGAGTGAGATCCCAGTGGAACGAATGGGGCCATCAAAGAAGGAGGTACCTTTCTCTGAAGGGAGGAGAGAACTTCCACTTTGACTATGACCCTGTTGGAATAAGATTGAAGTCAGCAAACCCTAAAGGCTTCCATAGCCTCGGCAACTCATGACTAGAGCCTAGGGAGATTACTGAGGCCATAAACAAGAGTGTCAAATTGTTAAATCAACTTCAGGAGTCACTGTGTACTTACGTCTCATGTGGGATCTGTCCTTAATGTGTTGTCCAATGTGAAGTAATGCTATAACTAGCACTGAAACAGTATTTTACACTTTGTGTTTCTGTGTGGGTGCAAACTGATGAAATCTTTACTTAGTATATACTGAATCTATCTTCTTTATATAGATAATTAAAAATGAAAAAAAAATCTTGGTGTTAAATTGGAAATTGCCTAGAAAATTTATCAATTTTTTAAAAAAATATATCATGTAGGATCTCTGTCCTTAATGTGCTATACATTGTGAATTAATACTATAACTAGTACTCCAACAGTATTTTTCACTTTGTGTTGCTATGTGAGGGCAAACTGTTGAAATCTTTACTTAATATATAGTAAACTGATCTTCTGTATATAAAGAGAATTGAAAATGAATCTTGATGTGAAGCAAGGGGAGAGGGAGTGGGAAAGGGGAGGGTTGCGGGTGGGGGGGAAGTTATGGTGGGGGGAAGCCATTGTAATCTATAAGCTGTATTTTGGAAATTTATATTCTTTAAATAAAAGCGTTATAAAAAAAAAAAAAAGAATAACTTTTGCCTCACATCCTTGCCAGCATTTGTTATTTCTTGATTTTTGGATGATAGTCATTCTAACTGGGGTGAGAGGAAATCTCATTGTGGTTTTTATTTGCATCCCCCTGATGCCTAGTGATCCTGAGCATTTTTAAGTTAAATTAAATTAAATTTAGTTTTCTACTTTACATCTTGATTTATGTCAAGCCATTTGTTTATCCAAGCTTACTGTGTAAATATATAACATGGAAACTCAGGATAGCCACTATACAACGGCTTCACATTTGTCCCCACCTCATAAATTTTAACAGTGAAGATCTCTCATAATTTCAAATGAACCCAGTGTTTCTACAGTGAAATTAATGTTATACCACTAGCTTCTGCCACTTTTTCTAGTTTCCCCTTTCATCCCTTTCAACTTCAGAAGGAGGTTCATGTTATCTCTTAGGGAATTTCAAAATCCAAGGATAAATAAATCTACCACCGTTCACCACCCTCTTTCTATTGACTGCAAGCTGAAAACAACTGAATAGTTGCAGAATTTTTAATTTGTTTTCTGAGTGTAGTCTTAGCATTCCTCTATTACATATAAAATATGTGATTATGCATATATAGATTTGTAAACATATAAGCATACAATAGGAACTTGAAAATATGCTCCTATATATAAGATATGTATACCTATATGTACCCATCTCTCTCTATATATAGTATATATATATATATATATATATGTATTTACAGATACATACATATTTTTAAATATCTTTCTTAAATTACATCTATATAATAAGAAAAATAATACAGGTGTATATTTGTGTAATTTTCCTGTTTATTGTCTATCTCACTTTCTTGTCTGCAACCCCAAAGTTAAACTGATAGCATTTATAAAAATCAACACTCAAAAAAAATCTTTCTCTATGTCTCATCTGTTATTTTTTCATTATTCTCTATCTCCAATGTTGCCCCAAGCTGTGTTTCTCAACCCTGTGCCAAAACTTATTTCCAAAAAATCTATCAATTTTAGACCTTTATGTCCTACCTTCATGAAGACCTATTTTTTTTAACCACAATTGATGAAATCTTTTGATCTGTCTTTAACATTTGAAAATAGTTGCTCATCTTGCTAATGTGTCTAAGCCTGTGCTCTCAAAGATCCAGTATATCTCTGGTAAGGAGAATGTCCTCATCACCAGGTATCTCCTTCTTTTAGTTGCACTCATTATTCCCAGTGATGCCAAGATTCTTCTCTTTAGACTCTCATCTAGATAACTTTGCAATTCTGATATCAAAATTAATTGAACTTATTATCCTATTTTGCTTCAGCTGTAGGTTTTCATTTCTCTCTGCCTTCCACTTTCCAATGTCTCTAAGGTGAAGTTCCTGAAGTTGTTTTTCTCTCCACCTTTTTTTCTTTAATTGATCTTATTGTCCTGCCATGTGGAACAGATTGAGGACAATTTATGGCAAATCATGTTCTAAGCTATTATTGCAAGGATTTAGGCATTTTAACCACTGAACAGAATATATTTTGTAACCTCCTGGCTGATCTTTAAGTAGATGAGGAAAGAATCCTTGAGATTTACTTAGTTTTACCTGAGAGTGAGGGAAGATTTTACTCATTAAATACATTTCAAAATTTTAAATGAATGGTAAGATTAAATTTCATTCAGACCACATATTCAAGAGGTTATTCTACAAGCTACTTTCAATGATAAGGGGACATATGTTGTTGAAATTTCCCTGAAAGAGAGAGTTCTATGAATATATAAAAAGAATAACATACCCACTCCACCTGCCCAGACTTACACACACATACACCAGGACACAAGGGTATATGTGCATGTCAGTCATCTGCATACAGCCCTTGTAATAACATACATTTTCAAAGAGTGTAGATACATGTAATTTGAAGATCATTTCCTATTTCTTGCCAGTTGAGAATATTTTACATATTAGATGTAGGGAGATATATTTGTCAAACATATATTTTACTTTTCTGGTAATTAATGCATTTCATAGAAGGAGAAATAGAAGCATAATGTAAATGATCTGTTTATCTAAAATGCTTCGAGAGTAACAGGCACAGACTCAAGAAAACCAAATTTCAGGCCATAATCCTAATGAGTAGATAAAGATGTATCAGCATGATCCAGGAACCTCTGGGCATCCAGCAAATTGGCCATATGCTAATTTCACTCTGAGAGACATTTCCAGAAGCGAAAATGTAGTTGGACTGGGAAATACTTGCACTGTACTCTCACAAGCCTGGTTAATCTGTATTTCCTAGACATCTGGAGACACAGTGAATCAGACCCAGGAGGACTTTTTCTGCACTCCTAGTAAATAGGAATTCCCATTTTGTGATTTACAGATTATCAAGGCAGATAACAAATCTTTATAACCTTTTTTCTACTGTCATGCACTTCATTTTACAAAAGTCCACATCAGTATTATAAAACCTACTACGTGACTACCTCAAATGCATTACTTTTCTTAACTGTGACTGAGCCACAAATTATGGGCTTTCCAAAATAAACTCACAGTTGGTTATTCCAAGAATTGCTTTTTCCTATGTCAAAATTTATTTTCACATTTGATATCTAAGGGAGAAGATAGAGGCTTGATGACTGGATCTAGAATATATTTGTTCTGATTACACTTATTGAACACACTATCAGTACAAAAAAGGGTATATGAGAAACAAAATAGGCTGTCTCTATGGAGCCACAAATAAGCAAGCGCACATGACTGTGAGTGATCTAATAGAAGTACAAGAAGGAGGGCTCAACGAAACAGTTGGAAATGCAGAGGATGATGTCAGAGTCTAAGACAGGCATCTCAGACTGTGGGCATTTAGAGTTAGCCTTTAAAGGGTGTACAGAAGTGTAGGGAGAGTAGACAATAGGAAGGATGGTGCAGAAAAAGGTATTTCACCACCCATTATCAAAAGCATGAAACTCAACAACAAGAAAACAACGAATCTTGTTAAGCTATGGGCAATGGGGCCAGTGCTGTGGTACAGTGGGTTAAAGCCCCAGCCTACAGCAACAGTATCCCATGTGGGCACTGGTTCAAGTCCTGGCTGTACCACTTCCAATCTGGCTCCCTGTTAACGTGCCTGAGAAAGCAGCAGAGGATGGCCCAAGTCCTTGGACCTCTGCATCCACATGGGAGACCTGAAAGAAGCTCCTGGCTCTCTGCTCTCAGCTGCAGGCATTGTGGCCATTTAGGGAGTGAACTAGCAGGTGGAATACCACTCTCTATCTGTCTCTATATCTCTATGCAACTCTTTCAAACAAATAATAATAATAATAATAAAAGAAATGGGTAAAGGACTAAATATACTGTTCTCAAAAAATAAATACAAATGACTAACAGATGTATGAAAAAAGTTGAATATCACTAGCCATCAGAAACCACAATGAAATATAACTTTATCCCTATCAGAATGACTATTATTAAAAAAAAAAAGGATGTAAAGTAGCCAATTTGGCAAGGATAGGGAAAAATAGAACTCTTTTGTAAAAGATTTATTTATTTGAAAGGTAGAGTTACAGAGATGGAGAGCAAGAGATTTGCCATCCACAGGTTCACTCACTGAATAGCAGCAAGGGCCGGAACTGCACTGGTCCAAAGTCAGGAGCCTGGAGCTTCCTCAAGGTCTCCCACGCTGGTGAAGGGGCCGAAGCCCCTGGACCATCTTCTACTGCTTCCCTAGGTACATTAGCATGGAACTGGATCAGAAGTGGAGCAGCCGGGACACAAACCGGTGCCCGAATAGGATGCCAGCACTGCAGGTGGTGGCTTCACCCAACATGGCACTGTGCCAGCACTGAAAGTAGAACTCTTATACACTGTATATGGTAGTACAAATTAATGCAGTTATTGTGTAAAACAATATGGAAATGTATTTAAAAAACTAGTAGAAATTCTTTTTTTTTTTTTTTATAAAGCTTTTATTTAAAGAATATAAATTTCCAAAGAACAGCTCATGGACCACAATGGCTCCCCCCACACACAACTTCCCTCCCTCCCCCCACCCTCCCCTTTCCCGCTCCCTCTCCCCTTCCATTCACATCAAGATTCATTTTCAATTCTTTTTATACACAGGAGATCAATTTAGTACGTATTACGTAAAGATTTCAACGGTTTGCCCTCGCATAGAGACACAAAATGATAATACTGTTGGAGTACTAGTTATAGTATTAATTCACAATGTACAGCACATTAAGGACAGAGATCCTACATGATTTTTTTTTTTTTAAAAATTGATTAATTGTCTATGCAATTTCCAGTTTAACACCAAGATTTTTTTTTTTCATTTGCAATTATCTTTATATAAAGAAGATCGATTCAATATATACTATGTAAGGATTTCATCAGTTTGCACCCACACAGAAACACAAAGTGTAAAAATACTGTTTCAGTACTAGTAATAGCATCACTTCACATTGGATAACACACTAAGGACAGATCCCCCATGAGACGCAAGTACACAGTGACTCCTGATGTTGATTTAACAATTTGACACTCTTGTTTATGGCGTCAGTAATCTCCCTAGGCTCTGGTCATGAGTTGCCGAGGCTATGGAAGCCTTTAGGGTTCGCCGACTTCGATCTTATTCCCACAGGGCCATAGTCAAAGTGGAAGTTCTCTCCTCCCTTCAGAGAAAGGTACCTCCTTCTTTGATGGCCCCGTTCTTTCCACTGGGATCTCACTCGCAGAGATCTTTCATTTAGGTCTTCTGTTTTTTCCAGAGTGTCTTAGCTTTCCATGCCTAAAATATTCTCATGGGCTCTTGAGCCAGATCCGAATGCCTTAAGGGCTGATTCTGAGGCCAGAGTGCTATTTAGGACATCTGCCATTCTATGAGTCTGCTGTGTATCCTGCTTCCCATGTTGGATCATTCTCTCCCTTTTTCATTCTATCAGTTAGTATTAGCAGACACTAGTCTTGTTTGTGTGATCCCTTTGACTCTTAGACCTATCAGTGTGATCAATTGTGAGCTGAAATTGATCACTTGGACTAATGAGATGGCCTTGGTACATGCCACCTTGATGGGGTTGTATTGGAAACCCCTGGCACAATTCTAACTCCATCATTTGGGGCCGTTCCGATTGAGCCTGTCCCAAGTTTTACATCTCCTCCCTCTCTTATTCCCACTCTTATATTTCACAGAGATCACTTTTCAGTTAAAATTTAAACACCTAAGAATAATTCTGTGTTAATTACAGAGTTCAACCTCTAGTACTAGGATAAAGAAAAAAAAATACTTTATCCATGGTAGTATTTTTTTTTTCTTTATCCTAGTACTAGAGGTTGAACTCTGTAATTAACACAGAATTATTCTTAGGTGTTTAAATTTTAACTGAAAAACTAGTAGAAATTCTATATGATATAGCCATCTCACTACTGGGTACAAACCCAAAAGAAATGAACACAGTGAATCAGACATTTGTTCCACCATGCTTGCAGCCCTGTTCACAGCAGCTGATTTATGGAATGAACCTTTTTCATCATATGAATGGATCAAAAAAGTGGTATATATCCAAAATGGAATACTACCTAACCATGAAAAAGAATGAAATCCTTCCATTTGCAGCAAAATGGGTGGGACTGAGGATTTAATGTTAAGTGAAATAAGACAGATCTAGAAAGACAAATATTGCATGTTCTACATGGTGTGTGGGTTGTAAAAAAAATCTATATACTATGTTAATTACTAGAATCTGAGAAGAGTTTGGATGGAGTCTGGCTGTGGTTCATTAACTAATGAATATACTAATGTGAGATGTTAATGCTAGGAAAACTGTTATGATGCATAGCAGTACATACTGCTATGATGTATAGATTGTGACAAATATTTCATACTAATTTAAAATGTCAACAATAGGAAATATGGGTATTTGGTATATGGGAAATAAATTTATGCTCTAAAATAAAAAAATTCTTAAAAAGATCTATTTATTTATTTGAAAGTCAGAGTTACAGAAAGACACATACACACACACACACACACACAGAGAGAGAGAGAGAGAGAGAGAGAGAGGGAGGGAGAGAGGAAGGGAGGGAGAGAGAGATCTCTATCCATTCATTTCTTCCAAGATGGCTGCAATGGCCAGCACTGGTCCAGGCCAGTGCCAGGAACCAGGAGTTTCATCTAGGTCTCCCACTTGGGTGGGAGGAATTCAAACTCTTGAGCTATATTCTGCTGTTTTTCCCAGGCCATTAGCAGGGAGTTGGATCAGAAGTGGAGCAGCCAAGAACATCCATATACGATGCTGGCACCGCAGGCAGCAGCTTTTCATGCTGTGCCATAACACTGGCCCTATTTTATTTGTATTTATTTGTTTTAAAGCATGAAATCTAACTTGCACGTTAGGACTACGTTCCAAATATTTGTGCCTCCTGGGAAATTCATGGTGTTGAAACTTACACCAGTGTGATGGTATTGAGATGCAGGGCTTTCAGGAAGCGAATAGGTCATGCAGAAAGAGCCTTCATAAGTGGGATTAGACTCATTATAAAATAGGCTGCAGAAATCTGCCTTCTGCAGCCTATGAGAATGGGGCAATAAAGTGTCATTTGTCAATCAGAAGCAGGCCTTCTCTAGATATTAAATGCAAGCAACTTCATGTTGAAATTCTCAGTATCTTCAGCTGTGAAAAATAAACATCTGCTATTTCTAAGGCAGTTAGTTGATGACATTTTGATGGAGCAGCCCAAATGGACTGAGGCTCTTCAGGAAGAGCGAGTGACACAGTCCACTATCAAAAGCATGCTGCTCCTCTTGTGGGTCAGAACAGGTACGTTGATGCAATAGGAGTCTAGCAATGATTTGACTCTTATTTAATTCTATAATTTTGAGATTTTTCCAGGCCTACAGTAGTTTCTTCAGTTTGGGAGCCATCAAGGGTTGAAAATGAATTAAGTTTTGCCCCCGGAGTTCAATTATGGTCCCCCAGGGTGTCCTTGGAGGAGTCTCGGAAAAGTTTTAACATAGATGCAATCTGGAGGAGTGCACTGGGCCTGGAGGACTACACTCAGGAGTCATCCGTCAATCAGTCTCTATTTCCCAGTGGTTGATTGCGGAAGAAAAAAAAAGTTATTGCACATCCTCAGGGGGCTATCTTCTGAAACATCACTGCTGTTAAACATCTGATTCTTTTATGCTAACGAGGAGAAAAGACACTAAGCCTACGGAAAGTCAGAACTGACTCCCTGAAAACTATGTTTCTAACTCTATACCGTAAGAGAATAGCTGATATTTACTCTGCCAATGTCTGGTTTCTTTTCCTTTTTGATTACTCCCTTGGCACCATAGCTTCTTAGTCCCAATGCACATTTATCTTATAGAAGCATCACTGAATTTGTTTATTTTCTCTTGTAAGAAAATAGATTTAGAAATTTTCTCTCCAATCAAATATTTTATTTGAGTTTTTCTATTTGAAACAAGCCATTTCCTTTTGTTGCTAAGCTTTGTATTTTTCATAAGTTTTATGTTCAACAAAAGCAAACGTAGAACTGCAGTTTACCCTTTTCAGAATTCATTTCAATCTACAAAACTTACCTTGACTCTATTTTGTACAAGTAATAGAACAATTTTTTTTTAGTTACGCAGTAGGGGATGAAATAGGTCAGCCTCATTTTATTTCTTCAAATTTATAAAATACACTAACAGAATTAAAAATTGGGCAATTCATGGTGCTGACACATTTTTATAAATGGAAGAATTATTTTTAATTTATGTACTAAATGAACTAGTGCATTCTTTTTTCTTTCCTTCCTTGTTTTTTTCTTTCTCCTTTACTTTCTCTCACCCTCCCTTCAGTCTATACTTTATTCTTCCTTCTTTTCACACTTTTATAAGTAATCTTAATTTTTACTATGCTATTGTTTGATCACTTGAATGTTATTTGGAGATCTCTTAAGATTTTTCTCCAAGAATGTAAACTTTCTTTAAAATGTTGCCTTTATTGGATAGCCATGAAATGCAAAGTTAGGAAAAGGTAAAATTTATTTTAGAATCAGATCAAATATATATATATATATATATATATATATATATATATAAAACTTTGATATGATTGGAATAGCTTAGTTCATAAATTATATATTATCTTTCCAAAACAAATTTCTAAATTACTTTAAATTGGAATTACAAAATATATTTTAGCAATGGGAAGATACATCTCTGCAACAATATAAAAAATATACTTCAATTTTCATATAGGTGCATATGTGAACAAATAATTTGAATAAAATCTACTTAGAACAAAATCAATCTTTTCTATAGGTTCAATTTTATATGCAATATCAACCAGAAATTTCATTCAATTGCTGAAAAGAGATACCAAGAAGTAGTTTTAATCTGAGTCAGATTAGGTGTTGATTTCATTTCTTATACATAGGGAAACTCAAAAGTAGACAATCAGGCCCTTCAAGCTTTGCCATCGTTTTTGGAGTTACCTTCATCCTCATTACCGCAAATATAATGTCAGATATATGGTGATCGCAACTTTGTTTCAAGTCAGATGAAGGAGAAAAGTCGTGATTTTAAAAAGTATGTTCATGATGAAAGGATTCCCTTTAAAAGACCCTTCCAGAAAGCTAACTCATTGTTTAGAATTATTTCACTAAGCTATCGTTAGCCATAAATAAGGTTGAGAAATACATCCTTTTTTAGCTGCACACGTTGCCTTCCTAAGTGAAATCACATTATATTATTAAGCAAGAAGAGATTAATATCATTTTGATAAACAAATATGTTCTCCCATAAACTATGCTAGCCCTTAGATTGACAATTCAGAATATACTTTTACAATGTGAGAAGAATATCAGCTTGAGTTACCAATTCAAAAGAATTCCAATGAGAACAAAATTAAGTATTTGTATAAAATTTCATGAGTGACATTACAGGAGCAAAATTATCGAAAACTTGTATTTTCGATCAGACAGATCTGGATTTTATACCTGGTACTACCTTTACAAACTGTGTAACTATCACAATTTATTTAACTGTGTTATCAGATTCTTCTGCAGTATATAGCAATTATCTGGTTGCCACACAAGATTGTTATAAACATTACATAATATAAACCATGGAAAATACAGGCTCATGCCTGCTTAGAAGCACTAAATACAGCTCAGCTATTTTATAGTAATATGATTGTAAAATCTGCAGTTTATAACTGAGTTATACAAAGAACAGGAATGGTACCCTTCTTGAAAACTAAAGCTCTCTTAATTTTTGCATAAGATGTACTATTAACGTGGAGAAAGGCATTTTAGAAATAGTTGAAAATGGCATATATGTGATCATATATTTAAAAACATGTCATTTTAGCTATTTTGAACTTTATTGATAATATTTGAAGAAAATTGAAAGCTTTACTGACATAATAACTACTAATATACTTTAAATTCGAAAAAAAACAAAAATATACTTCACAACTCTCCTTTCCATGCAATAAAAATAGGTTGGAATACGTATATATGATCCAATCAATTTTCAACACACTTGAATGGAGGATAAACATTCAATGATGTCTACACAAATCTTTATAAAACACACAAGGGGGAAGTAACCTGTCCAGAATAAGGAAGTGAGAAGGCTTCTGTAGTGCACTTTCACCTAATCTCTTCTGGATCCTATAACACTGCTCTTTCATCATGTTTGAAAAGCCAAAGGAAAGTTCCTGTTTACATGTCTTCAGGGTCCCAAAATGTCTTGGGTGATCACATTTTACTAAAGCTTAAAGATGAACCCTAGAAATTATTTTTCTTGTTTTCTTTTCATATCTTTAACTCATTATTGCCAAAATGAGACATTGTAAAATGAAACAAAGAATAGCAATTGTCACTGACTTTGGACAAAAATTGAGATGGATCTGTAACCCAAAATTCCATGTTTGAGAATAATAGTAAGTTGAATTTCTGACTCAAAGTTATTTTTGATAATTAAATAAATATACTATAATTTAGACATAGCCTAGCATCCCACAGAATTTCAATTCTACCTATAAATGCCCGTTCATCCATCACAATACCAAAAGAAAGGAAACAGAGGAATACAGTCTGTAATGGGGATAAGGAGAATGTCCAGTTTTCCTCAGATATATTGTTTGCCTATAAAAAATATATCAACATACCTACATGGACACCTGGATGAATCCTCTGGGTCCTTGCTTCAGCCTGCGTTAGCCCTGGCTGTTGAGACCACTTTAAGAGTGAACCAACAGAAGGAAGATCTCTGTCTCTCCCTCTTTCTGTTCTTTCTCTGTAACTCTGACTTTCAAATAAATAAATAAATCTTAAAAACAATTCCAGCACAATTGAAGGTAAAATTTATCTTGATGTGTTACATTCTGACATCAAGGAAGTAAACCAGGTTAAGTACATTTTGTATTATGGCAAAGGATCCTTGAGAAAATGGTTAGCTTCTTATGGGATGTAGATGGACACTTGCATATTAATGGTCTTTGATAAATCTAAAGCATCTGGATATTAATCATAATCAGAAAAAAAACTTATTAAATAAATACTTAAATCTCAATTGATTTCCTTTTTAGGCTAATCTAACTTTAATTATTCCAAATTTTCCCAGAGATTCTCACAAAGTATATGTCATTTTCCTTCCAGTTGGTTAGAAGTCACAAGAGGCTGGTGGTGTGAGTATTGTATGTATTTCACAAAAAAGGATGAAAATATTAATACATCAGGGATAAAATTGTATCAGAGCTAGCTGAGGTCATTCAATGTAAAACATAATAATTTGAGAAATGTTTATTGTATGTCAAGTAAATTCCTTCAAGAAAAGGTTTTGAAGAATTATAAAAAACTTTGAAATGTTACAGGAATCAATAAAAAGACTAGCCAAAAGTCTATTGTAGGACAAAGCTAAAAATCACCATCTCTAAATTATAACAACATTGAAAGAAATGATATAAATATCTCATCTAAATTTTTGTTCATGGTTGTGTAGATGTTAAAGAGTGTTAACACTAATTTGTGTAATGAACCACTGGATGTAATTCTGTTTTTCAAATAAATAAATCTTTAAAAAAAGTTTTATTTACATGAATCTCCCAAATTATTGAACAGAATATGTACTTTTCAGAGAAAGAGATTTCTATTACCCTAGAATAGCCCCACTGAAATTTCATATTTACAAGAAGACCACAAATGTACATTTTAAGAAAATCTTAAATTATTTAAAACAGTGCCTAGAAGAGACAAGATATTGGATATGTTTTTAGAATCCCACACCTGGCTTTGAGGTTCAACCCCCACTTTTTTTTTAAGACAAGCTCCTTTATTAAACAAGGAAACAG
This sequence comes from Sylvilagus floridanus, assembly GCA_949820135.1. Lineage (NCBI taxonomy): Eukaryota > Metazoa > Chordata > Mammalia > Lagomorpha > Leporidae > Sylvilagus > Sylvilagus floridanus. The sequence goes on along the minus strand of OX463227.1, from coordinate 100,733,559 downwards.
GGAAAGGTGTTCTGTGATCAGGGTTATTTCATCAAGGCCTTCAGTGGCCAGCTGTTGATTTTGTCCTTTTCAACAATGGAAACAATGACTTGTATGCCTGACACTGCATCCTGGCCCACAGCATTCAGTATGACTTTGGAGATGGTTTAAACAAGTGTTATAAATATTTGAAGGGATCCCAGAAGGAATCACACATCCCATGTATTTGTTTAGCACCACCAGCAACAAGTCATTGGTGCCACCAGCAAAAAGTCATTGGTCATCGTGGGGCAGTAGATGAGGTCTCCAGACCAGAAGTGCCTAAAGGTCTGCAGGTCCTTCTCAGCAATGCCTGGCTCAGTGGAGGAGTGGCCAAACTGTTTCTCATACATGAGTTTGGCCACCATACTCTTCAATATATAGGGCTTGATCTGCAGACCTTCGTTCAAGCCATGGATGTCAATGAGAACTTGAGGCAGGTACACATGTGTGGACATTGGTGATGAGCCCAGACAGAACAATTTATAGCCAGTCCCCATGGAAAGACCTTCTGGAAATCTGCTATTACCATCTGTGCCTGGATCCTGAAGTGAGTGTATGCACTGATGGGCACACTGTTCTTCCTTTTCATGGCCATGATGTTCCTCCATTTTAGGACATAAAATACACGATTGTGGAACACTGGGACTCTCCATTTGCCACTGCAGTTAGAGTAAAACAGTTCTGAACTTTGTATTGATGCTGTCATCAGATACTTCCAGAGGTTCAGTGTTATTGTAAATCTGCATGACCAAGGAACATACTTAATTCTTATTAAGGGATTTTTTTCACCTCAAAAATGACATGACCAGATTATAGGAAAATGGACTGATATAGCAGGTGCAATGAGAACAGAGGTATTTTCTGGGTGTGAGCACTCAAGCCATCTGCTGGTTTTAACTGTGAAAAACCTGATATCATAGAAGCATGACAAAAGACAACCTTTATTTTTTTTTTTACTGCATAATATAATGCTTTGGCTGTTCAATATCTGTTCTGCTGAAATGTACAAGGCTGCAGACTAGGTCTATTCAATTTATACCCACATTTCAACAAGGTCTATAGTTGATGCATGTATGAAGCACTGATATAGTGATGAAGAGATTGCATGGTGGAGCCCAACTGGCTGAGTTTATGCGTTCTTTCCACCTACTAGATGGATGGCTTTAGGCTTAACACTTCTGTGCCTTGTTTTCTTCATCCCAATAGTGGATAAAATAATAGGACAAGCTCCTTAGAGATTAAATGGAGACAGGATAAGTTGATCCATTCAATGCTCGTAGAATGAACCAAGAGTATAATAAATGCTTTAACAATGATAGTTATTGCCATTAGTATCCTTATGCAGGTTGGGGCATGGGTTCTTTTATTTCAGGAAGAGTAAAAGAGAATTTGACTGTCTAGGGTTCTCAGGATCGACCTAAGGTGGCAATGTTGATGAAGAAGGAGTTTTCTCTCACTTCCTACTTTGGGACTGGAGTTGCTGTGGTTTGGAATACTGATATGCATTTTTTCTCACTGATTCAAGTGAAAAAGTAAGTGTATGCAACATCCATCCTCCATTTCCAAGCATCTCAATCGTTCTTTATGATTAAGTTCTAAAATGATGAAAACCTAGTAAATAAAATGTTGGCAGAAAAAATAGAAACATTTGATGCTGTACCATAAGAACTAATTATTTTTTGACTGGCAACTGGTTTATTACATAGAACTGTTTTATTTTTATTGTTGTGCTTGTGAATGGGAACACATTTTAAAACATCACTTTTGTGTAGTAAACAAAAAGAACTTTGATTTACACAAATTCTCTTTAAAGTCGGAAATGTATGTCCCAACGTTATGTGTGTTTCTTCTGAATAATCCAAACCTTAATGGATGCACTACATGTATCCCCGTAATCTTCGTGTTTACAATATGTTTAGCTATGGACCAGGATTTGACATTTAGAAATTTTTTTTAATATTTATTTATTTTTTTTTTATTTGAAAAGTAGAGTTGGAGAGAGAGAGAGAGAGAGAGAGAGAGAGAGAGAAAGAGAGAGAGGTCTTCCATCCACTGGTTCACTCCCTAGATGGCCACAATGGCCGGAGCTGAGCTGATCCAAAGCCAGGTGCCAGTAGCTTTCTCCAAATTTCCCATGTGGATTCAGAGTCCAAGGACTTGGGCCAACCTCTACTGCTTTCCCAGGCACATTAGCAGGGAGTTGGATTTGAAGTGGAGCACTCAGTAATTGAACTGGTGCCCATATGGGATGTCAGCTTTGCAGGCTGGGGATTTAACCCAATGCACCACAGCATGGGCCCTGACTTCTAGAAATTTTGCTTCTAATATCTTATATTTTGATATTATTTTCTGAATTCTAGCAAATCAGGTTTTTAAAAATCAAAAGAATCCAAATATTTGCAGAAGTGCCATATACAATTACAATTGTGAGTGTTCAGAGTTAATTTTACAAAGGGATCGTTGAAAGATGTAGACATTTGGGGCCTTTCTACTTGAGTTATATTTACTGACTTCAGTTTTCTAGGGCTATTTTACTGAGCACTGATATATGAGAACAATGAGATGACATGTTTGAATACAGATTCTTTTATATTCTCTATCTTTGCTTGATTTGGGGGCCTAACAAGAAAACCTATTTCAAGAGATGTTTCAATTATATATGTGCAAGTACTTCATCTTATTTTCACCATAAGATTCATTTATAACTTTATAACTTATAACATTTCATGAAAAATAAATCTAAAGTAAGATGAGTAATCAAATATGAATTTACTTATGGTCAAATTTTTTAGTAAAAAAGTACTATGATTCATAGTAATATAAAACTATTTTAAACAGAGCACAGTGATCTGACAAGTAAATAAGATGGCCACATCCATCAATCCTTTAAAAATGGTAAATTGATTTAAATACTATAATGAAATAAATTTAAATACAGTTTGCACTTATGAATGTAAAACTACTGAATATCCACAGAAAAAATTGGTTGTTTAGGAAAAATGTGCATTCCAATAATAAAATAGTAAGTGCAAGAAGTGTGAAGATTAAAATTCAAAAGTTTAAAATATTACTGAACTGGGAATGATACTTTTTCCAAAACAAAGAAAATAAATTTACTGTAACTACTGAATATGTCATGAAATGTCATTAGAAATATAAATGCACTTGTATATCAGGTAAGGTGAATCCAGTCTTCAAGAAAATACCAACAGATCTTGACTTTGAGAGAAGAGTAAAGGTTTTGGGTTTTTATGAGTTCACATAGATAGCCATTTTTCTAATTTCATTGAACATAGGCATAATGAAAATTTACAATAACTCAAAAATGTATATAGTAGTAGAAAATGTAAATTTGCTTGACTATAGTAATCATTTCAGTATACATATATTTATATGTCCCTATATAGGACATCTTAAACATACACAATAAGCATAAATATACAATTTGACTTTTTATTGAAAGATAATTGTCTTCACATATTAATAGGAACATTTTCAGAAATAGTGATTGAGTATATTTATTATGATATTTTAAAAGCTATTTATTTATTTGAAAGGCAGAGTGTGAGGGACAGAGGACGAGAAAGAGAGATAAATCTTCCATCCACTGGTTTACTCTTAAAAGGCCACAAATGCTGAGTGGGCGGGGCCAAAACCATGAGACAAGAACTCCACCGAGTCTCTAACAAGGTGGCAGGGCCCTAGTAGTTGTGCTGTCTTCTGCTGCCTTCCCAGGCATACTAGCAGGAAGCTGGACTGGAAGCAGAGCACTGGGCACTCGAACTGGCACGCTGAGATGGGATATGTGATAACAGCATTACAAGCAGTAGTTTAACCAACTGCATCACAGTACTGGCCCCTTGTTACAATATATTTTCTAAGTTGATTATCAACATAAGAACTATGGAAAGAGGCACTTTAGGACTTAACCAATCCTGAATTACTAAATAAAAAAAATTGTTAAAACTGAAAATGTTTGGGAATTTTATTAACAACTATACATTTTTATAAAACATACCATTCTCCCACCCTCAAATAATTAACAATGTAAATAAATTACCTGAAAGGTACAATAAAGCATTTTACCACAAAAACATTTTAAATGGACTGTGTATTGCCTCCAGTTTCCATTTATGGTGTATTGAGCTACATAGCTAGAATTTCTGCTATCATTTCTAAAGATCCTAAATCCTTAGGAAATTTGACAATTCCATAAAAAAGTATGCAAAGATAGGGAACAATGTTGTGATGCAGCAATTTAAATTGCCACTTGTGAACCAAAATCTCATATTAGAGTGTCAGTTGGACTCCTAGGTGCTCTGCTTCCTACCTATGTTCCTGCTAATGTGCCTGGAAAGCAGTGGAAGGTGGCCCATTACCCATGTATGATATCTTGATGGGGTTCCTGACTCCTAGATTTGACCTGGTCCACTCCTGGCCATTGCAGTCATTTGGGGAGTGAACTAGCAGATAAAAGACCTCTCTGTTGTCCACTCTCATTCTCTGTCTTCCTCTCTCTTTTTATCACTCTGCCTTTCTAACAATTAAATATTTTATTTAAATATATTTAAATATTTTAAAAATACAAAGAAAAAAGCTTACTCAGTAACTAAAATATTTCTACATAAATATTTTATACTGATTTCAAATTGAATTATATATTTTTAAAGAATGGAACTTCTTTTAAGATCATATAATTTTTTAAAAGATTTTGTATTTATTTATTTCAGATGTAGAGTTACAGACGGTGAGAGGGAGAGACAGAGAGAAAGGTCTTCCATCCACTGGTTCACTTCCCAATGGCCGCAACTGCTGGAGTTGCACCGATCCAAAGCCAGGAGGCAGGTGCTACTGCAAGTGCAGGGACCCAAGGACTTGGGCCATCTTCTACTGCTTTCCCAGGCCACAGCAGAGAGCTGGATTGGAAGAGGAGCAACCAGGACTAGAACCAGCGCCCTTATGGGATGTCGGCACTGTAGGCTAAGGATTAACTTGTGCCACGGTGCAGGCCCCAAGATTATATAATTATACGTATTATGCATGATTTAGTTATACATGATTAACAATTGTTATACATATTCACATGACTACATTCTGCATTCACTTACTTATAGGTTCTATACATAGGAATTTGGGATATTACCCTGAAAATGAATTAGAATGAGGTAACTTAAGGTAGCTTAAGGTAACTCATAATATTTTTAAAGATGTATTTATTTACTTGAGAGGTAGAGTTACAGGCACGGAGAGGGAAATACAGAGAGGTCTTCCATGCATTGGTTCACCCCCAAAATGGCCTCAAATGTCGAAGCTGAGCGAATCCGAAACCAGGATCCAGGAGCTTCTTCTCAGTCTCTCACGAGGGCACAGGGGCCCAAGCACTTGGGCCATCTTCCACTACTTTCCCAGGCCCTAGCAGAGCTGAATTAGAAGATGAGCAGCCAGAACATGAACTGGCACCCATATGAGATGCCAGCACTGCACGCTGAGGCTTAGCCCACTATACCACAGTGCCGGCCTCGTTCATAACAGTTTTTACAATTTTAAAATCTAAACCATATTAATTAGCTATAGTGAGAAAATCTAGACAGACTTGCTAAAAGTTGCTATTACTGCAGTTTAATGAACACACTAAGAAAAATATTAAACTGCAATAACAGTAGTCAGTATTTTAGTGAAGGCATTGAGGGGGTAAATAAGTGTAGAAGCAAATATCTGGGAGTAGAACACCTCAGATAAAAGAAGCAGTATGTTTCATGGGTCTTGAGGAAGGAGCTTTCTTTGCCTGGTGCAGGAGTGGTAAAGCTGGGGTGGAGGCAGCAAAACACAGATGGGGAGGGATTAAACCAGAGAAATAACCAGGGGCCAGGTCCCTCTGAGGACTCGCATGCTAGTCTGTTATATGGAAGGCCACATGTTTTACTTAGTCTAACGTTTTAAATGACACTCCGTCCATAAGGGACAAAGGGGACTGAAGGGACAGAGTAATAGAAACAGAAGCGCCGGATCAGAGGGAACTGCCGTAATTCAAGGTATGCACACAGCTCCCTCCTGGGTGACAGTGCTGAAGGTGGTGAGACGGGGTCAGACAGGCGATATCAACTAAAAGCAGCAACAAGAAAACTCAATGATGGATGGAACATGTTCAGTCCACTAGGATCATAAAGAGTAACTTTAAGCCAGTAATTATAATCATTTTAGGTCCACCTTTTTTGGCATAGGTTTACAAAAGCAACTATCGTTTAGAGTGCTCCTGCTGAAATGACATGCTACTTATAATTCTATAAATTCTATAATGGATAAAAATAGCTGAAGTTCCACATGACAGCTGCCTCCCAGTAAGAAATGGGAAGATAATCCACACAGCAGGTTTATAACAACAACAAGAAGAAAATTACACCAAATAAATTGAAAATAGGGACATATGGATTATAACTTTAAAACTAATTCTTGTTATTAAGACACCTAATTTTCTATAGCTACTCTTTTTCTAGTCATTCTAGTTTGTTTCACTCTGCATGCTATTTTAGCCTTCCACTAGGGTCTTCCCATGTCTCTTATGGGAAAGATATAAATATAGTTATTTCTTAAATTTCCTTACTTAATGAGTTTTTCTGTTTTTATGGGTTATACCAGTTTTACCTATCAGACAAATTTCATTTTAAAATCCCTCTCCTATAATTTCCTCTCATAAAATGGACCATAGAACTGCATTTGTTTATTTAATTCCTTGAAAATACAGCTTTACTATTGAGCTCACTGTTTTTTTTTTTAAACCTAGTAAGTTTTACACAATATTAGAAACTAATCTTTACGCAATATCTTCCCTTAAAACTTACATTTGGACTAGAATATATATGTTTCCTTTGCATTAATAATTCCACATCACCAAGCACCTCAAATATCATCTCCTATCATCCCTTAAGATCAAAGGCTTGGGAAAATTTATCAGACAAAAATATTTGCAAAAAAAAAATGCAGCTGGTTAGTTCACCGACTACCACCCTGTGCTGGCCTAGTGCAAAGACCCATCATATGGATGACAACTCTCAGTTGTTGCTATGCAACTGGCCACCCCTCTATGCTGCCTAGCCCTCTATGCTGATCCACTACAGCTGGCTAGTTGACTACCACCTGTGCTAATACAATGCATTTGTCTGGCTCACTGATGCCCACTCTGTGCTAACACAATGAAGCTGGCCATCTCACCAACTGCCACCCTTTGGTGATGCAATACAGCTGATAAATTCACAGATTACTACACTGTGCTGACCTAATCCACTGTGTCACAGAGGGTATCGCAGGGGCTTCCGAAATGCTCAGTGAGACTCAACATTGTCTTTCATCCTGATTGCCTCAATAAACACCTGTTGCCCTCTCCTCTCCGCAGTAATATCTGTACCCATAAAATAAATGCTTAGATATGTGCTTATTTGTCTGCTTTGTAGCTCCCCATAAGTAGTTTCAGAGTTTTTTTTTTTTTGTTGCATTTGAAAGAACAGTTACTCATTGATCAGGAGTAGAAAGAAGGGATGGGGCAGCAGGACACCTAGTTGTACATAAGGTTTCACTCACTTAGGGACAATTTCACCCACCTTACTTCTGTCTACCTTTGGGCACCTCTAGCTGTCAGCTGCCTCCTATAATTTTCTTCTCATTCCGTTTAATCCTCAAACAGTTGGGAGTATTTTGTGGTGTCATGTCATCCGGTGTAAATTCTTGGAAGATCCACAAAGGAAAGCAATTAGGGTCCTCATGTATATACAATGATGTTTTAGAAATATGAGAAAGTAATATTTTTTATCACCAAAAGCTTATTATAAGACATAAATTGTCTGGACCCCTAAAGACCCCAGCAGACACTTTTTAATGCCTAATTAACTAAACAAATCCTAAAATATCATACAACAATTCTAAACAAAGAAAGAAGTAAAAGATGCAAACACTCCCCTTTGGGGCCAGAACATCTTTTGAAGCCAAGAATTTTGTTAGTCTCTACAGGTGGACTATTTCTGCAACTGATTTAAAATAATTAGAATTGACACAAAAACATATTCACAAGCAAAAACTCATTCTTTATTGTAGTCGCCAGTGTCACAGTAGCCAAAACAGCATTTCAGGTTTGTTGGGAGGGATTGGGAGAGCGTGGAATATTTTATCAAAAATATTTTAAGAATCACATTTCAAATCATACTCTCTATTTTACCAAAATTTAATGATTGAAAGTAATAATGTTTATCTATCTTTTAATGTGCACATTTTCTTGACTTCTTTATAGATCATTCTCTCTGGCTTTGCATGTTGCCAGTCAGCATTGCATCAATAGAAACTGAGTAATGAAATGGTGTACTTGGACATCTTGGTACATGAGAAAGCCACAATCTCCTCCACGGTAATATGGATTATTTAAAATTTTCAACAACAAATATGTGAGTAATGGGAACAGACAATCAGAAAAAAAATGAGAAAAAATGCAAAAAGCAGAAGAGACAGGGGAACAAATAAAATGATAGAATTGAGGGGAATAATAACAAAGACAAATGAACTAAAAGGTGTGTATTTATGTTTGAGGACGTGAATTATTTTCTATAAACTAAATGGACTTTATGGATTATGTACATCACCAGGAGTAAATTTAGGGAAGTATCCAAGAGAACATGTAATCATTCCACAATGTTTCTGAATATGGAAGTGAAACTCTGGAACGTCATGAATGCCATTTCAAGGTTGGTACAGCCAGTCCTGACCACTGTGTCATTTGAATCTATGCTTTTGGAATCCCCAAGAAATCACTTCTTTAAAAGAGTTCCTTTTTCCTTTTTAAGTCACCCAGATCAATAAAAGATATTTAGAAATAATTCCTGCAGCTAGATTATACGAGGCTTCCACATATTCTGGAATCAGCTTGTTGTTATGACAAAAATGCTCTCTTTAAGAGGAAACAAATGTACTTTATTATCTCTGTTTTTTCTTAATCTACTGTGTATGACCCTATCTATATTGCTGACAAATACAAAACATATATTTAGTGCACTCTATTTCTTTGATTTCATTAAAATTACTTTGGAAAAACATCTTAACAGTAGATGGAATGGTGCTGTGTAAAATAACTGAAAAAATTCAGTTTTCTGTCTTTTACAGACTGTTTCCAAACCATTTAAATATATACAAACCTTAAATGTTACTACAGAAAGCTCAAATTGCTTTGATTTAAAATGTCATCATGAAGAAAAAAGTCAGAATTCATAATCCATGGGGCCCATGCACATACAAGCTAATCACATTCAGTCCTTTTGAGGTCAGGATTCATATCTGAGTCTGAATCAATATTAATATTCCTTTTTGGCACTTGGCAGATGAAAAATGTTTTCTGCAAAAGGAAGAACTTCTATTGCTTTTATTAAGTAGTAGCTAGTTGGCTGCACTTTGCTTCAATTTAAAAAGATAGTATAGGAACGGCTGTGCTTATAGTCTACTAGTTTGTAAGCAATGCACTTGAGAAATTATATTTTAACTTTATGGGTTTCGATGACTTCACAATAACAGTATTTTTGTTCACTTCAATATGCTTCTTCCTTAGAAATCTAAACATGGGAAAGTATGCTATTGCACAAGTCTTTATAAGAACCCCATTAAGTCCAGATAGATTCATAGTTGATAAGTCCTAGAAGCATCCTTATTGTTCTCCAAAGCATAGATTGATTCAATCTTCTATGAAGATGGGAGTACATGAATCACTCTTCCTAAGCTCAGAAATATATCTTCCTTCTTAATATGCCTGAATTTTCCCATTCCCCCGTTGAGAAATCATCACAGGGTCCTGTGGCAGCAGGGTCAATTATATAGTTAATAGTCCTGCCAGTTTCAACATAGGCGTCTTTGAATCCACCAATCAGTTTTCTTTCCCTCTCCAAATAGTATACTATTTTGTCACTGAAAAGAGAGCCAGAGAATGTGAGGAATACCACATAATTATTTTTCCCATCTTCTAAAGCTGCAGATCATTTCAGCTGACACACGTTTAAAAGCATCGACAATATGTCAGTGGGTTAAAAAAATCCAAGAAGCATTTTAGAGCAATCAAATATTTCTTATTCTGCATTAAACTGTATACTATATTCGTTTTATAAACCTCTTCACTTATGGCTAATTGGAGAGCATGCAGTTATTTAGATATTATCTACATAGCCCAGGATGTTCAGAACTGCCACCACAATCGTCCCATTTAGAATGGAAAGAAGACATCACTATTTCACAAATAAATGAAACCTGATCATTTGAGCAACAGATCTACATTTCATGAACTAACACAGTTCAAATATCACTTGCAAAGACGTTCTTTAAACATAAAATGAAGTTTTCTTTTTATCTGTTAAACATCAATAAAAACTAAAAAATTAATAGATTGTGTAGTTATTAAGAACTTTTAGAATCAAAATTGCTTTCTTCTTTTAGATTTTTTTCCTGTATTTTAAACTCCAAAGAAAATAAAAACTAAACAATCCTGTCTTTTTTTATCACTTGCTAAAATTTTGATTATATATTAAATAGCTTTACTCATCTAAGAATCCTGTGCCCCTTACGTTTCCAGCTTCTTTAATCTTCAGAAAAAAATTTACCACAAGAAAAAAAAGTCAGGAAGCTTTTGGTGTTATTCTACTCTATTGTTTGTGACTGCATTTCATTCATATTTAGTTTTTTTTACCTTCAGCTTAAAGTTCTACCTCCTGCCCTAATTTTCCAATTTCTATCCAAGTCCTTAATAATAGAATATTATTGTAAGACAGTAACATTTTGAAGACTTCTTTATTTGTTTAAAAGCAGAGCAATGGAGAAGGAAGGAGAGAGAGATATTTTTCATCTTCTGGTTCACTCCCCAAGTGGCTGCCACAGCTAAAGTTGGGTCAAGCTGATGTTAATAGCCAGGAACTCCATCCGGGTTTCCCATATGAGTGGCAGTGGTGCAAGCACTTGGGTGGTCCTCCACTTCCTTTTCAATCCAGTATGGAGTTGGATTGGAAGCAGAGCAGCCAATACCCACACCTGCACTCCATATGGGTTGCCAGGGTCACAAATGGTAGCCTTACCTGCTACACCACAATGTCAGCCCAAGACAGTGTTTCTATTTTTTTGTATTAAGATCTGTTTTATTTATCTGAAAAGCAAAGATACAGAGAAGGAGAGATACACAGGGAGAAAGAGGACTACCATCCACTGGTTCACTCCCTAAATGGCCATGATGGCTGGGGTTGGGCCAGACTGAAACCAGGAGCCAGGGGCCAGGAACTCCATCCAGTTCTGCTATGTGGATGCAAAGGTCCAAGCATTTGGGCCATCTTCCACTGCTTTATTAGGTGCATTAGCAAGGAACTGGACTGGATGAGGAACAAACAGTTCGAATATGGGATGCTGGCATTGCAGGTGGTGGCTTAACCTGCTGGGCCACGAAAATGGCTCCAACAGTGATTTTTGATAGATTCATTATAACATTTTTGTTTTTCTCATCAATAGTATATATCTGAGCCTTACAACATGTCTGTATCCCCATATAAACTGAATTCACAATCCTAAAAGAAATCATTTGGGGAAACATACCTGGGAGTTATACAACTTATGCATTTCAGTGTGTGTGTGTGTCTGTGTGTGTAAATTCAGGTTTGTTTATGTAGTGAAAGAGCAGAAACACACTCTATCTAATAGAGCCTCTATGTTGCTATCATTGAAGACAAGAGCTGTCAAAAAGCAACCACTCTAAAGATGCAGGCTGCTCTCTGCTCAGTGATGTAAGTAGAACTATTTTGGACAGAGAGGCCAATATCAGACAATAGAACAGCAAGCATTAAGTGGTGAGGCAATTAATTTCTCAGATGCTAATTCAATGTCACAAAGAGAAAAAGGAAGAAAAACTGGAGAGCTAAAACAATCTTATAAACATTGTGTACATGATTAATCAAAAGGAGGAAGTGAAAATAAGAAATATATTTTCTATTTGTCTAATGTGAAGTGTGGTTGGAAATACTGGAGCATTGTAAAATCGCTTTTATTATTTATTTATTTTATTTTTAAATGGAAATGAAATATTTCCTATTCAAATGAATAATTCATCTTAATTTCAGCCAATATGCTGAGATAAAGAAACATTGCAGGAATAGAGATTGTTCAAGGTTTATATTCCTTTACAAGCTAAATCAGGAACTATTTAAGTGTTTCTAATTCAGCACTGTAAGACAAAAGGAAATTAAATAGCAGAGTAATTCCCTACAATGTGTTTTGAGGGAAGTGACTTAAGAAAAGTAACTTTTCTGTTTTCTTAAAAAGATTGATTTATTTAGTTGAATGTCGAGTTACAGAGAGAGGAGAGAAGAGAGAGAAGGGAGAGAAGAGAAAGAGAGAGAGAGAGAGAGAGAGAGAGAGAGAGTGAGCCAGGAGCTTCCTCTGGGTCTCCTTTTTGGGTGCAGGGATCCAAGGACATGAGCCATCTTGTGCTGCTTTCCCAGGCGCTTTAGCATGGAGCTAATTCAGAAGTGGAGCAGCTGAAACTCGCCAGGGACCATATGGGAGTGCAGGTGCTGAGAATCACTTTTCAAGGTAGACCTCCTTCACCACACTGAGAAACACCGCATGACTGGCTTGCAATAAGCCCCACCTTTCTTTTCAGTATCCTGTTATCACATAGGCTTCAGGAGTTCTTTACCAATTTATTTTTATTAAAATAATATCACTTTTTTGAGTCCAGAGCAACTATTTCTATATTCCGAGATCAGACGAGATCGGGCACGTTCAGGGTGGTATGGCCATAGACTATGTCTATATTCCAAAGAAGAAGTTCAAGTTGTCTTAAGAGCACAGCAATTAAGTTCACAAGGTAACTGCTCACCCTTTCTGAGTGTCACCGTGTTTAAATTCTCCTACTGCACCAACTTTCCTGCCTCCAAGACCACTAAAAGTTGAGAAAAATTTAAAAGAATAATTAGAATTATCACTTCTTGACTTTTATTTCTGTAAAACAAGAAAGAAAATGAAGTGAAATGATCATTTGAAAAGGGACAAAATATGCAGTGTAGGCAAATATTATATTTAAATGGATGAAAGAAATGATTGAGTCTATATCAGTTGAATTTATATTCCCTACTTTCATCAAAGATCTTTCTTCTCACTTTTTCAAATTCTTCACATTGTTTCTGGCAAAAATAGGCTGTCACAAGTGAGTTTTAGCTGCTCCATACATAAACCTTATGCATGTAATAATAAGGGAATAGTAGAGGGAGTAATTCCAATTCATTCTTCACGTCCATTAAATGCTTTCAAATGTTTCTTTTATCAGTCTTTTTGAGATTCTGTGTAATGACAATAGTCATTAAAAAACTAGTTAAACAGGGGCCAGCACAGTGGCATAGTGGGTAAAGCTGCCACTTGCAGTGCTGGCATCCTATACGGGCACCAGTAAGAGACCTGGCTGCTCCACTTCCAATCCAGCTCTCTGCTATGTCCTGGGGAAGCAGTAGAAGATGGACCAAGTCCTTGGGCCCCTGCGTCCACTGGGAGATCTAGTGGAAGCTCCCAGCTCTTGGCTTTGGATCAGCGCAGCACTGGCCATTGTGGCCAATTGGAGAGTGAACCAGAGGATGAAAGACCTTTCTCTCTGTCTCTCTCTCTCTCTGCCTCTCTTTCTCTTTTTGTGTGACTCTGACTTTCAAATAAATAAATAAATCTTAAAAAAAAAAACTAGTTAAACGAAATCATAAACCAATTCAGAGAATTCTGTTCAGAGAATCACAAAATATACTGATATTTTGAAAATATACTCAACTATTTTTGTGTCATTTTGCACAGATTCTGTGAATAGCCTTTGAAATACAGAAGGTAAATTGAACATTTATGAACTATACAGCTAGCACTGTTGATATTAATTTTGCTAATGAAGTAAAAATATTTAATTGTTTATGCTTCTGGTTGTAAGTGTGAGGAGTTAGTATCCTATTAAATCCTCTCATTTCAAAGCTTAAAAACAATTTATTGCATAATGTTACCTGAATGTACATGATTTGTCAATGTGTATGCTATCCTGAGGCCGTGCTTTTCAACTATAAAATTAAATTGTTTAATTTGAAAGAGCTTCACAGTTCTGAGGATGATTTTTAAAACACACAGATAAAAATGTGGTCAAGATTCTCTACCTGAAATGAAAACATTTACAAGAGCTAATATTGATTGCCATGTGGGAGCAAAGTTCGCTATGTTAAATAAAATAATTATATCTCATCCATGTATTCAGAAAGTAGAAGAAAATACCAACTTTATTCTAATGCAAATGTATATTTAACCATTATAGTTTAAGAGAAGAGATCATATAGTGCTGATAGTGAATTGTAATATTATCTAAAAGAACCATAACCTTGTTACTTTATTTTATTTTACTGTCCCATTAATACCCACCTCAGGCAAGTAAAACACTTCAGCTGTAGTTTCATGCCTCATCACACAGCAAAGGCGCTTTCCTAGTAGACCATAAAAATATCCATGCCGTGGTTATCTTAAGAATTTATCTGCAATATATACGTGCTTTTCTCTGACAAGTAGTCACTTTTGGAATAGCTATTAATTAAAGTGACCATAAATGATCCAACTGCCACTAGAAGAAATCTAACAAATAAAAGCATTTTTCCCCAAACTCTGCATCTGTTCTTGATTTGTTCATTCTTTCAGTAGTTCCAGGCTCATTATTCTGGATATATATCTCCCTAATCAACTTGAAATTAATATACATCTCAGACATTTATTCCTACCATGGTTGACATTTAATTAATTCCTCCTTTAAGTAACATAGTAGATATATTAATGTCTTATTTTTATGCATTGACAACCTTATGAAATAATCTCATTCTAATACTAGCTTACTATTCTGTGAACTAAATAACACCATATGTAAAATAATATTTCAGAATACTTCTGTAATATATTAAAAGTTTAAAATAGCATAAATATCTTTTGTTTATTATTAACCATATTGAATCAATACCATTAACAAAAGGGTTGAATTGATTTTCTACCATCCACAGGTGTGGTTTTCTTTATTTTTTTTCAGAACTGAGGATCCTTTTATAAAGCTATGGGTTTTCTAAAATAATTCAGAGAAGAATTTTCGGTGGTATTAATGAAAATTTTTATCATAGTAACTGATTATGTACTATACATTGTTTTTTAAAAAATATTTCTTTTTATGAATGACAGAGTTACAGAGATAGAAGAGCGAGAGAGGCAGAGAGAGAGAGAGAGAATTTTTATTTAGACTTTTATCTTTTCCACAGGGATCCTAACTAAGCATAAATAAAAACCATTTATTATAAGATATATCGAAAATAGTTAAATGAATTTTGAGTGTGAATACTTTTAAAAGGGAGACTGGTTTGACTTTTAAAAATGTTTATTCATATAAGGAGAACAGATTTCTTGTATTCTATTGGTACAGCTTCGAGAAGATAGCCATACATCTCTTCCTATCCCTTCCCCTCCAATTCCCATTCTTTTCCTTTCTTTCATCAGTTTTTGCAAGGAAATAATTTTAAGCCACTCTATATTCACAGGCTTAATTCATCACTAACCATACTATTCAACAAATAAAACTGTCATTTTTTTTTTAAATCTCACATCAATAGTGGATTTCAAACTGAGACTGTATTGACATAACTAATTTTCAATTTTTTGCTACTTTTATAATGCTTTCATACTTTATTAAAATTGATTATTATTTTTCAGAATGTTTTAGGAATGCTGTTAGAGTGCTAAATAAAATAAGCACCCTTTTTTTAACGTGATTAAACACTTATGGGGGGGTGGGCAGCACTGTGGTGCAGAAGGTTAAAGCCCTGGCCTAAAGTATCAGCATGTCATATGGGTGCCGGTTCAAGTCCTGGCTGCTCCTCTTCTTATCCAGCTCTCTGCTATGGCCTGGGAAAGCAGTAGAAGATGGCCCAAGTCTTTGGGCCCCTGCACCCGCATGGAAGACCTAGAAGAAGCTGCTCCTGGCTCCTGGCTTCGGATTGGCACAGCTCTGATCCGAAGCCAGGAGCCAGGTGCTTCTCCTGGTCTCTCATGCGGGTGCAGGGCCCAAGGACCTAGTGAGCCATGGCACTGGCCATGACAAGGACTTCAGTGCACTAAAATATTTTAATCTGTTTACTAAGCATGATATCATTAATGCAAAACAGTATGCATTTTTTTTGTGGTATGCACAGACAGTCTGTATTTTTTCAGATTATATTGTGACACAAGGTGGGAAATTTTTTAGATCTAAAATAAAACTATAAGTTCTTTTGTATCCTGCTAAACTGTTTCTAATATTCTTTTTCTGAAAGAAGTGAAAAAAATAATTGTAAAACCAATGCCCATATCTCCTATCTGTGAGACACTGATAATTTACTCTAACATAATACCATATTCGGTACAAGAAACTGAGGCCAAGGATGCTATCTATATAGGTGACTATGAGATGGTTTGCAGTCATTCTCCCATGTCTACCTGATTTCTGCAGAGCACAACTGGACTAGTACAAGAAGATATGATACAAGAGGAATCATAATGTCTACATCTTTTGAAGATTTAATAGAGTAACTCATCTCAATGTTTTCCACTTCCAGGGTTCAGCATTGTTTTTGATTTGCTTTCTTGGTCACAGGGGGCAGTTTTGGGGATTTTCTCTAAGCCAGGCCACTGTGATCATTCTTCCTTTACTGTTCAGAGAATTGATGTTGAGAACTACTCTACTGACAAAGATTATCAATTAAATTATACCCATAGGAAATAGGAAAATTATCAAAGTATGAGACCAAGGATGTAGTGAGAATAGTGTATACAGACATTAATTAGGACTCAAGACTTCATCCACTACCAAGATCCAATAAGCTCACTCTAAAAGGGTGGAGATAGGATAATGATGATGTGTTGGGTCTCCAAGATTCAATTTAAACTCAGATCTCATGTCTAGTAATTCTCAAAATATTTCTCCATTCTTTTCCCAGTATAGTATGTACTCACCCCATCATTGGACAGTTTCTTCTTATGATCCAGTATATTCTCTGGTCATTGGCTTCCGGATTTGAAAATTCTCTCAGATATAGTAAACAAACAAGAGATTGTAGCCTTTGGTTGTGGAGATCCTACTCACTTTTTACTCTTTGTTTCTTGACCTTTAATTTTTTTAATTATAAATGTTAATATCATCTATTATTTCTTTAGGGACACTAAATATATTGAACATCTCTGCCATTTAATATAGGTCACAATCCTCTGGTTTCTCCTACAGTCCTATTCACTATAGCATTCACTATAGCCTGTTGCTTCCTAACAGTGAAGTGATGCTTCTTGGTTTCTACTTCTAATATGCTCCATTATCTCTATGGATTTTAACAAACCTAGCTCTGTGGGATTGTTTTCCCACTGTCAGTTTTATGTTGTGAAGTAGAGACCCACGGAATACCTTGGGGATAGAGGTGTCCCTCTCATCAGTTTTCTAGCGGCCTTGGTGAATGATGTGATCTCCGGATCCATCCATGTGACATCATCTTTCTGTGTGTTTTCCTTCCCGGCACAATATATCCATTCCTATTTGCTCACTGCCTTCAGAATCTCTAATCCTCCTGCCAGTGCAACTCAGGCAATTCAAATATGTTGGACTTTTCTCCTAATTTCTCCCAGATTTCAAAGAGCTACCTCCATAGCAGCAAGTTGGACTCATCCCCTGGAAACTTCCAGAATGCCACGTTACATATTCTGAGAAAGTGATCCCAATTCATCAAATTCTGGCTTATCCATTCCTACTTTTAGGCTGCCTTGCTCCATCAATTTCAGAATCAAATTCTAGTCGTACTCTCCTGTATTCTTCTTACATACACTATTAAATTCTTATGACCCCCTTCAGTGACTAATCTCTTTCAGGATCACGATTTGCACAAAAACATAAGCTGAACTTTACCTCTAGACATCAGCCAGAGAGCTAACTTCAGACATGGCAGAAGTTCTTGAGGTAATATTGAGAAATACCTGTTTTTTTTTTCCCTAGGAGGAAAATTCTTCAGTATTTTGAAGCAGAACAGACTTAGGATGTTCTACTAGAAAAAATGGGTTGACCATCATGAATTCAGATGTTTTCTGGGGGGATCTGCATATCAACATGCTCAGACATTCATTTTAGGACTCCAGGTTTCCTGTACCAGACTAAAGTTCTATTCTTCAAATTATCTGAGCATTCAAACATCTCTTGAGTTTGCAACTCTTCTATAATTTACCCCAACTCTCATAGTGTCAGCTCTTCTGCTGCAAGAAACAAGGTCTTCTTTATGAGCTACCAGAGTGAATTCACTCTCACATACTTAGCTGCCCATTAATGACCTCAATTTCTCATTTCCCAAAAGTTAAGATTCCACTGTCATTGTACATATTGTTTACCCTATCATCATTTAAATGTCCAATAATCGTATCTGAAAAAATAATTCTCCTCTACAATTGAACATTTTTCAAGGCACAATCAGTAAAATTTTAGTGATGGGGCCCTAAATCAAGGAAGAAGCTCTCCTGCCTCACCCACTGACCTAGATGACTTTTTTTTTTTGCCTGTTGGGTGATGACTGAGATGGTTCCAAATTCTTATCTTAATATTTATTTTTGCACATCCAGTTGGGTTAGTTTGGGTCCTCCAAAATGAGGCAAGAAAGATTAGGTGCACAAATTATTTTGTGTAAAACATGCTAGTGAAGGAACACAGGAAGATATCCTGAAGACCCCACAATAGCTGGTAGGCCTTGATACAGCTCTGATGCTGTCAAGGGAAGAAAACATGAAATGCTGAGTCCAAGATCAAGTCACTAGTGCAGTTCTAAGATACTTCCTCCAAGGCTGGACATGCAAGCCTAAGCCACCCCTCAGAGGAGGCCCACATCCTGTTAAGAATTAACTTGCGGCTGGCGCTGTGGCTCAACAGGCTAATCCTCCGCCTTGTGGCACCAGCACACAAGGTTCTAGTCCTGGTTGGGGCCCGGATTCTGTCCTGGTTGCCTCTCTTCCAGGCCAGCTCTCTGCTGTGGCCCAGCAGTGCAGTGGAGGATGGCCCAAGTGCTTGGGCCCTGCACCCCGTGGGAGACCAGGAGAAGCACCTGGCTACTGGTTTTGGATCAGTGCTGTGTGCCGGCTGCAGCGCGCCGGCTGCGGCAGCCATTGGAGGGTGAACCAAAGGCAAAGGAAGACCTTTCTCTCTGTCTCTTTCTCTCTCACTGTCCACTCTGCCTGTCAAAAAAAAAAAAAAAAAAGAATTAACTTGCTTTGGTAAGCCATCTATACCCCATCACTGGCTGAGGGCAGTCCTTGAGAAGTGACACCTCAAGACCATTGTGGCAATGGATTTCAGAGTGCAACAGTTTGGACAATTAGTACATTATGCAGCCTCTGATTGGAGGTCTCCAAAAGATTTTCCTGGGCACCACATTTTTATAGAACTTTTATTGAGACATTGTTTTACAAAAAAAAAAGAAACAGAAAATTTTATTTTGTGTAACAGAAGGAAAACTTTCCCGTACTATCTTAGGCTACCAACACAGTCATGAATAACTCCATCATATTAGTAAGCATGACTGAAATTAATATTACTTACAGTGGCCATTACTGATAAAGAAATAAGAATAATATGGGATACATGTTGAGGGGAAGAAACACCAATGAGAAAATATCTAATTCTTTTTTTTTTAAAGATTTATTTTTTTTATTTGAAAGTTACAGAGAGAGGTAGAGACAGAGAGAGAGGTCCTCCATCTGATGGTTCACTCCCCAGATGGCCGCAATGGCTGGAGCTGTGCTGATGTGAAGCCAGGAGCCAGGAGCTTCCTCCGAGTCTCCCACATGGGTGCAGGGGCCCAACGACTTGGGCATCTTCTACTGCTTTCACAAGCCATAGCAGGGAGCTAGATCAGAAGTGGAGCAGCCGGGACTAGAACCGGTACCCATATGGAATGCCAGCGCTTCAAGCCAGGGCTTTAACTTGTTGTGCCACAGCGCTGGCGCCGAAAATATCTAATTCTTAAACTTGAAATGGTAGTAGTGTGAAAACGTATAGGGAAAGGTGAAATCTGAAACGTGAATGAATACTAAATTCTTTGAATGAGTTCTTGGACATTGCTAACTAGAATTTCCCATCATTCTGTGGGTCATTGTACCAAAGATAAAAGATTAAAAGGAGTCAAAACATGATATATAATATATTCACAGTTTATTTAATCTCTAGTTTGAATGATCTTTAGTCGTCTCAAAGAATTCAAGTAAGCCATATCACTAGAAAGCTCCCATTTCCAAAATCAGCCCAGTTGTATAATTTGAGAAAAATTTGTCATTTCAATGCTATAATCAAAGAGATTTTATGTCAACCCATGTTACATAGAATTATTTCATTTGCAAACAGGAGGCAGAGTTTGTTTTGAATAAAATTCATGTTCAACTATATGTACTGCTATACTCTGCAAAACATTAACATCTACCCACATAATTTTGAGTTTCTTCTTAAATGAGTGCTGAAGAACCAGTGAGCCCATCTGGCATGTAGGGAGAAAATAAAATAAATAGATGTCTCAGTAATAGATATAGAATATACAAGTACATATTTGTTTAGGTATTCAGATAGCTCAGACGACTGTCTAAAAATGGATTTCACAAATTAATATCAATCTTATTTTACTTAGCAAAAATCAGTGGTATGGAAATTGTTACATGTATAAATATATCCTATTCTAACTGTGGTCTTAGAAGGATTTATCTTTATTATGTATCTGAACATAATATATCTGCTATTATATAAGAATAAAATATTTTACTTATAAAACATTTAAATACAAATGAATTATATATTGATTCTTTTTGTTTCACTGGTATTCTATGGAATAGGGGAAATGAGTCTGGGTGCTGCATATTAAATATCTGCATAATGTTTTGATGCCATGTGAATACTCAATGGTCATTGAGATCACTGGCTTGTATTTCAGGATCATTGCCAGGAAAACCACTTTCCTCTACTGAAATTAATAAGTAGGAGATAGAATGTATAATTAATACATGTGTCTTTTTACTGCTATAGAAAAGAATTAAATGAGTTACATTACAGTGATGTGAAGAGTCTAAAAGGAAAAAATTTTTGAAGAAAATACTCAGTTTTTCAAGTCCCAAATACAGTAGTATAATAATAACAAGACTTATTGTAGCAAAGGGTAAATTGTTACTGTGCCTTATAGTAGTCTTCATTTATAAGAGAAAATATTAAAAAGTGGAGTAAAATTGACTTATAGGATTAAAATATCAGGGTAAGGTGGATTTTAATGAATTAATTTTAAGTATAGATATGCCAATAAATATATCGGTAGATAAGCATCAATATCAATATAAATATCCAACAATGAAATTTTCATTTTAAAAACTAAATTTTGCAGTAATATTCCCCTTGCACTAAAATATGGCTGGCAAATTTTTACTCCAGATGAGAAACACATTTTTTTAATTTTATATGTACACTAAGGCATTCACTAGAAAAAAGGTTGAAAATGACAGATATGGATAATTTTATGCTGTATTTTTCTAATTCCATGGGGATGATTCAACATCTTAACACCATAGCTTTTAATAGTGAATATGATTTCTCTGATGGGAAATTTAAATGGAGAGTAGGGTCAATTATTCAGGGAATGAAGATAAATAAGCTTGTTCTAATGAAAGTGATTTAATTGGTTCAAATAATCCAGAACTAATATATAGATTAATTTAGTTAGTTAGAAAAGTGTTTACCACTTCATTTTATATGAGTAGATACAAACTGGATAGTAGATAGTAAGAAGACTTAAGTGATATTCCACAAAAATTAAGTGCTCTCAAATCATAGGAAACTTGAGAGGTGTGTGAAACTGTGGAATATTTTACTAAATGAGCATCAAATGAAATTAAATTATAATGTGTCTGTGATGTTAATAAACCATGTGAATGGCACCTTACTTCTGCTAAACGTTTCACTTTTCTTAATCTACAACATGCCCAAGTATGTTCAAATGAATATTCTTACAATGTTACATAAAATTAGAAGATTAATAGACTCCATATTATTAGAATGTGGTATATTTACATTTAGAATTCACTTTTTTTTTTTTTTGATAGGCAGGGTGGACAGTGAGAGAGAGAGACAGAGAAAAAGGTCTTCCTTTTTCTGTTGGTTCACTCCCCAATGGCCGCTGTGGCTGGTGCACCACGCTGATCCAAAGCCAGGAGCCAGGTCCCTCTCCTGGTCTCCCATGTGGGTGCAGGGCCCAAGCACTTGGGCCATCCTCCACTGCACTCCCGGACCACAGCAGAGAGCTGGGCTGGAAGAGGAGCAACTGGGACAGAATCTGGCACCCCAATCGGGATTAGAACCCAGGGTGCTGGCGCCACAGGTCGAGGATTAGCCTATTGAGCTGCACGCCAGCTCTCAAGTTGACATTTTCAAAGGAAGACTCATCTATCTTTCCTATCAACTGTTGCCCTCTGGCTACAGACACATTTTTGTCAACTCTTTTTAAATCAATGCTTCTGACTGCTTTGAATGTATATGTTGAAATCCTAACCTTGAAGGAGATGATATTAGAAGATGATGATTTGTGGAGGTGATTAGAACAAAGTATGGAGCCTTCATGAATGGAACTAATGCCTTTATCAAAGAGATCACAGAGCGATAAGTTGCCACTTCTAATTATACATGAACACAGGTAGAATCAGCCATCTATGGACTAGAGAGCAGGCCAATACTGAATCTGCCAGAACCTCCATCTTGGACTTCACAGACTCCAATGCTGTAAGAAACGGGTTTTGTTATAGCAGCCCAAATGGGTTAAGATATTACTAGAACATTCAAAGGAGAAAAGAATGATAGTTCTGGGTATAAGTCCTGGTTCTGTGACTGGCATATAGATTTAAATACACATGTGGTTATCTGTAAGGAAGTAGTTTTAAACTACATTGTTCTTCAAAATATTTATTAGTATTAGAGTAACAGTAGGAGTCATTTAAAAAAAAAATCTCAATTGGAAACAGTAATTTAAAGAAACTTAAGAACAGAAATAATTATTCAATATTGTATAATATATTCTTTTTGAAGTCTATAGGGATCTAACAAATGCAAACATAATTCCAAAAACTAAAATTGTAGTAAATACAAGCATATATATAGTCATGTAATACCCATGAAAGATAATACTACTTGTGTTTTGTTTTTCTCTACATAAAAATAAATAAATAAATAAGGAAGGAATTCCTTCCATTTTGGCAGGAATACAACCTAACATGGAGTGAAAAGGAAAACTCAGAGACATTATTTCAGGTAAATGAGCAACAAAAGTTTGATCTAACAAATTGTTACTGAGCATGCACTATACTTAGAAGAGTGATAATTAGATTCTACATAATCATATATGGACCATGAAGAAGGATTTTTTGCTTGAATAGAAATCATATTGGGTTTAAGAATGTCAGGCCAAATGTTATTGAATTCATTGTATACTTTTTATTATGTCTCTTGAATTTTCTTCTCATTTTCAAGGGGTCTTCTCAGTGACCATAAGTTCAGTTTGCATGGCTCTATTACATTGTGAGTGAACAAAGTAGATATTTGTGATAATTCTAGGTAAAGTGTCATGGTAAGAATTGCACTGAGATAAAGAATATAATCTTGAGGATATGAATAAAGGTACTTGTTTTAAATGAAAAGAAAGAAGTGATGTACAAATGATATATTGTAGCTTGGTGGCTAACAAGCCTTGAATTTCCAACAACTTGACTAAACTTTGTGTAGTTTTACACAGACTTCCCTATTGGCCCATGACCACCTTTTTCATAGCACAGCAGCTTTAGAAAATGTGCAGTTGTGAATTCTTTCTGCCTCCATTGAATTATAAATTTTCAATAATTCAGGTAATATTATGTCAATATTACATCATTATAAAAAACTGAAAAAACTAGTCATGCTGGGAAGAGAGTTATTTTGGCACACGGTTTTGGAAGGTCACACAATCCCAGATTGACCAGATTCTATTGGTTCAGTCGTCTTCTGAAGCTGTGTGATTGTATAGGGGGACATTTGTAAAGAAATGGTCACATGGAAAGCTAAGAATCAGAGATACAGGAAGCACAGTTGTCATCTGTGTTGTGTTTCTCCATTATTCATTCATGGAGGCAGCACTTAGCTACCTAATTCAGTTTAATCATTTGCTGAAGATTTCATTAATGACTTAAGTGTCCACCCTAAATCCAATAGCATTAATCATTAACATTATAATTTGAGGTCCAGATGTTTAATATGTAGTCCATTAATGGACACCCAAGCCAATAACTAAACCAACGACAGTACCCAGGAATACCTTTCTTAAGGATCCAAGAGCAAATCCTTTGAAAAGAAATCAAGAAGGTTAGAACTCCAGTCTCCTGGCCTCAGTTGGAAGAAAAATGCCTGATTTAGGTAAGTTCTGACTAGCAAACACAGCTGGTTTACTCACCCTGAGCAATACACCCAATAATGTCCTTATCTTCCAGTACTTTTATGAATACCTCATCCTAGTACTTAAAATTATCCTACATTTTTTCCCAGCAGAGTTAAGTTCAAACTCTTTTGTTGCAATACTCACGAGTAGAGTATCTTTTGCCTATATAACTACTCTGGTGCAACTTTTCTTTAAAATTGAATAAAGACGGACAGAAAAGCAAACATTACTTCCCTCTTTCTCGAAGTCTCAGTCAATGAGCAAAAGTTTAAGTCAATTAAATAGAATTCAAGATGAAAACGCACTCATCATTGCTAGATCTATCCAATGATTTATGACTTCTTAGTAATTAAGTGCACATCAGTAGTCTTCCGTAGATAGGGAATTGTGGAGAAACTAAGTATTGAATCCAATTATGTTTGTGTATTATTTTTTAATGACTAATACAAACAACACAACACCCTGCTGGTGAAATAGGAAGGAAAAATATCTGGTGTACTTTATTAAAGTTATAAGAGATGGCATCCAGTGCTTGATAGCTGTTTTTAAGTAGTGTTTAAATACTTATTTGAGGATATGTATGCATATCTGCCTTGTGTCTAATTATTTGAGACACAGACTACCACTGAGAGAAATTTTTCAAAGTTAATAGCTCAGTTCAAAGCTCAGAGAAAACAATCCTGTTCTCTTACCTAAAAATGCTATATATTAAAAGAAATGAATGCTTCTGAGAGAAAAGATAAAATGAGATCTGACATGAAAACTCTGACCAAGCAAAAGATGATACTAGAAGAGACAATGGATTAAAATAGGAAATTTTCAAAAAATAAGCTCCATTATTTTTAAGTTTTTGTGGTAGTTGGCTTCAGTGCCCTGTTATAGAAAGACCATGATCAGTTTTTTTTTTCTTTTTTAATTTATTTGAAAGGAGGAATTACAGAGAGGGAGAGAGGGAGAGGAAGAGAGAGAGAGACAGAGACAGAGAGAGAGATGGGGAGGGGAGAGAGAGAGAAATCTTCCATCCACTGGCTTACTCCCCAGATGGTGTCAATTGCCAGGGCTGGCCAAGCCAAAGCCAGGAGCCAGAGTTTCATATAGCTCTCCCACGTGGGTACAGGGTCCTGCTTTTCCCAGGCACTTATCAAGGAGCTGGATTAGAAGTAGAGCAGCTGGGACTCGAATCAGCACTCATATAGGTTGCTAGCATCGCAGGCAGCGGCTTCATCCACTCCACCACAATGCAGACTCCATTGCTAACTGTTTTTTCTGGGGTATTTTTTTCTGATTATAAGACATATTTTCCGTTTTGCTGTTTATAGATTGTTTAGAATATATAGAAAACTCCAAAGAAAAACAAAAATACCACTGCCATATGAATTAAACCTGAATGCATTGAATGTATATGATGTGTAAGAGACTGTTAAACTTAATGAACTCTACAAAGAATGGTTAAAGGTGGTCTCTGCACACAAGTACTTGCATACAGCAGTGGCAGCAGCCACATTATAAAAGAATGCAACATAGCAATTACAATGTGCTCAACATAAAATTCCTTGCGAGCTGACCAAATTATTTCTCATAAATTAGGTAGCAGTTGATCAGAAAACAAGGTAAAAGACCTTTAAAAGTTAGATTGCATCCCAATTCCTTTTTTAAATGTATTTCATAATTTTCATATACATTTCACTGATACCAACGTAACACACATGCATACCTATAATCGAGGAGAAATGGTAAATGCCATCATCATGCAACATATATGACAAATAAATTGAGAAAGGTCAAATTCAATGTCACAGACTCATATATTACAATTCTTATGAACAGAAATGAAACCTCCCTGAATTTTTATAGTTCTATTTTTCCTTTGTGCCTCACTACTTCTATTAAGGATAATGAACAAATAGGGAAAAAATAAACTTTTTTATTATATCCATTTCCTCTGATTTTAAGCATTCGATTAAGAAATATATATTAATTCAACTCACAAATCAAATCTCCATGAGTTTTTATTGTTACTTATAGGGAATCTCCTCTTTCTTTCAGAGACAGAATTAAAGTGTAGTATGAAGATAACATAATGTAGTTATAGGAAGAAATTCATGCAATATTCTGGCTCTTGATTGCTTCCAATGATATGTGCTTTATTCAGTAAGAAAAATGAGTTCCATGGTAGTTTAGACTGAGATAAAATGGCTAACTCTTACTCTTTAGGCCATCACATTTCCTCTTATTTCTCTTTTTAGATTTTAAAATTTAAAATACTTTTAAATTTGCAAAGTAAAAATTCTAGACTTGTGCAAAGCTTCCCTTATCATCTTATACTAGCCTATTTGTCAATCCATAAACAATACCCACTTCCCCCATTATTTAATCAAAACAGCCTCCATTCCTCCCATCCTTTCTAATGTCTAGAAATCAATATTCTGTATTCATTTTGAGGTATTATAATTCTACCAAATATGAGAAAGAGCATGTGATATTTGTCTTTTAGTATCTGACATATCACTTAAAATGTTGTTCTCAAGTTCCATTCATTTTCCTGCAAATGACAGGATTTCATTCTTTTAAATGCTGAATGGTATTACATTGTGTATATCTACCACATTTTCTTTATCCATTCATTTGGATACTGTGAACAGTGCTGCAATAATCATGTTGGAGCAGGTATCTCTTTGATACAATGATTTTATATATTTTGAAACAATATACCCAGTAGAGATATGTTGGGTCAAGCAGCATTTTTATCTTCTGGTCTTTTGAGTGTTTTCCATACTGTTTTCCTTGCTGGCCATACTAACTTACATCTCTGTCAACAATGTAGAAGGGGTCTCCTTTCACCACATTCTTGCTGGGATTTTTTACTTTCTTTTTGTTAATAGCAATTCTGACAAGGGTGTGTTGATATCTCATTGTGTTTTTGATTTGCATTTACCTAATGACTAACAATATTGACCTTTTTTTCATATATATGTTAGTCAATTGCATTTCTTCTTTTCTGAACAATCAGTTCACCCCCTCTGTTCATTTCTGAACTGGAATTATTTCTTTTTATTTTTGTTGTTGATCAATTTTTTGAGTTTGTGATATATTCTGGATACTAATCCTTTGATATATAAATAGCTTGGAAATGTTTTTTCCCATTCTGTTTGATGTCTCTTCATTCCATTGATTGTTTCCTTTGCAGTACAGAAGGTTCTGAATTTCATATAATCCCATTTGTCTAGTTTTGTTTTTCTTGTCTGTGCTTTCGAAACCTTGTCCACAATCCACACACATGCAGCCAACTGATTTTTGACAAAGATGCCAAGAACATACATTGGATAATGAGAGTCTTTTCCTTAAGTGATGCTGGCATTTTTTATAATGTTTTATGTATTTTGTAGTATTTTGTAGTATTAATGTAGTATGTATTTTGTCTTCTCTCTTGGTGAATGTTCCACGCTAGATGCAGAAAATTGTGTTATTGATAAATATGAATTTAAACAAGATAACATATCTTTTTTCAGGTCAACTCCATCCTTTTTGCTTTTCTACTTGTTTAATCTGTCAATTAATGATTAGAAATTTGAAAATTCCAACTAAAAATAGTGGATTTTTAAGTTTCTTCTAATATTTCTAGTTGCTTTTTGCCTCACATATCTTGATGTTCTATTGTTACCTTCAAATATTTAGGATTCTTAAGACTCCATGGAAAATTCATTATAAACAGACATTTGTCTCTTGTCTTTATAATTTTCATTTTTCCAAAGTCTGCTTAAAACTTAGATCATATATGGCCGGCGCCGTGGCTCAACAGGCTAATCCTCCACCTTGCGGCGCCGGCACACCGGGTTCTAGTCCCGGTCGGGGTACCGGATTCTGTCCCGGTTGCCCCTCTTCCAGGCCAGCCTTCTGCTGTGGCCAGGGAGTGCAGGGGAGGATGGCCCAAGTGCTTGGGCCCTGCACCTGCATGGGAGACCAGGAAAAAGCACCTAGCACCTGGCTCCTGCCATCGGATGAGCGCAGTGCGCCGGCCGCAGCGCACCATCCGTGGCAGCCATTGGAGGGTGAACCAACGGCAAAGGAAGACCTTTCTCTCTGTCTCTCTCTCTCACTGTCCACTCTACCTGTCAAAAAGAAAAAGAAAAAAAAAACTTAGATCATATAGATAAAATAATCATTAAACAATTATACAAACCAGTATGTAACTGTTTGTATATGTTGTTTTTATTATTTGTTTCAATATTTTTTTCTTTCCATTTTATGTACTTAGTATATCAATTGAAAATATTATTGTCTAAATTTATTTCTAAATTACTGGTTGTTCTAGAGTTTGCATTTATATTTGCATCTAATCTAATTCTGTCTTCTAACAATATACTATATATACTATATATACTATATATATATGATATTAACAATATATTATGGCTTCATGTGCAGTACAGGTACTTGAGAGCTTGTTTGGAGGTTCTAGCAGGGGAGAACAGCTACTCCTATACCCTTGACCGAAGACCGGTCCTCCTCTAGGAGGGAAGGTCACCCTCTTTGACAGGGTGAGCAGCTTCTGGAGGGATGCACATGGAGCGGTGAGGGAGGAAAGGGACACCCGCCTAGCCAGTAGATCAGCCGAATCAACCGTGGCGATCAATGGGGTGACAGATGTCACAGCCAGATTGCCCTCACATCCCTACATGTACCTTATATCAAGTATCTTCCTTTTTAATGTAGATTAGTGTTTTTAACTACATCATTTTAATCCTGTCCAAAAACCTTTTAACATTTCCTGCAAAGTTGCTTTTTGGTGATAAATTAGCTCATGATTTGTTTGTCTGAGAGAGTTTTCATTTTTCTTTATTTTTGAAGTATAATTTTGCTAGATATAGAATTGTCAGTTGCTTCATATAAAACTTTAAATATTTTACTCCACTTTTCTTGCTTCCATGGTTACTGATGAGAAATGTGCAGTAATTCTCTGTCCTTTTTCTCTGTAGATAAAACGTTTTTCTGCTTTTAGCATCTTTTATACTTTTTTTCAAAAGTTTGTTTTTAATGTGGCTTAGGGTAGCTTTATTTGCATTTGTTATGCTTGGTGTTTTCTGAGCATCCTAGAACTTTGTTTTGGTGTTTTGTCACTAACCTTTCAGTACTCAGTCATTGTTATGTGTGCAAGAAATTTCTTCCATCTGTAATCCAATAGAGTTATGTTTATATCATGGAATATCCGTGGGGGAAGTGGTATTTTCTATTGTTTTCCAATTAAATCTCAGTCTGGCCCAGATTTCATAGAATATCTTATCTTATAGATCCTGTGTTTGCTACTTCAGGTGTGACAGTAAGGACAGATGGGTCTTTATTGAGAGGATTATTGTTTTTCTAAGACGTAGAATAAAATCAATGATTAACTTTAGGAAACTATCAGTAATACTCTTTCCTCTTGAAGTAAAATCTTTTGTTATAGACAAGACTCAGGGCATATTTCCTAGTGATGACTCATCCTCCTGTATGTACTATAGCCTTAAGGAGTCATCACTTAGGTATGTGACTAAGATAATGCTTAGCACCTAACCCTTAGCACCCCCACCCCTAGCTTGACTAACTTCATGACAACTTCATCCTGACTTTTCTTTCTTAGAGCATTTACTTTAAAAAGCTTAAAGTAGTAAATTTTACATTCTCTGCCTCTGTGACAGTTAAGTCTTCTCTCAGTGATCTGTCAGTTTTAAAATCCATGAATCTCCTAAGGACACAGAGATCATGCATTCCTCTGATATATAATCTTACATGGAGATCGTGCCCCTGTCTCTGATTCTCTGTGAAAGCTTGGGAGTCTTACTTTAATAAGTGAAAATGTGAAAACACAGATGGCTTAATCATGTTGATTAAGCTAATGTCCTCAGGACCTTGTCAATAGCTCACAACAGCACTTAAAATTGCTTCTAGGTTTTGTTTCAGTGGAGATGGGTTCCAGTGCTCTCCTCAATTACAGTTACATGTTTAACTTGATTGGTGCAATTTTTCTCATATATATGCAAGGTGTTCGGTGCATAACAAATCTTCCCAGGCAGAGGAATCAATTAATTCACAGGCTTTTATTGGGATTCCACCCCCCAGGCGAGGTTCACCAGTCCCAACAGAGCAACAGAATGGGGGCTGGGGAAGTCGCAGGTCAGAGATTGGGAGGGCTCCTTTTATAGATTCAGGGCATGGGGGTTAAAGGTTGAGGCAGGTCTGATCCTCATTGGTTGACCTTTAGGCACCCGTGGGGACCTTGACAAGGACTTTTCTTCCCTGGAAGTACAGATAGGGACTTCTCCATTCCCGGAAGTATAGGCCTTCCTTCCATGTGGATCCCAAAGCTACCA
Organism: Sylvilagus floridanus; assembly: GCA_949820135.1. Lineage (NCBI taxonomy): Eukaryota > Metazoa > Chordata > Mammalia > Lagomorpha > Leporidae > Sylvilagus > Sylvilagus floridanus. The sequence continues at coordinate 100,702,661 of OX463227.1, read as the reverse complement.
TCAAATATGTTAAAATCTTTTTATATTTTTCATGGTAATGTTTCTGATGGTAAAAACCTACAAAAATATGGTAACCAAATAATATACAAAGAATACACAAATTATCACTCTCACAAATGAAAAATCTTTTGAGATGTAAAGGACACAAACTTGGAGGAAATAGTTTCAAAAATATGTATGTGACAACGTGACAAAAATACTGAAATGACTCTTAAAACTCATCAAAAAATAAACAAACAGTCCAATTAAAAGTAGGATAAAGATGTGAACAGATACACAGGCAACAAATAAGCATGCAGAAAGATGCTCAACATCATTTATCAGGAGAAGCTGCAAACTGAAACAACAATAAATGCATACTGACTGGACGTTTTTTTAAAAAAACTGACAATATCAATTATTGTTGATGATTCAGAGCAATAGGAATTCACATTAATTGCTTGTGGGAATGTAAATTGGTTCAGACATTTTAGAAGACATAATTTCTTACAAAACTAAACACAATATTGCCATATGATCTGACAATCACACTTTGATGTATTTATCCAACTGACTGAAAACTTATGTTCACACAAAACCATTCATAAAACTAGAAGCCACCATGAGGTAATTCAATTAGATGAATGGACAAACACACTATGGTGGAAGAAAGCTTTCAAAAATATTTGATAGTTATAAGTATAATGATAATAAGGGATTATGTAACCAGTAAAAACAATGCAATAAAATAAGCTGTAAATGAAAAGTTGTAATAAATATAAAGATCCTAGTGTAAATGTAGTTTTCATGAAATAGTACAGATATTGAGGATCAGATTGCTAGAAAACAAAGAATTAAATATAATAAATGTTTTCATGTACGTACCAGGTCTACAACCACACAACTCTTGGCATGTTGATAGAAGATGTTTCTCAGACACATTCCCTTTTTGGGAATTTCTTCTCATAAGAAAAATGCCTTGCCTCAACTTATTAACCCTTCCAGAAAAAACATCTGTATTTAATGGCACACCAATATCAGGGATACAATGCCCTGAAATACTTGCCTAAATTGTGTCACCTATGAAACTATTCCACTATCAGTAATTTCCATGAGGTCGGCTGAGAACTTCATTGTATTTCAATTTCCCTTTCTGTCATATGTTGCTATTATCACCTCTCTTCCCTAGGTATCAATCTCAAGAGTACTTCTTCACAAATATTTCCCACTCTAATTTTTATTTTTTTAGGCTTCGTTCAAAGAAACCCAACCTATAACACTGCCACAAGTGATCAGAAAAATGTGCTAGTTAGATAGACTTTGGGGTCAATAACCCACTATTTCTAGAAATGATGACTTCTTCACTGGTGGTTAACTGTGGTACAAAAAAACCTTAATACAACATAATATGAATTGTTAAAATGTCAACAGGTGTAGAATGACTCTCCTTCTGTACAAAGAGGATGTAATAGTTCACAAATTCAAAATTGTGGAGAAATAATTATTACACAGAGAGAATTTAATTACTCATGATGAACTAATTTGATGCTCGGAAAGAATAAAAACTGAGTTATTAACTCAATGAAAAACTATGTAAAATATTAGAAGAGTATCTTAGTACAATGAAAAGAACCTTGCATCTTTTTCAGTGGGAGGACATACCCCAGGAGGTTCAAAAAAGGTCAAATTCTTAAGGAAGAGATATGAGTAAAGCCCAGGATAAGGACTCACTTGGTTAAGAATATAAACCCATAGGTTTGACTTTCTAGAATGAAAGGTGGGGCCACCTCTTGCAGTAGCAGCACACGTGTGAGCACTGGTTCACATCCTGCCTGCTCCACTTCCAATCCAGCTCTCTATTGATGGCCTGGGAGGGGCAGCAGAGCATAGCCCCAAGTGCTTTGGCCCCTGCTACCCACATGGGAGACCTCAAAGAAGATCCTGATTCCTGGGCCAGGCTTTGCCCACCCCTGGCCATTGCAACCATCTGGGTAGTGAACCAGCTGATAAAGGACCTCTCTCTCTCTTCCTCTCTCTCTCTCTCTCTCTCTCTCTCTCTGTAACTCTGACTTTCAAAGACATAAAATCTCTAAAAACATAAATATATAAACCTGACATGGAATCAAGACATTTGACTTGATGCACCTAAAAGTCTTTGTCATGTTTCCCTAAACCTTCAGAGATCTTCAAATCTCCCAACTAAGTCATATTAGAGCTAGCACTCTATTTGGTTCAATAACATGCAGGAACTTCCCCCTAAGTGAAACCATTTATTCCTCCTCCCATCCAGGATACTAGGGCAATAGAAAAATTGACAGAGCCGGCGCCGTGGCTCAACAGGCTAATCCTCTGCCTTGTGGCACCTGCACACCAGGTTCTAGTCCCGGTTGGGGTACCGGATTCTGTCCCGGTTGCCCCTCTTCCAGGCCAGCTCTCTGCTGTGGCCCGGGAGTGCAGTGGAGGATGGCCCAAGTGCATGGGCCCTGCACCCCATGGGAGACCAGGAAAAGCACCTGGCACCTGGCTCCTGCCATCAGATGAGCGCAGTGCGCTGGCCAAAGCCCGCCGACCGCGGCGGCCATTGGAGGGTGAACCAAAGGCAAAGGAAGACCTTTCTCTCTGTCTCTCTCTCTCACTGTCCACTCTGCCTGTCAAAAATAAAAATAAAAATAAATGAAAAATTGACAGAATAACCCATCCTTGGATTTTTTTTAATATTACTAATAGGATAAATAACATTTACTCAGGGAAGCTATAAGACATGGGGTTGTAGAAACAGATGCTTGGGGGGTAAGAATAGATCGAGAAATATTGGGACATAAATTTGGGCAAGAGTGCTTTTCAAATGAAAGACTCAACCTGGATACAGAATTTAATACCTTTATGAGTTCCCCAAGAAGTGGTACAACTACCTAGGATGCTTCTACAAACATGGAAGTCATGTTCAAAATGAATGTGAGAATAGCCTTAGAAAATTTTGGAAGAAGGGAAGAACATACAGGAATGACCGTGTCTGAGAGGGTATTTTAAGTTGAAAACTCCTCTGATAGCTTACTCCATAAAAGGCTGGGGAGTTATATCATTGTAAAGTGATATGGGATCAGCATTGTGGAGTGGTAGGCTAAGCTTCCTCCTGCTGTGCTGGCATCCCATTTGGGAGCCAGTTTGTGTCCAGGCTGCTCGTTTCCCACCCAGCTCCCTGCTATGGCCTAGAAAAGTAGTAGAAGATGGCCCAAGTGCTTGGGCCCCTGCACCCTCGTGGGGGACCCTGAGGAATCTCCTGACTCCTGGGTCCTATGTCCTGGGTACTGGGTCCTGGCTTAGAATCGACTCAGCTCCTTCTGTTGCAACCATGTGCGGAGTGAACCAGCAGATGGAAGACCTTTCTTTCTGTCTTTCCCTCTCCCTGTCTGTAAATCCACCTCTCAAATAAAATATTTAATAAAATGATAAACAAACTGCAGTGGTAAAAAGATACCAGCATCACAAAGAAATTTAGCAGTTGTTCTCTTGTGGTGGTCCAGGGATGACCATAAAAGAATCAGTCTCAGTACTCAGCTAAATAATTGGATTAGTCAAAGTGGAAGTTCTCTCCTCCCTTCAGAGAAAGGTACCTCCTTCTTTGATGGCCCCGTTCTTTCCACTGGGATCTCACTCGCAGAGATCTTTCATTTAGGTCTTCTGTTTTTTCCAGAGTGTCTTAGCTTTCCATGCCTAAAATATTCTCATGGGCTCTTCAGCCAGATCCGAATGCCTTAAGGGCTGATTCTGAGGCCAGAGTGCTATTTAGGACATCTGCCATTCTGTGAGTCTGCTGTGTATCCTGCTTCCCATGTTGGATCATTCTCTCCCTTTTTCATTCTATCAGTTAGTATTAGCAGACACTAGTCTTGTTTGTGTGATCCCTTTGACTCTTAGACCTATCAGTGTGATCAATTGTGAGCTGAAATTGATCACTTGGACTAATGAGATGGTCTTGGTACATGCCACCTTGATGGGATTGTATTGGAAACCCCTGGCACAATTCTAACTCCATCATTTGGGGCCGTTCCGATTGAGCATGTCCCAAGTTTTACATCTCCTCCCTCTCTTATTCCCACTCTTATATTTCACAGAGATCACTTTTCAGTTAAAATTTAAACACCTAAGAATAATTGTGTGTTAATTACAGAGTTCAACCACTAGTACTAGGATATGGCCCTGTGGGAATAAGATCGAAGTCGGCGAACCCTAAAGGCTTCCATAGCCTCGGCAACTCATGACCAGAGCCTAGGGAGATTACTGACACCATAAACAAGAGTGTCAAATTGTTAAATCAACATCAGGAGTCACTGTGTACTTACGTCTCATGAGGGATCTGTCCTTAATGTGTTATCCAATGTGAAGTGATGCTATTACTAGTACTGAAACAGTATTTTTACACTTTGTGTTTCTGAGTGGGTGCAAACTGATTAAATCCTTACATAGTATATATTGAATCGATCTTCTTTATATAAAGATAATTGCAAATGATTAAAAAATCTTGGTGTTAAACTGGAAATTGCATAGACAATTAATCAATTTTTAAAAAAAAAATCATGTAGGATCTCTGTCCTTAATGTGCTGTACATTGTGAATTAATACTATAACTAGTACTCCAACAGTATTATCATTTTGTGTCTCTATGCGAGGGCAAACCGTTGAAATCTTTATGTAATATGTACTAAATTGATCTTCTGTGTATAAAGAGAATTGAAAATGAATCTTGATGTGAACAGAAGGGGAGAGGGAGCAGGAAAGGGGAGGGTGGGGGGAGGGAGGGAAGTTGTGGGGGGGGGGAGCCATTGTGGTCCATGAGCTGTTCTTTGGAAATTTATATTCTTTAAATAAAAGCTTTATATAAAAAAAATTGGATTAAAGTAACGTGAAATTATAAGAATTCCATGTTGATGCTTAACAATCAGAAGTCAAGTATGCAAAATTCTTGTAATGAGCAGTATGATCTGAGGAGCAAGCACAGAGAGTTGACACATATAAAATGGCACATGGAACTTCTAGACACAGAAGAGTAGAAATCAATGTGCACAATAGGGAGCAGTAACTCAGGATGAGTGAAATACAAACTAAGGGCAGTGCTACCAAAAGAAACTCAAAAAAATCATTGTTGTGTTTCTAGAGTTGAGCTAGTTTTGTAACAGAAAGATACTTACTGAGAGTACAGGTCTATAGATGTAAGGACTCTGAAGCACTACAGCTGTGACAAGACAGTGTTCTAATGTTTTCCCAAAAGGACTACCACTAGTTATTTTGGTAACTGCACACATGAAAGAGCAGCTATTTATATACTTGAGAATTTGGACACGGTATCCTGTCTGCCATTTACATCTGGAGCTCAGAACATGACTATGGACCCGGTAACAATGTTGCTGTTTGGAAATCAGGTAAAAAATGGAGTCTATGGGCTAGTGCTGTGGCTTAGAGGGTAAAGCTGACGCCTGCAATGCCGGCATCCCATATTGGCGCCAATTTGAGTCCCTGCTGCTCCACTTTTGATCTAGTTCTCTACTATAGCCTAGGAAAGCAGCAGAAGATGGCCCAAGTCCTTGGGCCCCTGTACCCATGTGGGAGACATGGAAGAGGTTCCTGGTTCCTGGCTTCAGATCAGCGCAGCTCCAACTATTGTGGCCACTTGGGGAGTGAACCAGTGGATGAAAGACCTCTCTCTCATTCTTTCTCTCTCTCTCTCTCTCTCTCTCTCTCTCTCTGCTCCCCCCTTTTCTCTCTGTGTAACTCTAACTTTCAAATAAATAAATAAATCTTTAAAAAAAATTGGAGTCCATGCCAAGGGCCATCTGACAGTTGGCCTAGAAAATGTATGGGTTCACTTATTTGTCATTTTCCTAATCCTCAAATGTATTATTGCCATGGATATATTTGATACTTATCAGAACTTATAGAGAGCCATAGACTATTATAGTGATTGGAAATCTCTGAAACTGTGTATCCCACTAGTGCCAAATAATATTACATGTGAATGGAAAAGTTAGTGACACCCATAAAGACCTAAATCATGCTAGGATGATGGCTCACTTTTTTCCTCCTCTTACTTTTCTCATCTACCTATACAAAATTCACGCAGATTCTGTTACACAACCAAAAAGTAGCACCAACTGTAGCTTGATGTAGTATGTTCACTGGCACTATTAACATCTCCTCTGGTACATAGTATGTGATTACTGGTATTGTGAATTCGTTAAATCCTATGGTTTCAGAAAAGAGGGCCAGAAATCTTCACATTCATTTGAAATGAATTACAGTGTATATTCAAAAACCTTTGCCTCAGGCTACACTAATCTTCCTTTTCTCTCTTCTAATGCAATCTGACAAGATCTGGACATTTGAAACATCCCAGAGAACATCAATCTGAATGTCTGTATTAATAACATAAAGCAGAGCAAAAGTGACTAGCACATTAGAAGTGTGAGTGAGGAGGAGGAAAATTGAGACAGAAATGCCTCTCCCCCACAAAGTTCGTGTGTTGGACACTTGATCCCCAGTGCTACAGTGTTGGAAGGAGAGGTGTAACAGTAGATATTAGGGTCATTAAGATCATCATCCTCTTGAATGGATTTAAGCTGTTAACACAGAAATTAGTTCTTTACAAAAGGATATTTGCCACCACTCTTGCTCTGTTTTGGCTTCTTTTTCCCTTTTTGTCTTCCGGAATGGGATGGCACAGCGATAAATACCTTGTTTGATATCAACTCTTTACCCTGGATATCTCAGTCCTCAGAAGTATGAGCAAACGAATTTTTGTTCATAATATATTACACCAGTGTGTTCTGTAGTAGAAGAACCAGTGTAAAATACAAATACACAGAGACCTGAAAAACAGAATATATTTAGAAATTCATCCATATTAAAGAAGAAACGATTGCCTTTTGTTCCCCTTACCCTTTGATCCTAAGGGAAGAGAAGTCTCAGGCAGCACTTTTTGGTTTATAGACACATCTTGTTCCACACTGGGAAACACCAGTCAAATTAAATAACAATCCATGTAAATGAAAGTCTACCAACTTTTTACTAGGATGCAGAATTTCACGCTTTTATCTGACTTGCCACATTTTAACATGAGGCCAGCCAGCATCACCCATTACAAATAAAAGTAGTATATCCAGAATCAGAATCACAAGCAGAGTGTGCACATCGTCGAAAATTCTATAATAATACACTATTTTTGCACCAGTGTCTTTCCCTTGACTCACAACTGCATGGTGAATACTTCATGACTAGAGCAAAAATTTCAAACTTTGTTAGTGAGTAAATCAGCCTGCATGTGGTTACAGGCCAAATATGTACTACCATTAACTACTGCTTCACCTAGCTGTTTGGAAAAATATAAATAAGGGAAAATATATCACAGAAATTATATAACACAGAATTATATAACACAGAATTTTATATATATATATATATATATATATATATATATATATATATATATAACACAACTGGTAGTCTAGTTTTATGCTTCTTGATTCTCCTTGCCTAGTTGACAAGTTTAGGCATGCCATCAGAGAAGGGCACTGTGACAAAGGGCACTGATCTTTCAAGAATGAGAATTTGAATTATACCACTAGGAAGGCCATGGAGACCATGCAAGCACTACCTGAAGATGGAAGCTATCTAGAGTGGATAGTAGATAAGAAAGATGATATATTTAAGTTTCAACCTGGTGAATAGCTACAGTAGATGGGACTATACTTCTTCCTACAAACTTTCCTTTGATAAGAATCTCCCAAGACAAAACAGAGTCTGGAATCATATAGGAGCTACTTCTAGACTCTATAAAAGGGAATTAAGCTGAGCAACACAAGGGTAGTCTGTCATAGAACCTGTGCTGTCCTGTTCTAGAAAAGGCAGTACTAAGCTTAGGCAATGATGAATATTGCACATAAAATGTAAGGAGGAAATCCCTCTCCAGGTCATATAAGAGAGTCTATCCTTGAATTTTACTCCCTATGCATCCCACTCACCTCAGTCCACTAGTCTCTGCTCTGGCCCAGACCTCCTTCACGAATGGAGAATTTATTTCTTCAGCTACTGGGCGTGCTGCCAGAACACAATCTTCATCTATCACCCTTATGGATGGCTTTAGCTGAAGAAAAGACCTTCTCAAGACACAAGTGCAACCAGCGGCAGCCTATAAATGAAAATTGCTGATCAATTTACCAATGTAAATGCCTCATCGTTCAAACTCAGGGTTTTTCTGATGGGCATCTTCAACATCAAAACTTCCCATGGGATGACTGACACTTTCGTTGGGACTGCATCACAGCTCAACTTAACCCTCTACTTAATTTTTGCCACCATCCAACTTCCCATAGCTGTGCGTCACATGATAATTCCTTAGTCACCTTCTTGCACACTAAACATTATAATTCAGAGACTTACAGGAAATCAACTTATGATTTCAATAACAAATAATGGATAGATTAACTAGCTCTATAATGTTCAAAACTTTAAGAAATATCATTGCTCATCAAAGCATCCTGCATAACGAACCAATTCAATTCTATTCAGTGTATTTTCCTTGTCAGTTTTTAATTATTGTTACACGTTTTTATTGACATGCAAAAATTTACATATTTATGAGATAACATGCCATATTTCAGTACATGTATACATTTTACAACATCCACTCATGGGACATAATATTACCTCAAATATTTATCATTTCTTTGTGATAAAAAATTCAAAACATTTTTTACATTTAAAATTTATATAAAGTGAACACATTTTATGTATTTTCACGTATATATAACTTTAAGAGCATAATGATACTTTCTACCCTACATTCCTTACCTTCTGCCCAAACTCATTCCCACCTTCCTTCTTCTTTTCTTATTTCTCTTTTTTATTTTTAACAATGACATACTTTACAAAGATCTATTTTATAATGACAAGCTTAACATCCCCCACTAAATAAAGAATTCAATAATAGTAAATAGAAAAACTACTGTGCCTCAAAAACATAGACAAGGGCTACAAACAAAAATCAAATCTCAAAATGTCAAATTTTGGTTATATAACAATTTTGTACTTTGTGTATTAATTATCACAAATCAGGGACAACATGACATTGTCTGTTAGAGACTGGATTCTTTCACTAAGTATAATGGTCTTCAGTTGCATCCATTTTGATGCAAATGACAGGATTTCATTCTTTTTTATGGTTGAGTAGCATTCCATGGTGTGGGTGTGGGTGTATGTTTTGTGTATGTGTGTGTGTATACATCACATTCTCTTCATGCTGTCATCAGTTGATGGACTTCTTGGTTGATTCAATATCTTATTATTGCCAGTTGTATTGACATAAACATGGGTGTACAGATAACTGTTTCATATGCTGATTTTATTTCCTTTGGGTAAGTTCCCAGGAGTGGAATGACTGGGTCATATGGTAAATATATTATCAAGTTTCTGAAGACTCTCCCTACTGTTTTTCATTATGGTTGCACTAGCTTACATTCCCATCAAAAGTGTATTAGTACTTTTCCTCCCACATTCATGTCAGCTTTTCTAAATTTTTTTATTTTTATTTTTGAATGATAGTCATTCTAGCTGGGGTGAAGTGAAATCTCATTGTGGTTTTTATTTGCATCACCTTGATGACTATTGATCCTGAACATCTTTTCATGTGTCTGTTGGCTATTTGTATTTCATCCTTTGAAAAATGCCTGTTCAACAATATCCTTAGGCCATTTCTTAATGGGATTGCTAGTTTTGTTGTTAAGTTTCTTGAGCTCCTTATGTATTCTAAATATTAATCTTTTATCAAATGTATAATTTGCAAGTATTTTCTTATATTCTGTTAGTTGTCTCTTTGTTGAGTGTTTGAATATTCTGATGTACCTTAATTCCCCTTCCTTTCCCTTCCTTTCCTTCCTTTATTTTCTGATCCTTTCCTGTCTTCTCCCTTCCTCTGCACTCCTCTCCCCTTCCCTCCCTTCCTTTCCCTTCCCCTCCATTTCTCTCCCTTCCTTTCCATTCCCCCTCCCATCCCCTCTTCTCCTCTCCTCTCCTCTCCTCTCCTCTCCTCTCCTCTCCTCTCTTCTCCTCTTCTCTCCTCTCCTCTCCTTTCATTTTTGTCATCGCCTCTTCTTTCCTTTCCTATCCCCTCATTTTCCTTCCTTTATCTCCAAAGCCATCTAATTTGCTCTCCTATGTTACAGCTTGGAAGTCTATAAGGACATGAATGCTAATTCATGAACACCTTTCATATTAAAAGCATTCATAATTGTTTCACTATGACCTCCTCCCCTACTTATATCTAAGAGGTCAAATAGATCCATTGAGTTATTTCTTATATTGTGTATCTTCTTTTAATGTTTCTTTGTAATTCTATGTGCATACACCAAAATTATTAGCTAATATAAGATAAACATATGTGACTTAATTGGCACTCTCATTCACCAAATTTTTTAGAAAAACATACATGCTTTTGACTACTTAATTAGAAAACTCTTCTACTTCCTTTGGGCTATGCTGGCATGGAGACATGTCTTTGACTTGGGGCAGATTTCTTGGTGAGCTGCTTTTATCTTGAGATGAAGCATTCAGATGCACATAGATTTGTAACAGAGTTTATATAATTTTATGTTCCATTCTTTTTTCAGTTTATTATAATTATCATATAAAGAGAACAAATTTAATGTGTTTCATATATATAATTTTAAGCCTATAATGATACCTCCCTCCTTCTTTTCATTCTCTTTCTCCTCCTTCGTTTCTTATATTTTTGTTTTAATTTTTTGAAAACATGCTTTCAATCTACTTTAGAATTACAGGTTTAATCCTCCACTAAACAAAAAATCCAACAAGCAGAAAGCAGAAATACTGCTGTTCTGTAGGAGTACACTCAAGAACTATGAATAATCCACTGTCAAGATGTCAATTTTATTCATATACATAAACTTTTCCATACCTTATGTATTAGCTACCACAAATCAAAGAAAACATGATGTTTATCTTTTTGGGTTTGGCTTACTTCACAAAGCATAATATCTTATTCTCCTTTTTGAAAGTGATGACTACATACAAAAATGGCAATTTATTGGATTGTATCTGGGCAACAAAATGGAATCTGAGGTATTAATGTAATGCCTCCATTAGTATTCTACTTAGTCAGGCCTATATTTTGTATTTTTTTGTATGGATAACTGGAGCCATTCATAAAAATATATTTTATTATTACTTTTTTATTTATTTTATTTTGCTTAAGGAATACAATTTCATGCATTTAATAGATACAGATTTGGGAACAAAATAATTTTTCCTCCCCTACCTCCCTCCCACCCATACTCCCACCTTTCTTCTTCCTCCCTCTTTCTTTCCCATTATTTTTTACAGAGATCAATTTTCAGTTAATTTTTATATTCATAAAATTAATCCTATACTAAGTAGAGAATTCACTGGTTATAATAAAGTAAAAAAAAACAAACAAAGAAAAAATATTGTTCCTCAACAAACAAGGCAAGGGATTTTCAAAATCAGCATCATTTCAAAGTATCAGTTTCAATCCTATAGACCACAATTTAGGTAATTTAATAGATACCACAGATCAGAGAGAGCATATGGTATTTGTCATTTTATGACTGGCTTATTTCACTAAGTATAACGATTTAATTTTTATTAACATGAAAGTATGATACTACAAAAAATAAAGAAACAAAGGATAGATTAAAGTAAAAAAGGAATTATGATAATATTCTGAGAAGTGTATCTATGAAACAGATGAAATATGTTCTCTTTGTATTAATAAAAACATATATTTATACTGTAAGCTGAATTTTTTCTTAAAATATCTGCCTTAATCAAAATATATACAGATTATTTTTAAAACTATTAAAACAAACAATTCCTTAAAAATTTCATTATTTTTAGTTCACATATTATACAATAATGATTATTCATATTTGTTGTTGTTAATAATTTTAAGCTGACATCTTAAGTCTTTATTTGCTTAAAATATTCAACATAAGAAAAATCTATTTGGAAAACATTGAGCTAATATAATGAAATATTGGTTAATTTATACCTATATCTTACTTACATAAATGTTTCCAGTTATATTTAACTGAACCAGCATTTTACCATCAATATTTATTCTATTAAATAAGTAAAGGGGCCGGCGCCGTGGCTCAACAGGCTAATCCTCCTCCTTGCGGCGCCGGCACACCGGGTTCTAGTCCCGGTCGGGGCACCGGTTTCTGTCCCAGTTGCCCCTCTTCCAGGCCAGCTCTCTGCTGTGGCCCGGGAGTGCAGTGGAGGATGGCCCAGGTGCTTGGGCCCTGCACCCCATGGGGAGACCAGGAAAAGCACCTGGCTCCTGGCTCCTGCCATCGGATGAGCGCGGTGCGCCGGCCGCAGCGCGCCGACCGCGGCGGCCATTGGAGGGTGAACCAACGGCAAAAAGGAAGACCTTTCTCTCTGTCTCTCTCTCTCACTGTCCACTCTGCCTGTAAAAAATAAATAAATAAATAAATAAATAAATAAATAAGTAAAGGAGCATTTCAGTATAATACATAGGAAATATTGGATAATAGTTAATATATAAGTAAATCAAATTATTTCATTACATTAGGATGTAATAAAAAGTTTTGTGAATAGTAGTCTCTGATTTTCTTAATATCAAAAAGGTTTTTAGTTAAGGAAATATTTTACTTATCATGCTGTTTTTATAATCAGAGTTATAAGAACTGGACTCTGAAGTTTGATGTGATTTAGTCATTATTTCAACATTTAGTGAAAAAATAATGATGCTTCATGATTATAAGTCAAGTAGAATTCCTTCCAATAGGGTTGTAGATTAAAAAGGTGATGAATTCTACTGAAAATATAATCACTTAGCCTACTTAATTAACCAGAAACAGTGAAAATGTTTTGTTATGAAATCCAAGAATAGATCCTATGTCTCGGAAAAATAATATAATCTAGACTATGGAATTCTTAACTCAAACATTGTATCCACTATTTGAGATTTCTCCTGCTTTGTAATTAGTGATAGGTGGACTTAGCAGAGTTGAAGTTGAGACTTGGCTTTGTTAGCCATGTGAAAAATTGGAAATTCACTGGTTGTCAATCTGAATTATACTGACATTTGAAGTGTTTATCCCCTTTAGCATATATCTTTTAGATGCTACCAATCCGTTTTAAATATAGCTTGACAAGAGAAAAGAATCTGTTGTATATATTTATCATGTAATGTGCTTAAGGGCACTATCTTTGTTTGTTACATAGGGATTTCTGTTTATATTTCTTTTTTTTTATATAAAGCTTTTATTTAAAGAATATAAATTTCCAAAGAACAGCTTATGGATTACAATGGCTTCCCCCCCATAACTTCCCTCTCACCCGCTACCCTCCCCTTTCCCGCTCCCTCTCCCCTTCCATTCACATCAAGATTCATTTTCAATTCTCTTTATACACAGAAGATCAGTTTAGTACATATTACGTAAAGATTTCAACAGTTTGCCCTCACATAAAGACACAAGTGAAAATACTGTTGGAGTACTAGTTATAGTATTAATTCACAATGTACAGCACATTAAGGACAGAGATCCTACATGGTATTTTTCTAAAAATTGATTAATTATCTATGCGATTTCCAATTTAACACCAAGATTTTTTTAATCATTTTTGATTATCTTTATATACAGAAGATCGATTCAATATATACTATGTAAAGATTTCATCAGTTTGCACCTACTCAGAAACACAAAGTGTAAAAATACTGTTTCAGTACTAGTTATAGCATTACTTCACATTGGATAACACATTAAGGACAGATCCCTCATGAGATGTAAGTACACAGTGACTCCCGATGTTGATTTAACAATTTGACACTCTTGTTTATGGCGTCAGTAATCTCCCTAGGCTCTAGTCATGAGTTGCTGAGGCTATGGAAGCCTTTAGGGTTCGCCGACTTTGATCTTATTCCAACAGGGTCATAGTCAAAGTGGAAGTTCTCTCCTCCTTTCAGAGAAAGGTACCTCCTTCTTTGATGGCCTGTTCTTTTTGCTGGGATCTCACTCACAGATCATTCATTTAGGTCTTCTTTTTTTTTTTTTCCAGAGTGTCTTGGCTTTCCATGCCTAAAATATTCTCATGGGCTCTTGAGCCATATCCGAATGCCTTAAGGGCTGATTCTGAGGCCAGAGTGCTATTTAGGACATCTGCCATTCTATGAGTCTGCTGTGTATCTCGCTTCCCATGTTGGATCATTCTCTCGCTTTTTCATTCTATCAGTTAGTGTTAGCAGACACTAGTCTTGTTTGTGTGATCTTTGACTCTCAGATCTATCAGTGTGATCAATTGTGAACTGAAATTGATCACTTGGACTAGTGAGATGGCCTTGGTACATGCCACCTTGATGGGATTGTATTGGAATCCCCTGGCATGATTCTAACTCCATCATTTAGGGCAGGTCCGATTGAGCATGTCCCAAAATGTACATCTCTTCCCTCTCTTATTCCCACTCCTATTGTTTATATTTCTAACAGATAGTGCAAGTCCATCCTAAGAAAAAAATTAGTGAAAGTTCTTCCATCACAAAGAAATTTGGTTTGGCTTTGTTGAGTCACTGTGTACCTATATCCCATGTGGGATCTGTCCTTAATATGTTATCTAATGTGAAGTAACGCTGTAACTAGTGCGGAAACAATATTTTTACACTTTGTGTTTCTGTGTAGATGCTAACTGACGAAAATTTTTACTTAATACATACTGAACCGATCTTCTCTATATAAAGATAATCGAAAATGAAAAAAAAAAGAAAAACTCAGTGTTACATTTGAAACTGCATCAAAAAAATTAATCAGTTTCAAATATATATATATATTTCATGTAGGATCTCTGTCCTTAATGTGCTATACAATGTGACTAATGCTAAAACGAGAACTCAAAAAGTATATGTCACTTTGTGTTACTATATAAGGGCAAATGGACAAATTCTTTACTTAACACATGCTACATGGATCTCATGTATACAAAGAGAATTGAAAATGAATCTGGATGTGAACGAAAGGGTGGAGGGAGCAGGCAAGGGGGAAGGATTGAGGGGGGAGAGGGAAAATATGGGGGGAAAGCCATTGTAATCCATAAGTCGTACCTTGGAAATTTATGTTCTAAATAAAAGTTAAAAAAAAAAAAGAATTTGTTCAGACAAATAATGATATTAATCCGATCTATGTGAATGCAAGTGTACTGCCTTTCCCTTGGCTGCTGGCATTACACGCATCCCCAATGCCTTCAACAGTAACATGTAACAGATGCTCAGTAAATACATGTGACTAAATATCTATAGACCTTCCTTAATTTATCTGCAAAATGTAAGTTCTACTCCAAAATTAAATTCATATTCTATTCTTTTTTATTCAGCTGCTTCTTTACATCATGGACTTTTTGAGGTATAACCATCTGTATTTATTCTTCAGGTATTCCTGAAATACTTCAGAAAGGCTTTTTTGAAGCATAGCAAAGATTGATTTTCAAATGATCGTAATCTGGACACAAATATGGGTATTTGACATCAGTGATCCATGGTCTTTCCACCATGCTGTTATGGCATCTAAAAGCAATTTATAGAATCCAGAAAAGGAATGACTGAATTATTATATTTAATTCTGTTAAGGAATTATGAAGTAATAGGATTAATGATGTAATAGAAGCAGAAGTCTTTGTTGCACTTAGGTTTTGAAATAGAGAGGGAAATAAAAATATGACTAAAGGACTTAGTAAAAAATGCACCTATATTCAGCTGATCTTTGCCAAAGGTAATAAAGCATGCATTGAAAAAGGATAATCTGGTCCAGCACTCTCTGTGGCCCGGGGTGGGGTGGGGCAGTGGAGGATGGCCCAGGTGCTTGGGCCCTGCACCCACATGGGAGACCAGGAGGAAGCACCTGGCTTCTGGCTTTGAATCCACACAGCGCGCCAGCAGCAGCAGCCATTTGCGAGGTGAGCCAACAGAAAAGGAAGACCTTTGTCTCTGTCTAACTCTGCCTGTCAAAAAAAAAATGATAATCTTTTAAATAAGTGGAGGTTGGAAAAATGGGTCCACAAGAAGAATTAAACTAGAACCCTAGCTTTCACCTAGCATAAACATGAACTGAAAATGAATTAAAGATCTAAATGTGGGACCTGAAACTTTGAAACTATTAGAAGTAACCAGTAATTTCCTGGGGGGAAATCTAGGACATTGGAATAGACATAGATTTCCTGTGCCAGATCCCAAAAGCATAGGAACTTAGAGAAGAAATAGATAAAACGGATGTCATCAAACTAAAGAGCTTTTGAATAGCAAAGGGAAACAATATAATGAGTAGACAATTGACAGACTAGGAGACAATCATTATAAGCTATACATTTAATAAGGAGTTAATATTCAGAATATAGGAAAGAAATAGCAAAAAGGAAGCAATCCAATTAAAAAGAAGGTAATAAATACAAACTGGAATTTCTCAAAGGAAGACATAGAAATGTCCAACAAATATGAGAAAAATAGTCAAAAATCATTGAAAACCAGAAAAAGGCTAATCAAAACCACAATGAAATAGCATCAGAATCCAGTAAGATTGGCTGTTATTAAAAATAAAGAAGATAACAAATGCGGATGTGAATTTGGATATGAAGAAAAGGGAAACCTTGCAGATTGTTGCTGGGAATGTAAATTAGCACATCTATTGTGTAAAACAGTGTGGAGAATCCTCACAAGACTAGAAATAGAACTACCATATGATCCAGCAATCCTACTCTTGGGTATATATCCACAGAAAATGAAATGCATACCTCGTAGAGACATCTGAACTTCCATGTTTGTTGCAGCACTATTCACATTAGCCAAAAATGGAAATGACCTAAGTCTTCATCTAGCAACAAATGGATAAAAACAGCATGACACGTAAACAAAATGAAATATGAGTCATAAAAGGACAACATGGATGGAACTGGAGATCATTATGTGAACTGAAATAACCCAAGCACAGAAAGACAAATATCACATGATCATCTTCACATGTTGAATCTGAAAAAAATACATGATCTAAAAGAAGTTATCAATATGAGGTTGGTTATCAGAGTCTGAGGGAGTAAATGGAAAAGGGAGATTTGGAAAGACTGATTGACAGGTACTAGGTTACATTTAGATAGGAGTAAGAATTTCTGGGCTTCTCTTGCACAGTAGAATGACTATAGATATTATCCATGTTCTGTGTATTTCTTGATAAAAAAATAAACTACCATATTTTGGATGCTTTAAATATAAAGAAAAGCTATATGTTTGAGTGGATAAACATGTTAAACTGAATGTACACTACATAATGTGTATGTGTATGAACAACCTGATAATATCCAAAAATATGTATGAATAAAAAATTATTAACAAAAAATAAAAAGATATAAGAAATGAGGGTCTTGGGACATCCAACATGGCAGAATAGGAAAAAACACTTGCTGATTTTGACCATTGAAAGATAGCGGATGAAAACAGGAGGAACTGTACTCCTAGGGGGCTATTGGAGAGAAGTTTATAGTGGAAATTCTATAGAAAAAAGAGAGGTGCTGTGGAGCAGTGGGGGCAGCATAATTGCAAAGCAAAAGTGGAACACCACCAATGACTCTCACAGCCAGTGACTGGAGGAGACACCATCTTCTTGGAGTGAGGTAAGAAGAGACTGCATCAGCCCATGTCATTAGAATTACTACAGACAGCTATATACCAACAAATTGAAAAATCTAGAATAAATAGATAGATTCATGGATACACACAATCTACCAAAATTGGGTCATGAAGACATAAAAAACCTAAACAGGCCAATAATGAAGACAAGAGAATTAATTAGTAATAAAGATTCTCCCAACAAAGAAAACCCCAGGATCATATGGCTTTACTACTGAGTTCTACCCAACTATTCAAAACAATTGAAAGGGAGCAAACCCTCTCAAATTCCTATGAGAATTCCTATAAGAATCACCTTAATTCCAAAACCAGAGAAAGAGACAATGAAAGTGAACTACACACCAATATCCCAGATGATTTTAGAAGCAAAAGTCCTTGGCTGTACATACATGAATCAATTTCTGGGATCGCTAGTCATAGCTCTACATGTCTATGTCTGTGACAATACCAAGCTGTTATGTTTATAACTGCCCTGTCATATGTCTTATAATTTGGTATTGTAATTAATATGGCTTTATTTTCATTGTTTTGGATTGGCTTTTCACTATTTGGAGTCTTTTCTGATTCCATATGAATTTTGAGGTTATTTTTTCCAGATCTGAGAAGAATGTTTTTGGTGTTTTGATTGGTATCACACTGAATCTGTTAAGTGATTTGAGTAGTATGGATATTTTGATAATATTAATTCTCCAGTCTATGAACATGGAAATTTTTTCCATTTTTTGGTGTCATCTTCTATTTCTTTCCCTATGTTTCATAATTTTTAATGTTGCAATCTTCCACATCTTTGGTTAAATTTATTCTAAGAAAGTAATTTTTTGTAGCCAATGTGAATGGGATTGATCTTATAATTCTTTCACAGTCCTGGCATTGTTTATGTGTACAAGGCTATTTATTTTGTTTATTTATTTGTAAAAAACTTTGTTTATTTACTTGAGAAGCAGAGTTAAGAACAGAGAGAGGGAGAGAGAGAGAGTGAGAGAGGTCTTCTATCTGCTGGCTCACTCCCCAAATGACTCTAATGGCCAGAGCTGGGACAATCTAAGCCAGAAGCCACGAGCAGGGGCCCAAGAACTTGGGGCATTTTCTAATGCTTTCCTGGGCCATCAGCATGGGACTGAATGGAAAGCATAGCAGCCTGGACTCAAACTGGCACTTACATGGTATGTAGGTGCAGCAGGCAGATGCTTAATCCACTATGCCACAGCACTGGCCTAAAGGCTATTGATTTTAGAGTTGAATTTATATCTTGCAACTTTGCCAAACTTTCTTATGAGTTCCAATAATCTCATTGGACTCTTCTGATTCTCTTATGTATAGGTTCATATCATCTGCAAACAGAGATAATTTGACTTCCTCTTTCCCCTTTTTATTCCTTTAATTTATTTTTCTTGCTGAATTCTCTGGCTACAACTTCCAGAAAAATACTGAATAGTAATAAAGAGAGTAGACATCCTAGGTTGGTTCCAGATCTTAGTGAAAATGTTTCCAGTTTTTCCCCCACTCAATATGACGCTTGCTGTGAGTTAGTCATACATTTCCCTGATTGCCTGATTGTGTTGAGGTCTGTTCCTTCTATATCCAATTTACTTTAGGGGTTTTATTTATTTATTTATTTGACAGGTAGAGTTACAGACACAGAGAGAGAGATAGAGAGAAAGGTTTTCCTTCTGTTGGTTCACTCCCCTAATAGCCGCTACGGCCAGCTCTGTGCCGATCCGAAGCCAAGAGCCAAGCACTTCCTCCTGGTCTCCCATGTGGGGGCAGGGGCACAAGCACTTAGGCCATCCTCCACTGCCCTCCTGGGCCACAGCAGAAAGCTGAACTGGAAGAGGAGCAACCAGGACTGGAACCCGGTGCCCATATGGGATGCCAGTGCCACAGGCAGAGGATTATCCAAATAAGCCATGGCACCGGGCCCTACTTTAGGTTTTTTTATCATGAAAAGACGCTATATTTTACCAAATGCTTTCTCTGCATCAGTTGCGATAATCATATGGTTTTTATTCTTCAGTTTATAAAAATGATGTGTCACACTTACCGATTTGCATGTTTTGAACCATCCCTACATATCAGGTTTATATCACACTTGATCCGATTGAATGATCTTTTTGATATGCTGTTGGATTTGATTAGCTAGTATTCAGTTGAATCTATATTCATCTGAGAGAGAATAGTTAAGTCTATCATAGAAATAGCTAATTAAATTTTTTCACTTGTTTTACTCTAAATAAGTGATTTCAAGTTCTTCCTTCTGCCCACAGATGATGTAAAGGAAGTTCATATAATGTCATGTTTGTGTTGAGAAGGGTCTATAGTGTGTTTTCTAACTTATGGGTTCTAGACCTCTCACTCGATAAAAATTAAGCTTTGCTTATTAGTGCTATGATTTCTCCCATATTAACTGGTCTCACCCTACTTTTTTTTTCTCTGCAACATGTATAATTGCATCATGATTACTGAATTAATGAAACTTCTACTCATGTCAAAACTTCTGTTTTAGAGAGTTTTATTCTCCTCTCACATAGACCCATCACAGACAGCAATCAGAAACCTCACTCTTTGGAGATCAAAATATGAGTTTCCCAGGCCCCCAAGTACTCTGTATTGACATTGCACCCTGTGTATTAGACAACATGCCACATAAGAAATTTCACCACCTAAAACCATTTATGTACTTTGGTATTTCAAATTCTGGCTTCACAACTGTCCAAAAGTTGAAATAGGATGCAAAAAGCTAAATGATAAACCTATTACAATTTCCTCTGTACAAAATGTGCACTATGTGTTTTTCTACCTCTTGCAGAGCTTTGTCTTGGCTGTGTTTGGTTGCTTGTCTGCAATACTACACTCTCAGTGTAGGACAATGTGACACACTCAGTGAACATATCAGAAACAATGCTTGCAAGAAATACTAATAACGATATTACAGAACATGAATGTACTCAGTGATGCCATTATGAACACAAGAGGCAGAATCAAATATCTAGAGGCACTACTTTTACTGTGGCTTAAATGACTCTCCATTTTAGGATTCAGTTTTAGCCATCTAGTAGATTCTACCATTGATTTTACTACAGATTTCCTTAACTTTTGAGGGATGTGGATGACAATAGCACTAAATTAGTAATGTGCCACGATGGCTTATATCCAGATGGAAATGTATTGAGTTTAAGCCAACAATCCTGGATCCTTATGAACTTCTATAGTAAAATTGATGGCAAGAGTTGAAGATTTTGCTATGAAAACCAGTGGCAGCATTTACGCTTTTATTCTTTCTTAGAGTTTTCCCCTATATTATATTTTAATTATTGCCCTATACCTGCAATGCGACAATATCTAAGAATAAACCATTTCAGGCCAGTGCCTTGGCTCACTTGGCTAATCCTCCACCTGCAGCACTGGCTCCTGCCTTCGGATTGGCGCAGTGTGCTGGCTCTAGCGGCCATTTGTGGGGTGAACCAACGGAAGGAAGAATTTTATCTCTGTCTCTCTCTCTGTCTAACTCTGCCTGTCAAAAAGAAAAGAATAAACCATTTCTATGTATATACTATACTCCTACTCAAAGGAAGCATTATTGATAATTGCATAGAAATTTTCTGCTTCTTGCTTGGTAAACTAGTTTTCCTCCAGAAATTCTTAAGTGCAGTAACTTGAGTAATACTTTAGAATAGTTCTCTTCAGAATGGAACATTCTATCAAATGTACATTGCATAAGAAGCCTCAAGGGTGATCAATTATACAAATGTGAAGATGATCTGATTAAAGCATCCAGTACCCACTGATCCAAAATGTCCCATGTGCTCATCTATATCTGCTCTGGTTAGTCAACAAAAGTCACAGTGCAATCAATACATGACTTGCAGAGTTTTGCTGCTGGAATTTCCATGGTTGAAAACATACTTTGATTGAAAAACAACTTCAATAACCCCCAACCACTCTAATCCCCATCTTCAGTCACATGATAACCCTGCAAGGAAACACTTACTGACCACATTCTGTCTCCTCATCTAATAAGCAGTGAATGATGAGCAAGGAAGGGCAACTGCAGCTCAGAGCTTTCCTCTCTGTCACTCCATCAGCCAGTCAGCAAGTTTTTCTAGAGCACTTATAGGAAAAAATATTAAATTAAAAAAAGATACAGTTATGAGACTGGTGTTGTGTTGTAGCAGGTGAGGCTGCCACCTGCAGTGCCGGCATCTCACGTGGGGGCCAATTGGAGTCCTAGCTGCTCCACTTCCGATCCGGCTCTGCTATGGCCTGGGAAAGCAGTAGAAGATGGCCCAAGTACTTGGGCCCCTGCACCCACATGGGAGACCTGGAAGAAGCTCCTGGCTCCTGGCTTCGGATCGGCATAACTCTAGCTGTCGGGACCATCTGCAGAGTGAACCAGCAGATGGAGGACTTCCTTCCTTCCTTCCTTCCTTCCTTCCTTCCTTCCTTCCTTCCTTCCTTCCTTTCTTTCTTTCTTTCTTTTTTCTTTCTTTCTTTCTTCCAGGAAGAGTTAGACAGTGAGAGAGAGACACACAGAGAGAGTTATAGACAGAGAGAGAGACAGAGAGAAAGGTCTTCCTTTCGTTGGTTCACTCCCCTAATGGCCGCCACAGCCGGTGCCACACAGTTTCAAAGCCAGGAGCCAGGTACTTCCTCCCAGTACCCATGCAGGTGCAGGGACCCAAGCACTTGGGCCATCCTCCACTGCACTCCCGGACCACAGCAGAGAGCTGGGCTGGAAGAGGAGCAACTGGGACAGAATCTGGCACCCCAACTAGGACTAGAACCCAGGGTGCTGGAGCCACAGGTGGAGGATTAGCCAAGTGAGCCACAGCACCTGCCCACCTATCTTTCTGCATCTCCTTCTCTCTGTGTAACTCTGTCTTTCAAATAAATAAAAATAAATATATTTTTTAAAAAGATACATTTAGTTCTTACCCTCCTCATTAATGAATAAAGTAAATGAACTAGGCTGGCACCGTGGCTAAACGAGCTCATCCTCCGTCTTGCGATGCCGGCACACCAGGTTCTAGTCCCGGTCAGGGCGTCGGATTCTGTCCCGGTTGCCCCTCTTCCAGGCCAGCTCTCTGTTGTGGCCAGGGAGTGCAGTGGAGGATGGCCCAAGTGCCATGGGAGACCCCATGGGAGACCAGGAGAAGCACCTGGCTCCTGCCATCAGATCAGCGCAGTGCGCTGGCCGCAGCAACCATTGGAGGGTGAACCAACGGAAAAGGAAGACCTTTCTCTCTGTCTCTCTCTCTCATTGTCCACTCTGCCTGTCAAAAATAATAACAATAAAAAAAGTAAATGAACTAGTAGATTCCCATGAATGAAAAAGTCAAAGAGTTATAACAGAAAAATCTCTATGTGTACATTTGTGTAAGAGATGATAAAATTAATACTGAGTAACGAGGGAAGCTCCCCCTGACAAGTTAGTTAAACTTGATATGATTGATAGATGGAGCTGGGAATGCCATAGCATAAGAGGAGTGTTCTAGTAAATAAACTGATGTTCTGAAAAGGCCCTGGTTTCGAAAGAAATTTGGAAATTACAATAAACTGAAAATAATCACTGTTAGGCTAAAGCACAACTTACTCATTACAAACCATGAGCAAGATGGATTACCAACTATGAGCAGCATCAGAGAAACTGGCAAAGACAGTGTGAAGTGGGATTCTGTAAGCAATGGAATAAAGTGTTGTGTATTTTAGTGAGGACCTGCTTATATTTTTAAAATAGCCCTTATTATCATGTACAGAATTGATTGGAGGATATGAAAGACATGTAAATAGGTGATGAGAATTAGCCCAGTCAGTGTGGTATGCCTCTCCAACCAGTGGTGGAAAAGGAATCTAAAGCTCTACTTGAAGCAAAGGCCCTTTAGAATATTTATTTGCATTTTGTTCCATTTAGAAGCATAAATTATATGTTATATATTTATATACAAGTTAATATATTAAAATTTAAAATAATTCACCTTTCATTTTTAATTTTTTTAATTTTTTTTTGACAGGCAGAGTGGACAGTGAGAGACAGAGAGAAGGGTCTTCCTTTTCCGTTGGTTCACCCTTCAACAGCCCCTGTGGCCTGCTGCCGGTGCACTGCGCTGATCCGAAGTCAGGAGCCAGGTGCTTCTCCTGGTCTCCCATGCAGGTGCTGGCCCCAAGGACTTGGACCATCCACCACTGCACTCCAGGGCCATACCAGAGAGCTGGCCCGAAAGAGGGGCAACCGGGACAGAATCCAGCGCCCTGACAGTGACTAGAACCAGGTGTGCCGGCACGGCAGGTGGAGGATTAGTCTATTGAGCCATGGCGCCGGCCATATAATTCACCTTTCACATTTTTATTTGTTTATATAAAAAAATATTTGTCAAAGTATGAATACTGGAGATACAAGCTGTGTTATTTTTCCTATTGTAAAAGCTTTGTAATTCAAACGCATTTGATTTATATTGATTTTAAATTTAGCACTGAGAGAAAACACTTACATGCTCTATAACATTGTTAAGCATCACAAATAAAATTAGAAGATGAATTGTCATTCTTTTTCTAAGTTGTAAATTAGATGACTCACCATGTAAGGAAAATGACTACATGTGATTGGCTAGCTTATAATTTGAATTGTAATTTATGTACTATCATGTGTTTCTTGTCACAAAATTCATGATCCGGCATCAGATTTTGTATTCTAATCTTGAGTTCAGTTAAATGATAAAACACTGAGTTCATTTAGTGCGTAAAATTCAAGAAATAGCAGCTGGCTTTTCCCCAGATTACTGTGATTGTCAACTATGCTGCCTCTGTTTTATCTGTGAATCCTCCTGTTTTGTTTTGTAATTAGCCCCTTACATATCATGTATGTCCAGAAATTTATTATTGGGACATTCATATACTCATTTGATTTGTATTTAAGAACACTGCTTTGTTTTAGAAAAGAAGGCTGATATTACACATGGTTATGAAAATTTGTTCTCTCAATGAGATGAAGTCCAGGGAAAACAATTAAAGAGCCTCAAGTAAAAATAGTTATAGGGGTAAGCACTGAGCCACAACTGGATAAGATACTGCCATGTCCCCTACATTTCATTATCAGAGATCCTGGGTCAAGTGCTAGGTACTCCACGCTTCTAATTCGGCATCCTGCTAATATGGTTGGGAGGCAGCAGATGACAACCCAAATACTTGGTTTCTGACACTCATATTGCAGACCTGGATGGAGTTCAGAGCTCCTGGCCTTTGCTTGCACTATCCCTGGTTGTTTCAAGCATTTTGGGAGATAATTTGAAGATGGAAGTTTTCTGTCTCTGCCTCTTCCTCACTCTCTGTTACTCTGCCTATTAAATAACTAAGTAAATATTTAAAAATAAACAATTATAGCTGCCTAGTCCTAAATTTCTAAAAAATGAGAATATGTAATTTTGTGGTACTATTAGTTTTTGGAAAAATTACTGTTTACTCAAACAATTGTGGGTATACTTTTGGATTTGTTCTGTAGAGCAATGCTTTCCTTGGTTAGCAGGAATTCAATATCTATCACATTCTCATTGTAAGCTAAGGAACTAGATTTTCTACTGTGTCAAAACATCAAAACATGGGGATCATGATCCCAGACATTTTTGTTGTTGATAGAAATAATAAATTATTTCACATATACAATCTTTTATATATCTGTGTATCATGTTCACAGGACTTATATCTAGAACTCAATGTTTGTTACTACTGCAGTGTGTGAGTATGCTTTTATCCCATGAAAAATTAGCACACAGAGACCATGACACACAACCATTTGTCACTATGATGTTTGGGAAATCAAGGACTGACTGGGAGATAACCTTCCACACTTCAGACTTTGTAGCTTTACATGTGTACTTTTGTCTGCCTTAAATTCCTTCTCATCTAGCCCCAAGTTTTTAGTCAATTCTTACTTATCCATTAGATCAAGTCACAAGTCTTCAGGGAAGCCTTTCATGTTTGTCAAAATAGCTCAACTGTCTCTGTTTTACAGTCATAAAACAACACTATAGATTTCCTTTACAGGATTTTTCCATAAAAGTTTTAAACATATAAATATTTGTTAATTATTTTCTCCCTCACATGAAAAATGCCCATTATTCTTTTCAGACACCACGGAAAGTATAGATATGAATTCTGTACTGGAAATTAAAAATTAATATAGATGAAAATTCTCTGTTACAGATAAGAGGATAATTACATAGAATCAACTTTTCTATCCCAGCCACTGTGTACATAAGAGTATAAGGCACCAAAAAGGGAAAAATACCAACCAACATAAGAAGAAATTTGAAAACAATAATATTCAGGATGAGAAATCCAATAAACTCAATGACACTCAGATAAGATTTTATTTCGGATTTTAGTGTAGAAAGTGTAAATCTCTACTGTCATTTCAGATGAAATGACATTCAGGGCACATTCAGGGTGGTATGGCCATAGAATCTACTGTCATTTCAATGTAAGGCATACACACTTAAGTAAGAAAATTATATATACTATGTGTTCCTGAATTAAGATAATTAATGAAGATAATCAACTTTAAAATTTCTTATTGATATGCATCTACTTAAGTAACTTCTCCTATTCCTTTTTCTAATTGACATTTAGGTTATCTGGAAGTTTGTCACCAATAATCTTTGAACCGGAGTAAGTAATAATGCCCACATATCAAAAGTTATCAGACCTCACTGATAAGTGTCCTTTAATCACATAGGCTTGTGGCAGTGCTAAAGGTCATCTTCTGCATGGCGTGTACACAGCAAGATAGCAAGGGCAATGATGGTGACAGGAATGCCTAACTTCCACAGTGACTTTCACGATTGGCAGTCACACAGGTTTGCTAAACCTACACCATGAGAACCCAGAAGTACATAGTATAATCTTATAGTTCTTTATTCACTTTAGCTGGCAAAGAACAGTAGGTAGTGAGATGATGGTGGGAGAAGTAATCTTACTGATGCATCAACAAGACAAAAAGCAAGAATAATTTCACCTTGAGTTGACGTTGTGTTAATGAATACATCACCCTTCAGTTTGGTTATTTAGGGAATTTAAAAATAATAATAATAAAGGGAGTGTTGAAGGATGAGTTATGGTCATCTAAGGATCTTTATTTTTTTTTTTTTTTTGGCCAGGCAGAGTTAGTGAGAGAGAGAGACGGAGAGGGAGTTATAGACAGTGAAAGAGAGACAGAGAGAAAGGTCTTCTTTCCATTGGTTCACTCTCCTAATGGCTGCTATAGCCAGCCCTGCACCGATCCGAAGCCAGGAGTACTTCCTCCTGGTCTCCCATGTGGGTGCAGGGACCCAAGCACTTGGGCCATCCTCCACTGTCTTCCCGGGCCACAGCAGAGAACTGGACCAGAAGAGGAGCAACTGGGACTAGTACTTGGCGCCCTAACTAGAACCCAGGGTGCCAACACCACAGGTGGAGGATTAGCCAAGTGAGCCACAGAGCTGACCAGGATCTCTATTCTTAATATCTCCTAATTTCTTGTCCCTGTGAACATAATACCCTGTATGGCTATGTGGACTTTGTAGACGTGAATACAGTAAGAATCCTGAAACGGAGATGTTATTATGAGTTGACTCAAAGGTACTTTTAACAGACTGGTTGGAATACCATAGACAGAGTCAGAGAAGGAGAAGAACTCATAAAAACAGGAGGGGTAAGGAGAGACAGAGAAATTTGAAGGTACTATACTGAAGGCTATGATAATGGCTGAAAGCATCAAAAGCTAAGGAATATGAATGATTATTACAAACTGGAAAAATCAAAAATCAAGAAATGTGAGTTCTCATCTCAGAGCCTCCAGTCAGAATGCTTCCATGCTGACACAATTTGGATTTCTGACCTCCAGAACTGTAACATTAAAAAAATTAAGTTTTACTTAATTTGAAATTGATAAATGGGAAAAATGTTTCTCCAAAATTTCAGTAGAATGTGCAACGGGAAATGTGACCCTAATCTGTTTTACTTTCAGGTTTTTATTACTAGCAATGAGTCTTTCTACCTGGTGGAGAGCAGGGAAGTGGGAACTGGCAATTTTCTCAATTCAGAATAGACTGAAGAGATAGCAAGAGGTCCTATCTGTGATGTCAAATGTAAATAATAATAAAAGCAAAGCAATTGAACATGACCTTAAAGTTGATCCAATGCCAATGATGGTTTGGAACTTTTAATAATTGCCATATTCCTTTAAAATATTTAGAATTTTTCTTGTTAATCTGCAAAGTAATCTATGAGAAGGAAGTGCAACAAGGATCCCAGTTTTATAAATGAACTAACTGAAGTCCAGACAGTGAAAATCATTTGGACAAAACCACAAAGTGATATTTTGGACTCAAAATAGAAAGATATTTCTAACACATTATAACTCTAACTTAAATCATCTTACAGATTTATAATTTCATAGTGCAATTGGTATGTGGCCATTTTTTAAGAATATAAGTGGCATGAAATAAATGAATTTTTTTAATGAGTATTAGGTGAAATAAGTAATCAGTGGCAGATGGGTTTTGGATTATTACTCTATATGGTACAAAGATAATGATCATTGATTCTGCTAAACTAAAAAAATCATTAAGCTTTAAGTGAATTATTAACATAATATTTTTGTTGTTATTATTGGACTTTCCCAGATTTAACTATGAAAATTGTCTCAATACATAATTTTTTATTTAGGTTGTGCCTCTACCCACCCAACCAAATTTTGGTAATCGCCTGAACTCCAATGAATGTGTGAATGAGTCTGGATGGCAATCAATCTCTCTATCCAGTATTTGCGATTCCAAGAATTGCCAGGCATGCTGTTCTCTTGTGAGTAATGCTCATAGGGTATAATATAGAGCAAATCAGCACTCTCTGAACTGGCACCAGGACCTGAGTGTCTTTGCTGGCTTATCAAGATATGAACAAGAGAAAGGGACTAAAGAAATTTTTTTGCATAACCTGAACTATATTCAGTACAGGAATATAAGAAGCACCAAATCATATCAAGTTTACCTCGACATCTGGAAACTGGAGGACTATTTTCATTCATTTAGTCAATGCATATTTATTGGCCAGGACTGATGCTGAATGACATTACAATATTGTAAGCAAAAGAGATGATCCCTGACCTCTGGTAGATTACAGTATACTCTGGGATACAGCTGATAGAGGTGCATAGATTTTTAAAAATGCATAGGTCAGTTTCAAATATATATATATATTTCATGTAGGATCTCTGTCCTTAATGTGCTGTACAATGTGACTCAACGCTAAAACGAGAACTCAGAGTATATTTCACTTTGTGTTACTATATGAGGGCAAATGGACGAATTCTTTACTTAACACATGCTAAATGGATCTCCTGTATACAAAGAGAATTGAAAATGAATCTGGATGTGAACGAAAGGGTGGAGGGAGCGGGCAAGGGGGGAGGGTTGTGGGGGGAGAGGGAAAATATGGGATGAAAGCCATTGTAATCCATAAGTCGTACCTTGGAAATTTATGTTCTAAATAAAAGTTAAAAAAAAAAAGATAAAAAAAAAAATGCATAGGTGGCCGGCACCATGGCTCAATAGGTTAATCCTCCGCCTGCGGCGCTGGCACACCAGGTTCTAGTCCCGACTGGGGCGCCAGATTCTGTCCAGGTTGCCTCTCTTCCAGGCCAGCTCTCTGCTGTGGTCCAGGAATGCAGTGGAGGATGGCCCAGGCCCTTGGGCCCTGCACCCACATGGGGGACCAGGAGAAGCACCTGGCTCCTGGCTTCGGATCAGCGCAGTGCGCCAGCCGCAGCGGCCATTGGAGGGTGAACCAATGACAAAAGGAAGACCTTTCTCCCTGTCTCTCTCTCTCTCACTGTCCACTTTGCCTGTCAAAAAAATTTTAAAAATGCATAGGAAAATGGCTTACCTGGGCAATACTGTTCATGGATCTTCTGTCCTGGCACTGCTGTTTTCTACTCCGTGCTTTGCTTCTGATAGTAGCACCATGTGGCTCATTCTTTACCACTCTGTGAACTTTCCTTATGTGAGAAATTGTGAGGAAGATTCCCAGAATCCTCAGTAGCTGAAAAATGAAAAATATATGAGAGATCCAAGATGGCTAGATAGAGAAAAGACATGCTTATTTTGACCATGGGAAAATAGCAAAAGAAAGTGGAGGAAGTACATCCCCAGGGAAGAATTGGAGAGAAATTTGCAGTGGAAAATCAACAGGAAGAAGAGAGACCACATGCAGAAGCCTGTATAAAGAGGCAGCAGCAAGTGGGGAATCCACTGGTGACTCCCAAAGCCAATGGTGGGATGAGATGCCATCTCCTTGGAGAATGATGAGAGGGGACTATGGCAGGGTATGTCACTGGTGATATTGCCTGAGGGAGAACCTTGTGAACCACACTGACTTTGAATCCAGATGGATAACTGGCAGGAGGAAGGCATCCCACCTAAACCTATGAAAGGAGAGCATATTTCTTTCTCTCCATTCCCCTAAAAGTGTACCCAGAGATTAGCAGGAAGGAAATGCCATCTTAGTAACATGAGTAGAGGCTACCATGTCTCACACTTGTATCAGACTAAGGGATCTTACTGGAAGGATAAATCTGCAGTCCCCACTGACTTAAGTCTGGCCTGGAGGATTGACAGAGGGTGAGGCACCCACTTTTGAATGTGAGATGCTCCTCTCCCTCCATTCTACCACAAGCACCCAGACTCAGACTGACAATGTAGATCACCATCAGGCAGCTGGCTCCGGGAATGCCTCTGCTGTCTCCATGGATAGGACAGGCTTGTGTGCTGATAGTGGATTCCCTACTCACTGTGATTGTGGGAGCCTTGTGCATTATGACTGTGGGAATTCTGTGGTTATGATAGAATGTGGAGTGTAGCTGAGTCTCTGGGTGGTTGTTGTGTCTGGCTACACAGGCTCAGAATTTGCTGAGTGACTGGGGTGGGTAATCGCAGGGGGTTCCGCGCTCATACTAAGGACCACAGATTCTTTGTGGGGCTCACATGCCTGCATGAGTGAGATGTGTACACACTGTGGGATAACACTTGGCATTTATATCCTTGGCTGAAATGAGGTAATGGCTGTGATCACACCAATAATTATATAATTATATTTTCCAGTCTGCTGACAATAAAGGATATCTACAATAACCACCTTGGGTGTTATCCTGGATTCTTGCCCCACCTCATATACTCACCAAATCTTCCTGGCTCCACTCCGCACTTCTGGATGTCCATTCAAGTTGCAGACACTCAGCTAAGCCATAGAGGCTTATTTCAAAGATAGAAATAATCAGAGGGCAAAACCAACAAGTTTTTCCACAAATTTCAAAAAATAAACACACAAATATAAGCAACATGAGCAAGAAAGTAAATATGACTCCCCAAAAGGAACATGATTACATTTCAGTATAAGATTGTGAAGATGAAGAGATTGAAGAAATTCCTTAAAGGGATACAAAAGAATGATCATAAGATTACTCAGAAACCTAGAGAAGCAAATGCATCATATAAAGAAACTGATACATGATATGGATGAAGAATTTTCTCAGAAGATAAAGATATTAAAGCTGAAATATTATAAGTAAGGAATGAAATAGTCAAATAAAAAATAGAGAGGAAAGCCTTAACAACAAACTTGATGAGGCAGAAGAAAGAATATCCAAGAGAGTAGACAAATGCTTGGAATTATTCCAACAAAAAAAATGAAAATTGAAAATAGTCTTTGAGATTTATGGGATACTATCAAACAACTAAACGTGGTGTCTAAGGAATTCCTGAAGGAATGGCAAGAAAGAATGAATTAGAAGGCCTATTCAAGAAAAAACAGCAGAAAACCTCTGTCATTTGAAGAAAGACAATGACATCTAAGTTCAGCAAGCACATTGAACTCCTAATAGGAATTATCAGAAAAGGTCTTCACCATGACACATATATTCAAATTTTCAACAATAAAACAAAAAAAAATTCTAGAGAAATCAAGATTGCCTTCAGAAGATCATCAATTCAACTAACAGTTGATTTCTTACCATAATCCCTACAGTCTAGAATAAAATGGAATGACAGTCTGGTACAAAAAAAAAAAAAAAAAAACAGGAAGAAGGAAATAGAAAAAAACCTGCCAACCCAGAATACAGTATCTAGCAAAGCTCTCATTTATAAATGAAGAAGAAAGAAAGGCCAAAACAAACAGAAATTGAATTTTCCACCGTTGTCCAGTCTTATAAATAATATTAAGGATGTGTTACACAAAGAAACACAGCACAATAGACTTCTTTATGAAAGAATATCAGGACAAACAATCTCTGTGAAAGTACAAAGGAAATCCAAAACAAATAATAGGAATGTTATTACTTATCAATAATAATCTTGAGTGAAAGTAGCCTAAATTCTCCAACTAAAAGATACAGACTGACTGAATGGATTAAAAAACAAAAACCCATCAATATGTTGCCTGGAAGAAATACAGTTCACCAACATGCATATACTCAGCTGAAAAGTGAAAAGATGAAATGATATATTCCATATTAATAGAAAGCAAAGCTAGCAGGGGTAGCCATCCTAATATCAGATAAAACAGACTTAGAAACAAAAACACTTAAAAGAATCCTCCCCCTCAAAAAAGCAGTATGTAATGATTAACAGATCAATTCAACAGGAATATGTGACTACAGTAAATGTATATGCAACCTAAACCAAGGCATCTGGCTATTTAAAAAAATGTTTGTTGATCTAGAGGGAGACATAGGCTCAAATACAATAATATTGGGGGATTTCAACACCTCACTTTCATCATATGATGGATAATTTACACAAAAAATCAACAAAAAAACTTCAGAACTATTATACACTATGTACTGAATGGATCTAATGTACATCCACAGAACCTTTCATCCCACAGCTTAACAATAAACATTCTTTTCACCAGTGCATGCAACTTTCTGCAGAATGGACAATATGCTAGCCCAAAGAGCAATCACAACAGATTAAAAAATAAATTGATGTTATACCATATAATTTTTCTGACCACAATGGAATGTATCCAGGTATTAACAACACTATTGTCCCAACTAACGCACAAAAAATGATAATGAGATCACCCAAATTAATAAAATCAGAGATGAAAAAGGAAATTTTACAATGATACCACAGAAAAGGAAGAAATCATCAGTAATTTCTACAAACAGCTATATGTAAACACATTGGAAACATCTAGAAGAAATGTATGGATTTCTAGACACATACAATCTACCAAAGTTGAGTCATGAAACATAGAAAACCTAAACAGATCAATAAACAAGGCAGAGATTGAATCTGTAATAAAGACCCTCTGAACAAAGAAAACCCCAGGACCAGATGGCTTCACTGCTGAATTCTACCAAATGTTAAAAAAAACAACTAATTCAAATTCTTCTCTAGCCATTCAAAATAATTGAAGATGAGGGAATCTTCCCAAATTCCTTACAACATACCTTAATTCCAAAACCAGAAAAAAGATACAACAAAGAAAGAAAATGATATGCCAATATCCCTAATGAACATAGATGCAGAAATCATCAACAAAATACTAGCTAATAGAATCCAAAAACACATCAGAAAAATCATTCAGCTGGATCAAATGGGATTTATCCCTGGGATGAGAGATGTTGCAATATACACAAATTAACACATATAATGCATCACATTAACAAACTGAAGAATAAAAACCATATGATTATCTCAATAGATACAGAGAAAGCATTTGACAAAATGCAACATCCTTTCATGATAAAAACTTTCAGCAAATTGGGTATAGAAGGAACATTCTGCAACATACCTATGGCAATATAGGGCAAACCTATTGCTAGCATCATATTGAATAGAGAAAAGTTGGAAGCATTTCCACAAAGATCTAAAACCAGAGAAGTTTGCCCATCTTCAATATTGCTATTCAATATTGATCTGAAAGTTTCAGCCATAGCCATTAGGCAAGATAGGGAAATCAAAGGGATACAAATTGGAAAGGGGGATGCCAAATTACTCCTGTTTGTAGATGACATGATTCTATATATAAAGCAACCAAAAGACCCCCTTAAGAGTCTATTGGAACTCATAAAAGAGTTTAGAAAATTTGCATAATAGAAAATCAACTACAAAATTCAATAGGCATGTCTGGGAAAACCATTGTAAGATCAGTACCATTCACAGCAGCTACAAAAATATTTAAATACCTTGGAATAAATTTAACAAGCATGTGAAAAATCTCTATAATGAAAATTGCAAACATTAAAGACATACATAAAAGAAGACCTCAAGAATGGAAAATGTTTCCATCTTCATGGATTGGAAAACTTAATATCATCAAAATGTTCATACAACCCAAAGCAATTTACAGATTGAATGTGATCCCAACCAAAATACCCAAAACATTCTTATCAGAGTTAATAGTCAGTGTAGACCTTAAGGGTGGCAGTAGAAGGGGAAGACATCTTGAAATGTATTTTTTTACATACGTGTTTACTTTCAGTGCATAGTGAAATACCTAGAGATAAGAATTAAACAAATATGGTAAAGCAGAAGAAAAGAGAAGGAGAGCACAAGGGAAACAGTAAAGGGAGAAGGAAGAGAAGGAAAAAAGGGATAATAAAGTGTTAAGTAAGTGAAGTTATTTGCAGCTACAGATTGGTAAAAATTAAAAGTTAAATTCAGTCAATTGTAGTGAAATTAGCCAAAATGAAAATTGTTCACTATCAGAAAAAAGATAATTTAAGTTGATAAATATACACAAGAAAATTCCTATTTGTAAAAGCATTGCTGAGAAATTAAACAAGAGCTCCATAGAAAAACATTCATGTCTTAACTTCAATATTTTATATTCATTTGCTATAAATGGAAAATATTTAACCTCCTTGAATATTAGTTTCACCATATATAAAATTGGGCCAGTAATAATATGAATCTTGTTTAGTCATCTGAATAATAATAGATAATACTTGAAAATGAGTAATGCAATATTAGGATGTTGAAACATAGGAGGACCCAAGATGCCTAAATAGAGAAACCACAAGCTCTTTTTGACTACAGGAAGATAACAGAGTAGAGGAGAGACCACATTCCCTGGGGTGAACTGGAGAGAAGTTTCCAGTTGAAAGTCGACAGAAAGAAGAGACACTCTGTGGAGGAGTGAAGACTGTCCCAATGCACAGCAGCCAGCAGGATGTCAGCAGCCCCAGCTGCTCCACTTCCAACCCTGGAAAAGCAGTGGAAGGTGGCCCAAGTCCTCGGACACCTGTTCCCATGTGGAAGACCTGGAGAAAGCTCCTGGCTTTGGATCGACCCAGATCCATGCATTTTGCCCATTTAGGGAGTGAACCAGTGGATAGAAGATCTCTCTTTCCCTCTCTGCCTCTGCCTCTCTATAACTCTGCCTTTCAAATAAATAGATAAATGTTTTTAAAAATGTATATATGACATACATGGAATCTGTTACTTATATTAATTAATTAATCTATTACTTTAAAAATTGGAAAGATACAAAAGAAACATTATTAGAACAAAAATAAGGAGATTAATAACAGATGTTACTCCATGGTAAAATGAAAATGGCTGTGGAGAACAGTATTGAAATTGAAGGTGACAGAATAAGATATTTATACTTTCATTGAGTTGGCCATAAATTCCATCAGTAGCAAAGCAGGGTAATTGAGAACTGTCAAGGTTTTTTTGATTGGCCAACTGACATATGTTGCTGCATTTCTAAAAGGTTGAACGACAGAGGAAAAACATGGTGAATGAGTATATGTTTAAAGGTGTTTTGTTTAAGGTGCCTGAGGGCTACCTAACAGGATATATCAAGCTAAATACACCCCTAGAGCTCAAGGATGGATGTCTGAGTAGCAAATATGATTTAGGAAGCTTTCAACAGAAGAAGAGAAAGGGAGCTGAAGACATATTTTGGATTATATCTGTCACAAAGGAATATAGAATTCAATGAAACCAGAGTTTAAATCAGAGCCCTAAGACCTGCCAGTTTAGAGATGAATTTTTAGAATAGATGGAACCACAAAATGACACTCATAAGAGCTATCATTAGAGTATGAGAATATGCCAGAGCACGTAGTTTCTTGGAAACCAAACAAAGAAAAATGTTTAAGGAGAAATTTATGGTAACAGAGGTAATTGCTGCTGAGAAAAAGAAAAGGACAGTAGTTGAAATTAATACCTTCGATTAGAGAAAAAAGTAAAGTATTGGAATTTTCAATGGAAAAATATACGTACAAAAGCAGAATATTATTTCAGCTTCTGCAGAGCCCTTAGTATTCTTATGAAATTAGGATAGTTGTGGGGACCCATGGATAGGCTTGCCATGGGACCCCCCATGCTGGGCTTGGCTTATAGCGGTAATGCGGATGTAGCAGCTGATTGAACTTTCCATCTAGCTGAGGATTGTGGAAAACAACAAGATGGCGCTGATGCCCTGCCTGCTGTGTGACTCCACAGCTGAGCGTGATCAAGTGCCGGATTGGAGAGCTCTGTGCATGGACTGTGATTGATTGATTGTGATTGGTTGAATTCTGTATATAAGCGGACCGCGGGAGAGGGAACGGGGCACGCCAGCTTTCCCCCTTAAGGAACGTGCGCGCCATCTTCTCCCTTCTCCCGGTCCCCCACTCTCTTTCCCACTCATTCTAAGTAAAAGTCTATTGCAGACCGATTAACTGAGAGCAGCATCGTTCCTTTTGTGGCCGAAGGAGCTGACAGATAGTAAAAATGGATCAGAGAAAACAAGATCTGGGAAATTAGTTGGTGATACAGGCTGGCGGCCACAGACTAACGTAGTAATGTTTTAATTGTACAGATGATGAAAGTGTTAAAGTTGGGATGTGTCAAAATCGTACTTGCAGTTTACAAAGAGTATTCTTATTTATCTGACAGCATTTTAAAGAATTTTCTGAAGTGGCAAAAATGGTGGTCTAATCAAATGTCAATAAATCAAATGAGCAGTTAAAACAGCATCCATAAGTCAAGTCATGCAGGAAATGAAAGGAGGGGTCAGGTGGGAAAATTAGCACTTGTGGACCAAAGAAAGGAAGGTCAAAGACAAGTCATGATTTTTAAACTTGGAACAGATGAAGATATATCACGACTTCTCACCAACACTGGAAACCTAGGGAGCATAAATTTCACTCATTTCTTAGTTCAACAAATATTTATTGAGCTGCCACAATGTACAAGGTACCAGGAGCTGCAGCAGTGAATAAAATAGACAAAATTGCTAAACTTATTTCAAATAAAAGACATGTACAGAAGGACCATTTAATTGTCTTGAATGGGTAAAATAATAAATCTACTTTGGTAGTCAAATGGCTCTTGGGCAAGGTTTCAGAAATTGAGGATTTTACCCCTTACACAGTTCAAAATTTTATCACGCAGTTTATTTGAAGCAGTTGTAAGCAAATTGACTTTGAGTCCCTTTTTCTTTAAAAAAAAAGATTTATTTATTAATTGGAAAGTCAGAGTTACACAGAGAGAGAAGGAGAGGCAGAGAGATAAAGAGAGAGCAGTCTTCCATGAGCTGGTTCGCTCCCCAGTTGGCTTCAGAGCCAGGAGCTGTGCCAATCCGAAGCCAGGACCAGGAGTTTCCTCTGGGTCGCCCATGCAGGTGCAGGGGCCCAAGGACTTCTACTGCTTTCCCAGGCCATGGCAGAGAGCTGGATCAGAAGTGGATTAGCCAGGACTCAAACCGGCGCCCATATAGGATGCCAGCATTGCAAGCGGTGAGCTTACCCAGTACACCACAGCACCAGTCCCTTGAGTCCCTTCTAATAACTAAAAATGGCCAAACATTCTGAAACTAAAAAATACTTAAAATATGTATTGTATTCAATCTATCAGTACAGAAACAGCCAGTTAATAACAGTAAAGCAGATATTTTCCATTAAAGCATATGGCTTGGGATTTTCTTACTTTTTTTACTTTCTTTTTTTTTTTTAAAGATTTTATTTATTTATTTGAGAAGTAGAGTTACAGACAGTGAGAGGTAGAGACAGAGAGAGAGGTCTTTCATCTGCTGGTTTACTCCCCAGATGGCCCCAATGACTGGAGATGCACTGAACCGAAGCCAGGAGCCAGGAGCTCCTTCCAGGTCTCCCATGTGTGTGCAGGGACCCAGCACTTGGGCCATCTTCCACTGCTTTCCCAGGCCATAGCAGAGAGCTGGATTGGAAGAGGAGCAACCAGGACTAGAACCGGCTCCCATATGGGATGCCGGAGCCACAGGCGAAAGATTAACCTACTGTGCCACAGAGCCACCCCCTTTTTTTACTTTCTAATGATTTTACTCTGTTTTGTTATGCTTTCTTTATAATTTTAATCTTTTGTCATTGCAATTCTTCTAAAACATGTTGATTTCTGCATTTAGGATCAAATCTCATGAATTAAAAAATCTGCCATTCTAATCCTTAACAAGGGAGACTTCAGGTAAGTAATGCCTACACTAATTACAAAGCACACTTTCCTCTTAACTCCAGTCATGGTCAAACATTTATTAACATACTGGGATTCATTTGACATCCCTAACTGAGTCATGATAAAGATAATTTGGAAAGAAACCAAAGAGGAGTAATAAAAATGATTAATAATTAATAACTGGGTTTGTAAAACCTAGACACATGAATGTCAGAGCCAGAGAACAGAGGCTTAAATACTATACACAGTGGACAGGCTCCTGTTGGTGATAGAAAGCAAGAGTGGGTTTAGAGTTTATGGTAAAGTGATTAGCCTGAGAAAGGGCCTCTTGATTTAGTGGACTGTGAGGACTGCATCTCTTCCCCAGGTTCTTACTGAAGCAATTATCTTTTTGCCATTAAGGACATGCATCTTTATTGACAATTCTTTTACAATTGTGTAACTAAAGGCACAGAAGTGTAACTGGGAAACTTTACAAAAGGCAAAGCCTGGCAATATGTAAATATCTATAGTGTTTAACTGAATATGGATAGTTTGTAAACAGGTAAGGGAGAAAAAAACTCTCAAGAAAATAATAATATTTAACCATTTTTCATTTAAATATTCCCTTCCTCAAATTAATTTGGAGCTATAACTATACAATGAAGGTCATGACTTTCAAACGTTTTAAAATATTTCCCGTTTTCTTAATTTTGGAGAAAAGCTCCTTTAGAATTAAATGACAATATTTGGCAGAGGGCAACAAATAACTTCTTTTTGGTATCTTAAACCTAAAAATGTATCTTTTCCCTTCTATAGCATGATAAATTCAACACAATATTTATTTGTCTTGGCCCTTGTTTAGAAATATAGGAGTTTCATCATATTTTATATATATATATATATGTATTATATAAATGTGCTAGCAATCCTAAGTATAGTCAGTGTCACAATTAGAATGCCTAAGCAGTCATTTGTGCATGCTTAAGCAAAGAAGGAGATTAAACATTGTATGCATTGGTTCTGGGTCTCAAATTCTATTAATATTAATGATGTATTGATGCTATTCCCCAACACAGAATTATACCAATTTCCAAGTGTTATTAACAGACCAATTAATATCTTTATTTTCCTTACAAAGTATACCCAAGGGCTATTATATTAATTTTGCGATGCCAGGCCCATGAATATTGAGTGCTCATATAATCCATTTCATGCTCAAATCCAGTTTACCTATAGTCCAAGTAACAGAACAGAAAGCAATATGCAATATAGTTAGTCACTGAAATGACAATGTTATCAGCAACATCTGCCTATATTACCTCTATCTGTCAAAAGTACCATTAACCCATTCAAGATGTAAGTCTAATCATACAAGAGTTTTATCACCAAATAGTGAGAATTAAGAATTTATTTCCTTTCAAAGATTTTACCAAAATGCTTATAAAATATTATTCTATGACACTACCTAATGATTAACAATTTCAGATTCAAGGAATCTTCTCACAATTACAAAGTCCATTTTCACTCGCATTAACTTCAATGGAAAATGACACCTACTGATTACATAAAATAAAAGTGCTTCAAATTCTTCACTAACACTAGCAAATGGAAGCTTAGTGTTCTTACACCTTTTATCAAGGTGGCCCAATACCTGATTGTTTTTGGCACAAGTATCCAGCTAGTAAGTTTATCTTTCTGACAAGTGCCTAGGTTTTCTGTGTGCTTTTTGAACACATCACCAATAAGACGTAACAAGAAGTATAAAAGGAGACTTAAGTCTATGGAAAAATGTGCATTAATTGCCTAATAATCAGTTCTTATGTTAGTTAATGAGAGGAACACAAAGAATAGAATAAAAGTAAAAGACAGTCTCATTTCTTATCTATCTAGATATAGGATTGTGGGCAGTGTGTTCAGGCCCAAACCAGGAGCCAAGAACTGTCTTGCTCTCCCATGCGGATGGAAGGGATCCAATCATTTCAGCCATCTCTGCTACCTCCCACTGGCAGGAAACTGAAATCTGAAGCAGAGCTGAATTCAAATCCAGATATTCTAATATGGAATGCATGCACACTGCTGGTTAGGACAAACGTCTGACATTAAAGCTGATATGTGAAGCATAGGGAATATTGGGACTGTGTGAGAAAAACAAAACAAAAACAAACAGAAACCATGATATTTCAATGTGGTGTGAATTAAGAAATGAAATCAAGTTTAGTAAGAGAGAACAGGAAAAATACGCATGTAACTTGATCACAGTGTGTAATTGTAGTAAACAGTAATATTATTGTCTAGGTAACGAGTAGCAACACTTGTGAAAAATTCAAAAGCAAGGAAGACGAGTTCTAAGATTAAAAAATTGAGACTAGGGTGGTTGTTAACAGGATGACCA
Source organism: Sylvilagus floridanus (assembly GCA_949820135.1). NCBI lineage: Eukaryota > Metazoa > Chordata > Mammalia > Lagomorpha > Leporidae > Sylvilagus > Sylvilagus floridanus. The sequence continues at coordinate 100,662,139 of OX463227.1, read as the reverse complement.
ACAGATATTACAGGCTTCTGAAACAGCATACACTAAAAGAAAGGCTGTTTGCAATGATTAATCCTTTTGAGAGAACACTGAATCAAGAGAAAGGAAAGTATCCCTAACAGATAATGATAAACTATCCAGCTACTGGGCAATTAGAGCCCAAAATAGGAACATTACACAGGATAGGGTTAAGGAGGAGAAAGAGGAAGTAAAAGGCCCTAGATTTCCTGTACACAAATCAGGAGTACTTCAAAGTCACTCTTCGCAAATTTTTCCTTGGCATCCTAACATACTTGCCTTTTTATGCTTTCCTCGATTTACATAACTCTCTGTGTGTGTGCATATGCTAATATGTAGCTGAACTTTGTCCTAGCTTTGAACTGGATATCTTTGTCTAATTCAAATAAAATATGTAACATGTTTTCGTTACTCATTTTAACCCCCATGGCCTCAAATAACTGTTTTAGTTTCCAAAGCACACTTTTCTTAAGCCTTTTTACACACCTTTGGGTGATTTGCAAACTTATCCTATCCCAGTAACTAATGAAAATTAATACTTGGCATATTCACAATTGCCCTCTATTAATCATGTTTCACTTTATATTCCCATTGACAGATATCCTAGAATAAAGGATCACACCAGCTGTGATTGTAACTTAGCCAAATCATATACTATTGCACTGCATATGCATTTTCAGTCTAGAGAATAATATCACGTTCCAGTTAATGATTTCCTGTGCTAAAAACAATGATATGTCATGTCTTAACCACAACATACCTCATATGGATGTAGAGTTGCTTGAAAATACTCCTGTTTTAAATTTGAGTATTTGCAAGGTGCATTTCACATGTATTTAAGAAAACTGTTGTTGAATGCAATTTTGTGCGTCATATGCATTTATGAGAAATATGCATTAGTTACTAACATATGACTTTTTTTATACAGCTGAATTTCATTAAGACTAGATTTTTTCCATGATTTTCCTAAATATTTCAAGTAGGCTTTTAGGATTTTTCAGATAATGACAATAGCATATCACTCTGAATAAACTGCTCTTAAAGGAAATGAGCTCTCTCTCTTTTCTCTTGAGACACAGCAGAATGCAGAAGGTGTCAAAAATAATTAAGATGAATGACTGTCTAGTCAATCAAATGATATTTATCTTTTAAAATTTTGACATTTTTCCTATGCTGTGCATAATTCTCCTCTTCCCAACAGGAGAGGAAAGAATATTATATATAGTAGTTTAATTAGTTTGTAGAATAATGTAGGGTTTGCAAATCATTAACAGTCTTTGTGTTCCAACGGTTACACAAATGGTTACAGCTTATGGTTATAGGTACTGGCAATTTAATTTGAAGTCTTAATTCAGGGAAATAATTTCTTTTATGTCTATGAGGACAAAAAACAAATCCCTCTGAAATGTAATGCTACTGGATCAGAAAAAGCAACAAGTTTTGTAATTTAAACTAAACTATACTCCAACTGTCTGTTGATAAGGTCATAAATAACTCTAGCAGTTTCAGTGACGATGACCTAGCTCCTAGCAGAGAATACCTTTTCTACTGACTTGAATAAATTCTATAATGGTTAATTTATTCATGGATTAGTTAGCGGAAAATGAGTCCCTGTGACATTTTGCTAAGATGTAAGTTTAGCCATTTCATTTACTCATTCATTCAATTATCAAAAAAATCATTTGTTATTCATAACAAGTGTGTGCCCTTGAATGTGTTTAATACAGAGAAACTGTTGAAAGTTATGAAGTTGGGGATTTATTTATTCATTATCTGTAAGCACCACTAATGTCCTCACACACTGAAAAGTTGATAAGATTAGAAACCCTTTCATGTTTATGGAAGCATTTGAAACTTGAGGTATCACATCAATTACATATTATCCATCTTTCTCCAAAGTCTAGCAATATACCACAGGAGAAAAATTTAAATCTCAAAAAGGAAGTGCTTTCCAGTCAACAAATTAAGTTAGACAAATTGTCCTCCAGTTCGCTGGATTTTGTTTTAAAAAAGATCAAATGTCATGTGTAGACACTCATCTTCCACTTTTACTGGAAGTTTGTTGAAATTTTTTCTGAATAGAAAAAGCTTACTTTATGTGCCACTTATAGCTAGAATCTGAATAATAATATAGAGCCACTGACCCATTTTCCACAGAGCAATGACACTTCTCAGATTAAACACAAGCGGTTTATTTGCTTAATATGCAATGAGTAGGACCTAGTCAGAAGAGACATCTAGCTGTCAGACTGAGAAATGCATGTACTCCTACAGCTATTTATGGGGTCACATAATGTCTTTATTTTACAAAACGTCATGACTGTTTGGACTGGTGTTGCTGACAGCATGACTGATAGTGTTGAGTAATGAAACTGCATTTTCTGATAACAATGTGAAGTTATATAAAATATGTAGTAATGTTGATGCATCAAAAAAGATGTTTGTTCTTCATCACAGCCAGAATTTTAATATTTGGCAATAGTTACACTAAAGAGTTTGATGTCTACTATGGGTTAGAGGACGGCAACTTAAACATAACTGGACTTCCTTTTAATTTCCTTAGCTAAACAATACCTAGGTCAGAGTGCTATAGGAATTACATGACTCAATGTTTATGAAATATACAGTTCAAGGCCTGAAACTTCCAAAGTATTCAGCAAATGTTATCAATGTTGATTATATATATTTATGTAGTAGACACCCTTCCTCAAACCATGCTGTCAATATTTGCTATCTTTTTTTTTTTTTTTTGACAGGCAGAGTGGACAGTGAGAGAGAGAGAGACAGACAGAAAAAGGTCTTCCTTTTGCCATTGGTTCATCCTCCAATGGCCACTGCAACCAGTGCGCTGAGGCCAGCGCATTGCGCTGATCCGAGGCCAGGATCCAGGTGCTTCTCCTGTTCTCCCATGTGGGTGCAGGGCCCAAGGACCTGGGCCATCCTCCACGGCACTTCCGGGCCACAGCAGAGAGCTGGCCTGCAAGAGGGGCAACCAGGACAGAATCCGGCGCCCCGACCGGGACTAGAACCCAGTGTGCCAGCACCGCTAGGCAGAGGATTAGCCTATTGAGCCGTGGCCAATATTTGCTATCTTTTTAACTGTAATTCTTCATACTGCATACATAGTACTTCAAATTTCAAAAAGGCAAGTTTTTTTAATTATTAAATTCAATGCAGGATTCTTACAATAAGTTTATTTCTGGGTTTTCACCCTATTTCATTTTTCTGTACATGTATATGTCTTCATTCCAATACTATACTGATTTTATTTGTGTAGTATTGTAATACATTTTGAAATCTCAAAGTGTGATGATTCATAGCTTTTTCCTTTTTTATCAAAATGATTTAAGACATTTCCATTGATACGTCAGAATAGAGAACCCAGAAATAAATCTATGCATGTACTTTCAATGAGTCTTTTACAAAGTTGTCAAGAATACAAAATGAACAAAGAATAATGTTAAAAAATCCTATGTCCACACATAAAAGAATGGGATGAAATGCTTATCTTATATACCATATGCAAAAATCAACTCAAAATGAATTAAAAATAAAAGACCTGAAACCATGATATTCATGGAAGAAAATATGAGGGTAAAACATCATGACTGATTTTTAGCATGCTTCAATGACATAACACAAAAAGCATAGGGAAAAAGCAAAAATAAACAAATTACATAATACATCAAAATAAAAACGCTTCTGCACAGGAAAGGAAACAAACAGAGTGAAAAGGCAATCTATGGAACCGGAGAAAATTGTTTTCAAATCATATATCCAATAGTGGAATAATCTCTAAAACACACACACACACACACACACACACACACTTTCAATTTGAAAGGAGGAAGAAATCACTAATAATGTGATTAAAAAATATAACTGAGGACTAGAGTAGTCAATTCTCCAAAGAAGGCATAGAGAAGACCAATGGGTATATGAGAAATGTTTAGTGTCAATAATCATGAAGAAAAGGAAAATAAAAATAACCTTCAGATTTTAACTAATGCCTGTCAGAATGGATTTTATCTAAAGCAAGGCAAAACAAAATAAAAATTTTTGCATGAATGTGGAGAAATTGGAACATTTGCACAGTGTTCATGGTAATGCAAAATGATACACCTGCTACTGAAAATAGAATGAAGATACAGTAAAATATGAAAAATAGAGCTACTATAAGTTCTGGATATCTCTCCAAAAGAGTTGAAACCAAATCTATAGGGCTGGCGCTGTGGCATAGCGGGTTAACGCCCTTGCCTGAAGCGCCAGCATCCCATATGGGTGCCGGTTCGAGACCTGGCTGCTCCACTTCCAATCTAGCCTTCTGCTATGGCCTAGGAAAGTAATAGAAGATGACTCAAGTCCTTGGGCCCCATGCACCCACATGGGAGATCCAGAAGAAGCTCCTCACTCCTGGCTTCGGATCCATATGGTGCAGCTCCAGCTGTTGCGGCCAAATGGAGAGTGAACCATCGGATGGAAGACCTCCCTCTCTCTTTCTCTGCCTCTCCTCTCTCTGTGTAACTCTGATTTTCAAATAAATAAATAAATCATTTTTTTAAAAAAGGAAACCAAATCTAGAAGATATTGGCATTCTTATGTTTACTGCAACACAATCCACTCATAGCCAATATGTGAAAACAAGCTAAATGTCCATTGATAAGTGAATGGGTAAAGAAAGTGAAACACTATTAAGTTTTAGAAGTTATATTTTTAAATATATAAAATGAATGAATCTTAAAGGACATTATGCTAAATTTAATACAAGTTACAGAGAAATATCACATGATTCCCTTATATGAGGTTATCTGAAACAGTCAAAATCATGGAATCACAAAGTGGAGTGATGATTACAAGAGACTGGAGGGGAAAATTAAGATCACAGACAAATGGGTATAAACTCTATGAAGTACAATGATAACCTCTAGAGATATGTTGTCATTTATTGTACCCATATTCAATAATAATATATTGTACATATCAGAAGGAGAGGTCTCATCTTAAATGTTCTTAACTATAATATAACATTTAATGTAATATAAAACTTAATATAATACATGAATGTACAACATATTAGTAAAATTGTTTGGTCTAGAACAGGGGTCAATATCTTTTTGGTATGGACGACATAGTAAATATTTAAACATTTTCATTTTGAGGCCCACACCGTCTTGTCACACCTATTGAACTATGATTTTCAACTCAAGTGTAGCCATAGAAGCATGTACATAAGTGAGCAAGATCATACTGGGTCCACATGCAGGAGTTTTCAGTTGCCTGGGCTAGAAAATAGGCTGAGGGATATGATAAAGCATTATTGAAATTAAATAATGAATTCAAAACTCATCTAAAAATAATTGATTCCATCAATAGTAACCAAAACAAAGCAAGATAAAAATAATCCTAATCTACAATTTATTTTATAAATGATTTTACACTCAGTCAGGCATTTCGAAGGAAAGCAGTCTTGGTATTTAAAACAAGAATTTCAAAAGCATACAAATACTTGCTTTGCAGGAGAACACCTGGGAACCAATGGCACAACCTCCTGTCTGCCTACTGCCAAAATTCATACAGCTGACAATGGAACATTCATTCTTTAATTGCTGCTCAGCTTCTGCCTTCTGAAATTTAAGAAAAGGCTTTTGGTAGGATCTAAAACCGAGGCCTAGTGCAAAAAAAATTCTGAGAAATTTGATTTTCCAAGATTCTGGCTCCTAAAATACAGAGAAAACTTAAAAGAATAAAAATATTGCCATGGAGAAATAGATATCAAGTAGCTCAACATTATCTATGCAAAAAATGAGTAAAACAGATTATAAAAAAAATAGCACATGCTTTGGAATTGAGAAAATGGCATGAGTCTTAGAAAACAGAAATTGTAAATATTGAAAGTTATTTCAGTTAAAATCATGAGAGGAAATTATAGCAGAAGATAATATGCTGATTTTTACTGAAATAAAGGAATGTGTTTTCTATGACCAAGTGGAATCAAAATCCTTTTAATTTCATTGAAAATATCTGTGGTTATGAGGAAAATGGATAAAAAATAGTTAAAGGGGCCGGCATTGTGGCATAGCAGGTAAAACTGTCATCTGTGATGCCAGCACATCATATGGGCACTGGTTTGTGTCCTGGCTGTTCTACTTTCAATCCTGCTCCTTGATAATGGAAAAGAAAAACCAGCAGAAGATGGCCCAAGTATTTGGGCCCCCTTTACACCATGTGGGAAACCCAGATGAGACTCCTGGCTCCTGGCTCCTGGCTCCTGGCTTTGGTCTGGCCCAACTCTAGCCTATGTGGTCATCAGGGGAGAGTATTAGTGTATGAAAGATTTCTTGGTCTCTTCCTCTCTTTATAACTCTTACTTTCAAATAAATAAATAGATATTTTTTAAAAATACTTAAAAGAATGACTTCAAGGAGTATTACAAAAGGCAAATAAATAGTAGATAAATATGTCAATATTCTAAAGAATATTTGGGGGGATTTCTCCTAAATCTTTTTGGGTAAAAGGTATAGATTAAATTATTTTATTAGAGGGTGGTTCCAGAAAGCTGACCTGAGAGAGCTAGAAGAGAGACAGAGGAGGATGCTGACGCAATATGCATGAAGAGGGACTCTGCCAGAGCATCCATTTGCCTAGGTATACTTTTGCCATTGGCCTGGTATGTTTTTTCCACTCCTGTAAGAGTATTCTAACTGGTAATTGAGGGCTACATTTTGCCCCATACATCTTATTTTAAAAAGAGCAACTGTAATAATCTTTGTTAAAGGCATAGAGTGCCTCTCTTCAAAAGTTTGCAGTGTTTCCTGTTGTCAGACTTATTTTTACTTATTTTATTTACTTAAAAAATTTTACTAATATAAAGAGATCAGAGTTCATGTATTTGGTAGACATAATTCCAAGAGGATGACCATATCTACCCTCCTCGATCTCCCCCACTTTTACTCCTTTTTTTCTTTAATTTTTGTCATAACATAAATTCAATTTACTTTATAATCACGGGCTTACTGCACCAAACCATAATGTACAAAAAGTAAAACGTTCAAAGACGCTTACTCCACAGGAGTATAGACAAGGGCTAAAAATAATAATCAAATCGTAAGATGTCAGTTTTATTCTTATATTTTTGTGTGTTCTACAATAACTACAATTAAAGAAAACGTACATTTGTCTTTTGGGGACTGGCTTACTTCACTAAGAGTAATGGTCTCCAGTTGCATCTACTTTGTTGCAAAAGAAAATCCAAAGATTTCTGTACCTCATGTGACTCTGCACTCTCTTTCACCCCTTGATGTTACTACTCCAACTACATCATCAACTTTACTGTTATGTGGCATTTCAGTCAAGCTTCCAACTTGAGCCTTTCCAATATCAATTTCCTTCAGCTAGAACACCCTTCAGATATCTAAATAACTAACTTTTGCAATATCCTCAGATATTTACTCAACCAATAAATAGAATCCTTCCATGCTCACTCTATTTTAAATTGCAACCTAATTCTAATTGCTCATACCCTCCTCTGCATGTACTCTTCTATTATATTTATTATTATTGTGCTTCTCCCACTAGATTGAAAGCACTGTGAAGACAGGGATCTTGCATAATTTGCTTCTAAGAGCAAATATTCTAGGTTCTGATGTATTCTTGGGATCTAGAATAATGCCAGATCATAGAAGAACCTTGAAACCTATGTGTCTCAAGAAGACAAGACGATTCTTGTCTTCTTTCTAATCTTGAATCATAAAAACAGCCTCCTCCTAATAATGTCAGATTGATCTGTCAAAATACATTTAAATGATCCACACAATATCCTTTGATAAAAACTTCTTATTGTAATCCACCACCAAAACTCACCTGGCCTAAGGAGCAAGGCCCTTCATGTTTTATTCCCACAGTCTCTTAACTTTCACAATTTCCATCTCGTGTCCTAAATTCTAGCCATGATAAATTACTTGCATTTCCTCAGATATGCTATTTGCTCACCATTTTGTGTCCCTGCCCATAGGTGAGGTGACTACATAATTTATTGGCCACTCGTGAGAGTTTCAAGTGAGTGTTATTAATAATGGTACCAGGACATCAGGTATAACATGGGACTTTCCAAGCAGGGATAAATGGGCAGTGAAGACGCCCTTAGGCTTTGGGCTGGAAATGTCCTTCCTAATTTCTTTGCCTGATCCTGTCAAGACATCTTTAGTGTTTTAGCTACTGTATCACATACACAATATGACTTTCTGGATCCCTCTTTTGGACCAGACAGTGCTGTTTCTTTCCTAATCATTTCAATCGCACCTTTTATAAACACCATTTGCATCTCTGGGTATCCAGATTGTGTGTATGCTCCTTGAATTCCAGAACCCTACTATTGGTGCCTCTAACTCTGGCACTTTCTATGGAATATCTCTCTGTCTCTGCCTCTATGAGTGTGTGTGGGGAGCGCGGCGGAGAGTAACTCTGCATTTCAAATAAATAAATGCAGAGACCTGGATTTAATTATAGGCTCCTGGTTTCAGCCCAGCCCAGCCTCAACAACTACTGCGGATATTTGGGGAGTGAACTAGTAAATGGAATATCTCTCTCTGTCTGTCCCTGTCTCTCTCTTCCCACCTCTCTCCCTTATTAAAATAAAAATTAATCAAAATTTAATCTTTAAGTATCTTACCAAGATAAAAATTAACCATACAAATATTATTACTAAAATCTTACTGCATTCTAACATATTCAAGCAATACTTACACAAAGTGTTTCACTTGATGCGTCCCTCTAAGTCATTCATTAGGAAGACTTAACTTATAGTTTTGTGGGTTTTTTTTTTTTTTTTTTTTTGTATTCTCAGTTTATAGTGAGGAAATTCAGTCAAGGGGTTAAATGACTCATACAAATTTGGGAGAATCAGAAGTTACTATGTGATTTAGTTGTGATCCAGCCATGTGTCTCCACATTCCACCTATTTACATGTGTTCAGTCTGCCTAAATTATTCTTCCTCTCTTTCCCTCTACCAGTCTTCTCCACAATATTTCAGGATGAGATTCACCCTTTCCAGGAACTCTCTTTTCTCCTACTGCTCTTGTCTCCCTTCCTCCAAGGGCACCCCTAGGAAGCATGGTACTGTACTGTTTTGTACTCCAGGCCAGGAATTTTATCTCAGCCATTTTTCTCAGGACGTACATCAGGAACTAGCACAAGAACTAAGTGCTCTGATCAATAAATAGAAGTTGATCAACTAAGTCTATTTATCTTATCAATATTCCAGGTGACTGCTGAATGTTTGAAATTGTCATCACTTAGGGTGAAAAAAAAGCACTCAAAGATATTCCATGATATACAAAAAACTAAATGTTAATGAAGAAATATTCATTTGAAAAATAGTATTGGTATTTGTTTATTATTTGCTGTGTACTGAGTACTCTACCAAGTATATCATGTATTTTTTCCCTTTTTGACTTACTAGGGACTCAATATAGCCTTGCATCTTATAATTACTCTACATCAGCAATTCCAATTATTCTTCATATTCTATGTGCTATCTGCCTATAAAACTTTAAACTTGATAAAAGAAAATATTTAAGAAGAAAAACATGCAATTCTGATATAATACCCTTTTGTCTTGGGAGAAATTCTTATGCTATCAGGGTAGAGGAGAGAGAACATTTCATTTTTCACATACGTAAGAAAATGTTCATTTCTATGTTGCTTATTACAAAATAAATATAGATGATCTGTTCATATGCTTTTGCTCTTATTTTATTACATTTCCCTCTAAATAGCTGGCATTGAATACATCACATTTTGTTCAAAGACATTTCCTCAATCACCATGTGATTCTTAGCTAATTTTTCTTCAAAATGGTTTCTATTCTTTGAATCCCTTAAATATCAATTTAAATTTTTGTCTATGTTTTTAAAATATAACATATCTGAGCTGCCAACACTACAGGTGTTACTAATTATATATTTAGTAAGTATTTATTTTCACAAACATCTCAGAGTGGTCCACTTTATATTCCTCTGATGTACATCGCTATATATTTTTGCAAGATTTTATGAATGGTATAAATGTGGCAAACTACTGCTATTTTTGTCCTCATATAATATTTTAGTCTGTTTAGATAGTATCATGGGCTGTTGCCAGTGGATAAACAATACTATTGTAATAACCTTTGCCGGGGTCATTAATATCATCACAGGAAAGGGATAAGATTCATGCAGTGAATCTTTGGCATCTGACTGCCCATCTTTATATAGTCTGGAAACACCTCTGAGAGTTTTCCGAGGGCAGCAAATCAGCCTCAAGAATTTCCTCTCTGATGACCCTGACCCCCTCTTAATATTACAAATAACTGGTAATTCCAGGAAAGAAAAAAAATTTAATTACCATTATTATGGCCTACTTCAGGTCTTATGGTTCTTATATATTATCAATTTGTCAATTAACTTTAGAAAATGTTGTTTAACTTTCACAAGTTGAAAATATCATCATGCTGCTATAAATCCTTCAGAAATTTATAACTAATTAGAAAATGGAAACCAAAAAAAAAAGAGAGAGAGAGAGAGAGAGAGAGAGAGAGAGAGAGAGAGAGAGAGAGAAATCAATTCTTTCTTCCAAAATATCAGAGGAGTAAAGATTGGGAATTCTATTTCAGGTAGTTTATGACTCTTACATACTACAATTCATGAAAAATTTGTTAAGAAATTGTTGACTTTTAATTAGAAACGACTTATTTTGCATAGGAATGTCAATTACCTGTTATACTATGAGAAGCTTCAAAAAAAAAACTAAGTAGTAATTACATAAACATTAATAAAATGTGGGAAAAAACATGTTTTCTTACAACTAAGAAAGTGAGAACGCCCTTATTTTAGTAAAGACTTCAAGTTGAGAATTCACATCTGTGTTAGTGTGTGTGACTATCTTTTATGCCACTTAAAAGCCCTGTCACTGACCATTGTTTAGTAACAAGGTAGTTATGTTGGCAATTATTTCTTAGGTCTATTGCTTTTGTTTAATTTGTCAAACTTTCCTTACAACTATATTTATTTTAAATGTTTATTTAATTTTTAATTTATTTGAAAGAGCGACAAAATGAGAAAGAAACAGAGGAAAGCATAGGTAGAATGAGAGAGAGAGAAAGACACGGAGGGAATCTTCCATCTGCTGGTTCACTCCTCAAATGCCTTCAACAACTGCAGCCGAGCCAGGCCATATCCAGAGGCCAGGAGCCATGGAATCATTCAACTCTAACCATATGGGTGACAGAGGCTCTGTACACAATCCATCATCGTCTGCCTTCCTAGCGCATTATAAGGGAGCTGGATCAGAAGCAGAGGTAGCAATGAGACTTGATCTCAAGCCCTCCATTATAGGTGTGGGCTTGAAATGGTGACTTAACCAACTATACCACAATGTCCTTGGATTAGTCTGTTTAGGTCTTCTTTCCTCTCCTTACATTTCATTGATAAGTATTTCTAAAACCATAGTTATGTGTAGACAGAATGTTAAATCCTTGCAAGATAAGTGTTATTATGTTACTATTTGATAATAGTGTTTAAGTCAACTTAAACTGATTTTTGAAATTTGTCTGCACATGCTACCATTTAAATGCATTATTTTCACTCATCTATCAAACCAAACAATTACTCATTTCCGTGAACTGGCTTTTAAATTGTCTTATTTTGACCAAAGGGATTATTGAAACATATACTGTTGAGGATATTTAGTAAAGCTATCTCTGGCATTTCTAGGTAGTAAGATGTCATATTGTATATTGTATTTTCTAGACAAATAAAATTGAGTTTAATGAACATTTCCATAATAACTTTAAAAACTTTAAATTGATTAGTCAGAAAAAATAGCACCTATAGAGAAAAACATATTGAGATTGTTATAATATATAGAATGGAAGTTTCAGATAATTTTTCATCCACCAATTTAACAAATAATTAATAAAATTTCTGACCAATAAGGATTATGTAGATATTAATATTAATATAATAGACAATATATTTATATAAGATATGTTCATATAAATTATTTCTCTTTGTGGGATTTATGTATCTAATTATCACTTTTAGGACTTTTTTGGTTTCTGGAAACAATACTGTAAGGATTTTTAATGTTCTTTTATTTTCTTTAAGAAGGGCAAACCTTTACTCTGGGTTACATGTAATTTCAAATAATCATGATGAACTAAGAGATTTTCTCAATTTAAGCAAACAACATATTATCCTTATTAAGAATCATCGTAATGACTTTTTATGAAAATTCTAGAATATTTAATTTGGTTCTATGGTGGCCTATTCTGGAAAGAAAATCAAAGCCCAAGGATCAAATACAGCCTCCTGCCAATTCTTACATATTAGGTTTCATTAGAACATAATCAATCATATTAATTTCATAATGCCAATGAATAACTGAATAATTAAGATAGAGCTTATGCCTAAAAGAACCTATAGAAGTGAAATTGACACTTTGAGATGCAATGACTTTGAACAACCTTTGACTTTTTTTTTTTCATACTATTTGCTGAACTCTTTACTTAGTATAGAGTTAATCTTATGTGTATAAAGTTATTGAAAATAGATCTTAGTAAAAATAAGAATGGGAGTAGGAGTGGGAGGAGGAAGAAGGGTGGGAGTGCTGGTGGTAGGGTAGGTAAAGTGGGAAGTATCACTATGTTCCTAAAACTGTATTTATGAAATGCATGAAGTTTGTATGCCTTAAATAAGATGTTTCTGGATAAAAAAAAAAGCATATGGCCTCCAATGCTTGTCCCTAACTGTATATATTGAAATATCTAAATTAGTTTTTCCACATTTTATTACCTCATCATATTTTAAAAGATATTTGTATTTTAAAGTGAGATCTTAATTAACATGTTAATTGATAACTTTAATAACAAAGAAATCTCTTTCTAATGTAGCACAAATATTTAACTATATGTAATATTAACTAACTTGATTAGTAATTAAGAAGATACAAAACATTCTTCTTGGCCAGTGCTGTGGCTCACTTGGCTAATCCTCCGCCTGTAGCACCAGCACCCTGGGTTCTAGTCTCCATTAGGGCACTGGATTCTGTCCTGGTTGCTCCTCTTCCAGTCCAGCTCTCTGCTGTGGCCCGGGAAGGCAATGGAGGATGGTCCAAGTGCTTGGACCCTGTACCTGCATGGGAGTCCAGGAGGAAGCACCTGGCTCCTGGCTTCAGATTGGCGCAGCACACTGGCCGTGGTGGCCATTTGGGGGGTGAACCAATGGAAAAGGAAAGACCTTTCTCTCTGTCTTTCTCTCACTGTCTAGCTCTGCCTGTCAAAAAACAAAATCAAAAACAAAAACATTCTTCTTTATTAAATGGAAAACTTTCTGAAAATTTAATAAAGTGTTTTATATATATGTATATATATATATATATAGAGAGAGAGAGAGAGAGAGAGAAAGAGAGAGAAAAGTACATAAATAAGCAAGACTACTGTTGCATAAATTTTCAGATCTGAACACACTAACATAACATAGTCCCATATAGAAACAGAAAGCAGAACACTGCCTTCACTTTTGAGTCTCTAGGTTTTCATCTAGTCACAACCTGCTACTGTTATGGGTAGGGTTTGGCCTAAATTAATTTTCCAGACTCTTGCTTTTTACCTACAAAAGAATTCAAAATACAGGCCCAAACATGGCCTGCAGTGTCATAAACTGTATTTACAAAGAGAGAAAAATACACAGGATTTTTTTAAAGGAGAGTAGGCCAAAGAAAGGGAATTATCATACCCAACTCTGCTAGTCCTGAGCCCAAGAGAAGGAGAGAGAGAGCTTCCATTCTTCCTAGCTTTTTATGAGCTTTAGAAAATTGTGTTTACCTGGTACCACCTCCACGACCTGGGTAAGAGGAAGTAGTTCCTGGAGAGGGGTCTCCTGATTGACAGGTAGGTGAACATGGCAACACTGAGTGAAGGAGGTTCAGCTTCCAGCTCATGAACTTAAAATTATCCATCTAAGTTTTCCATTATCATTCCCCCTCAGAGATTCTATCTTAAGGGGATGCTGAAGGATGTAGACACATCACATCTTCTATATCTACTTCTTGCTGATCGCGGATGCAAGTCCTGCATGTCTTGGGTCCAGAAGTCTCTTCCTATCTCATCTAATGCTCCATTTCATGAACTGGAGAACTTTCAGTCACTACCAATGGCTGTGTCCCCCACGTGGTCATCATTATTTTCAGAAGTTGTTCAATTCTGAAACACACACACATATCAGTCAACATGCATGAAACTCAAAGAAAACCAACTGCAAATGGAATGCCCTTTAAATGGAAAGAACAAATCTTATAGACTCCCGTAACCAGCAAAGGAGGTCAGTGTCAGGGCCTTTTAAGGCTTCATACAAAGGCTTGGCTTTTAATCCAAATCCTGGAATCCTTATTCTACAGAATCCTGGCATTCCCAGAAATGTCCTTAACTGTTTTTTCGTCTGTGGTGACCCTATACATAAAATAGTTTTCTTCTCTTGGCTGAAAGAGAATGTTTTCCTGGGATCAGAATATATCCCAGGTAATTCACCTCTTGTTTAGAAACCTGAGCTTTTGTTGGCGAAACTCTGTATCCTCCTTTCCCTAGGCTCTGAGTTTATGGAATATAAGAATTTAGCTCACAATAGGATGCATTGAAACAACTGCCTCAATAGCCCTGATGTCTTGGACCATTTTGTACCCTATTTGACTTTAAAACATACAAGATAGGAAGGAGTATTATAAGGAGACATGGATCCAAGAGCCCACATTTGACAAAATTAACTTTAAAATGCAGCTAAGAATAATAACAAATCTCTTACAAGCACTTACATATAACTAAAACTTATGAGACATAAGAATATCTTATACTTAACATACTAAAACAAAGTAAATCTTTGAGACCAAGTTTTACCATTAACTCTAGTAATGTAACTATTTGAGGATAGTGGTCCCACTTGGGAAGTTATTACACACTGACTGCTGTCGTTAATTTAAGAATTAACACTAGTAAGTATGTCAGTGATCACCTGATGCTCTTAACATGAAATGTCTAGGCTTGGCAGTCTCTTGAATCCACAGACTCCATCAGTTTCCAGACAACACCATGAGCAAAGTGGAAGTCCTCTCCTCCCTTCAGAGAAGAATACATTCTTCTTTTATGAGCACTCCTTTCCACTGGGGGACTCTTTTTGCAGCAGTATCCTGGCTTTCCATACCAGAAATGCTCCTGTGGGCTTTTCAGCAAGAACAGAATGACCCTGAGGTCACTGAGAGTTACTTAACAGCAATAGCCATTCTGTGAGTCTGCTGTATAACAAGTTTTTAAACTGTATGCTTAGAAGTACATCTATATGAATGTATGCATAACTCTATAACTGATCGATCTCTTTTATAAGAAGATAAAAAATAGACACAGCTCTTTGCAAGCTTAATTATCCTTAAGCATGTGACTTTGATACATTGGATCAGCCATACTTTCGGCATCTTAGAGTCTCCATCTTTACACACAAAAAGGGGTCCATTATTTTACTAAGCCCTCTGAGGGGGCTCCCAATTTGTTTTCCTTTTTATCTTTTTTTTTTTTTTTGAAACCAGCATAAAGCCAATGTGCCATACTGAAGGCCAAAGGAAAACCACCTGGTCCAAGATGAAATCTCAGAAGACCCTGCCATGCCTGGGATACCAAACACCAGGAGGCCACTCTCATGCCTGGAGAATGGAGCCCCAGGAGACATAAAGAACCAGCATAAAGCTAAAAAAAAGAACAAAACAAAAAAATAAAATAAAATAATTCCCCTAATAAGGCATGCAGCATGTGGCCAGCCACTGGGGCCACCATCTTGGGTGTGGAATCTATTGCCCATCTTCCAGTAAGGGCAGAATAGTGTCTGCCCACTTGGCAACCACGTGCTTTAACCAGAAACCACCATTTTGGGGTGGAAACCCAACCCTTCACCACAGGAAGTGGACTCTCTGCCATGTTTGGACTCCCACTTCCTGAGATTATGTCAACAGAACTGATATTTTTCCTAGTTTGTACCACCCAAAACCGACAAATGAAAAGGTGCTCTAGCATTCCTAACTTTTAAAACCAAACCTGAGGCAAATCCACTTTCAGTAACTATGACATCCTTCCATATGACTTAAAGCCTTAAGTTTTAATTTCCCCAAATATATGTACCGTCCTTAAAAACACATTACAAAGAACTTGGTTGTAAACTGACCATTTTTCCCCCTCACCTTTTCTCCCTAGTCCATTAATGCCAGCATGTTTTATTAGATTCTGCACAGCTGAAACTACCAAGATTAGGAATACAAAAGCCACTACCATAGCTGATCTTTCCAGGCCACAAGCAGTAACAGAAGCTGGGAGACAGAAAACTTTCAGGACTTAAACTGTGCGTTTCCAAGGCTGGAGTCTCCAGAGCTCTGCTGCTTCTGAAACCAAAACCACTTGAGCTCTACCTGCTTCTGAAAACTGAAAACCACCGCATGTTTGAAAGCAAAAACCCCGCATGTTTGAAAAGGAATTTATCTCCTGGCTGGCTCGCCAAATATTATGGGCTGGATTGGCCTAAATTAATTTTCCAGACTCTTGCCTTTTACCTACAGAAGAACTCTAAGTACAGGCCCAAACACAGCATGTGGTGTGATAAACTATATTTACAAAGTGAGAAAAATGCACAGGCTCATTAGGGATTTATTAAGAGAGAGTGGGCAGAAGAAAGGGAATTAGACCCTGCTCTGCTCATCCTGAGTCCACATAGAAGAAAGAGAGAGCTTCCATTTTTCTTAGCTTTTTACTAGCTTTAGAAAAACAGAAGTGTTTATCTGTTATCACCTCCACTTCCTAAATAAGAGGAAGTACTTCCTGGGGAGGAGTCACCTATTGACAGGTAGGTGAATGGCAACACAGACAAAGGAGGTGTGGCTTCCATCTCATGAACTTAAAATTATGTAAGCTTTCCCACATCATGCCCGTCACATGCTGTCTGTCACTCTAATGCTTTTAAAGAGTTTAGAAAATCAGAAATTGGAATTTTTAAATTTGGTGATTATTCTACATACTCTTCTAAGGTATCTTGTACTTCAATTTTTTTCTTTAAAAAGATTTATTTATTTATTTGAAAGTCAGATGAAGGGGAGAGTCAAGATGAAGGGGAGATTCAGGATGAAGGGGAGAGAGAGAGAGAAAAAACCTTTCATCTCTGGCTCACTCCCCAGATGGCCTCAAGCTGTGTCTAGGCCAGACCAAAGCCAAGAGCCAGAAGCTTGCTTTTAGCCTCCCACACAGATAGCAAGGGCCCAAGCGCTGGGGTCACCCTCTGCTTCTTTTTCCAGGCCATTAGCAGGGAGCTGGATTAGAAGAAGAGCAGCTAGGACTTGCTAACGAGTGCCCACATGAGATGATGGTGTCGCAGGCTGTGGCTTTATCCACTACTCCACAATACTGAGCTCAACTTCTTTTCTAAATCCCTATGAAAAAATTGATAGACATCAAAAAATCTAGAAGGCTGAATTATTATAAATTGCCCTAGTATACATGTGCAAAACTGCAGGTATTTCTTGCGCCTAGGAAGTGATGGGGATACTATAATTTAAATTATAATATAAAATATTACCTAAATAGAACAAAAATGCTATATTCAGCTATCAGTACAAGTTTCTTAGGTGCCCGCCGAGCAGCAAATGTGCTTTTAAATGATTGTATTATGACTCATAGACAGTCTGTAAATCACTGTTTTTTCTCCTCCTATCTCAATTCCTCGCCATGCTGCCCACATATACAATTAACATGTACCTGAGTTGATATATAGAGATTACAGTGACACACACCACATGAATTCATGTTGTATGTTTCCCTATCCATGCATCTTATGCAGAGTTGATATTTTCATAATGCTTTCACAGCAGTCTTATTAAATAGGACAGAATTGAAATGATGTTAGCTTGTTTTTAAACTTACTGCAGCTTTTTATCACACTTCAGTCTTCTGTTTTAACTCACCATATTTTTGTAAATGAATCTGGGGATATGCTTTCAACTGTATACATTCTGTGATAATTAACACTGAGTTAATAAGGATATATACTTCATATACACTGTGTGGCATATTATAAACACTCAGTAGCTTTTAGTTCAGTGGATCCATTATAATTTCCTAACTAGTTAAGAGTAGGGACTTAACTTTCACCACTTGCATAATTGCCATAAATTAGTTCAACTACCATTTCTTGCTTGATTAATTTTAATATCATTAACAACTACTATCAATGATCTAGCAAGTTAGGTCTCAATCTATGCAGTCAGATGTGAAGAATACATATTTATACAATTGGGATAATAAAATTTTCTAAACTTGTCTTGAATAATTCAGATCATATGGAAAATGATACATTGATTTTCAAATGGAAAGAGTGTGAAAGGAATACAATGTGTTAAAATGGTACAACGATTTTCAAATTGAAGGAGTGTTAGAGGAGGCTATTTCAGTATTTCTAGATTAAGGGTAGGGAATGAATTAGACATTTTGTAATTATTAAAAGAGAGTAAATTTTAAAATGTCAAGGAATACTAACCTCCCTCTCACTATGTAATTTCTGAGTATTGTAAGCAATCAATAACATTTCAAATACACAGAGATTAGACATTTTATAAATCAATATTCTCAGTTATGGTATTTCAGTGCTCCAAATTACATAGTTGTTAATGTTCAGGATGACAACAAAAGATTAGAACAGTGAAATATTTGGTAAAAAATAAAGAATATATGATTTAAACCCTATTTAAAGTTATAATATAATAATTTTAATACTCCATTAATTTTCCCAAATTTGGGATTGTTTCAGTCCCCCCAAATTAAGGAAACTACAGCAATCGAGTTCAGTGAGATGTAGGAATAAATTCTTCAGCAGCCACAACATACAACATCACCTTGTCCCAAACTGATGTCATTCTTTTTACTTCCCATTGTATCAGCACCTCTTGAATTTATGCTATCTAGGACATGAAATACTCCAGAAACATATTGGACAAGAAATAAAATCAGACCCATGGTAAATTTCCAACTCGTGTAAACCCTGATATTTTTACTACTGAGGATATTTTCAAAAAATGTAAAGCTTACAATTAAGCATTCGTGAACTTCCATATTAATTTCCATGGGCTTCTTCTTGTGTGGTAATTGCAAGGTATCAGGCCGGCACCATGGCTCAGTAGGTTAACCCTCCACCTGCAGAGCCTGCACCTTGGGTTCTAGTCCTGGTCAGGGCGCCGGATTCTGTCCCGGTTGCCCCTCTTCCAGGCCAGCTCTCTGCTGTGGCCAGGGAGTACAGTGGAGGATGGCCCAAGTGCTTGGGCCCTGCACCCCATGGGAGACCAGGGAAAAGCACCTAGCACCTGGCTCCTGCCTGTGGATCAGCGTGGTGCGCCAGCCCCAGTGTGCTGGCCACAGCAGCCATTGGAGGGTGAACCAATGGCAAAGGAAGACCTTTCTCACTGTCTCTCTCTCTCACTGTCCACTTTGCCTGTCAAAAAAAAAAAAAAAAAGAAGAAGAAAAGAAAAAAGAAAAAAAAAAGAAAGATATCAAGCATTTCAAATTGAGTGATTCATGACCAAGCAAACTGCCAAGTACTTTTCTAAGTGAGATAGGATTTGAAATAAGTAATAGTTTTTTCAATCTTTTTTTTTTTTTTTTTTTTTGGACAGGCAAAGTTAGACAGTGAGAGAGAGAGAGACAGAGAGAAAGGGTCTTCCTTTCCTTTGGTTCAGTCCCCAAATGGCCGCTGGGGCCGGCACGCTGTGCCAATCCGAAGGCAGGAGCCTGGTGCTTCCTCCTGGTCTCCCATGAGGGTGCAGCACCCAAGCACTTGAGCCATCCTCCACTGCACTCCCAGGCCACAGCAGAGAGCTGGACTGGAAGAGGAGCAACCAGGACAGAAAACGGGGCCCCAGCTAGTACTAGAACCCAGGGTACCAGTGCCACAGGCAGAGGATTAGCCTATTGAGTCAAGGTGCCAGCCTTTTCAATCATTTTTTTAAGCACTCACTCAAACTCTTCAAAAATTGAACTAAAGAAGTATGGAGTAGAAGAAACTAGAAAAGGACCAAGCAAGAATAATATCTTATAAGAATTAAGGACAGACAAGGAAGCTGGCTGCTCACTAAACATTCAGACTCGCAAAGAATATTGCTGTCATCTGAGACAAAAGAGAACTTCATATCACATACACTTTTAGAGAATTTTCAGCACAATTCTGCATTTGACATTGGTACTTGGGCTGCAGACACAGGAAATAAATTGAAAGTTAAGAATAATTAGCTGACTGGCATAAAGAGGTTATCATAAATACATGCTAAACTCAGTAATGTCTCAACTGAGAGCTCTATTAAGAAAAACAATAACTAAAGGAAACTTCTTCATGTACTCCTTCTCCTTGTATTTAGTTGGATCTGTGTAAAGTTATCTTGCCTGCAGAAGTGTGTATGCACATATGTGTGCACATGTCTGTATACCTGTATGTGTCCCTACATATGCATATTTGCTGATTGTGTCAGTGATGCTGGTGCAACTTAATATTGTAGATAGCCATGTCTGCTTTTGCATGACCTTTCACACAGTTGATCTTACTTGTTATTCTAACTGCTCCTTACCGTGCCCTGCAAATACCTGAAGACATTTCCTTCCTGTCAGTGTTCTGAGTACTGATTCTTTCTCAATATTGCTATTCTTCTGACTCTGTTACCTGGAAAAATACTATAAAGTGAACAATGAATAAACTGACCCACGTAATGAGAATTCTTGATTACATCTTTGACTTAATTTTGGTAATTGAAATGTATCTTAGACCACATTTGTTTATATGAGTCTCATTGACATACAGTGGAGAAAATGCATTGGTTGCCTCACTTTGGTTATGCCAGTACATAATGGGAGAAGGCTCTGCTAAGCTGAGGCAATGCAATAATAGAGAGAGGCAAAATTTCTAATTTGATGTCCTAATAAAACAAACTCCTCAAGTCAGTAGTTCTCCCTTCTTCCCCCAAGTTTGCTATTGGCAATACTAATATTTAACAATAAGTCAATATTTACAAATGCTGGAAGTCGTATCAAGCGTTTAGTATGTTAACCATAATTTAAATCAATCAACACTTTTTTTGGGAGGGGAGGCTACTCAACTAGTGTGAGAAACAAATTGGCTATATGTAATGATTTTCATTTAAAGCACTTGTCTTATACACTTGAAAAACAGTGGTTTTCCTACTTACTGTTTGTTGAACTCTTTAATATAGTATGTGGGGGGAGGTGGGCTTGTCAATATAAGGTAAATATAAGGTAAATTGAAAGTGTATTATCTTAGCTGGTGACACGGCTCAATAGGCTAATCCTCCACCTGTGGCACTGGCATATCATGTTCTAGTCCCGGTCAGGGCGCCGGATTCTGTCCTGGTTGTTCCTCTTCTAGTCCAGCTCTCTGCTGTGGCCGCGGAGTGCAGTGGAGGATGGCCCAAGTGCTTGGGCCCTGAACTCGCGTAGGAGACCGGGAAAGGCACCTGGCTCCTGCCTGCGGATCAGCGTGGTAAGCCAGCCGTGGCTGCCATTGGGGGGTGAACCAACGGAAAAAGGAAGACTTTTCTTTCTCTTATTATTAACATTTTATATTAGTATGATACAGTTTTTGGTCAATGTGTCCATATTTATATAATATTCTTAAGTAAAGTTCATGGATTACATGAGCATTCAATCTGTGTAGTACATTCTACTGGTTCTAACAAATGTGTAATGATATGTATCTATTGTTATAGTATCACACAAAATTTCATTGTCCCAAGAATATCCTTTGGGCTTTTTTTTTATTTTAATTTTGAAATCCATGCCTGGTATATTGCATGAACCTTTTTTTTTTTTTTTTTTTTTGACAGGTAGAGTGGACAGTGAGAGAGAGAGACAGGGAGAAAGGTCTTCCTTTTGCCGTTTGTTCACCCTCCAATGGTCGCTGTGGCCGGCACGCTGTGGCCGGTGCACCACACTGATCCGATGGCAGGAGCCAGGTGCTTATCCTGGTCTCCCCTGGGGTGCAGGGCCCAAGCACTTGGGCCATCCTCCACTGCACTCCCTAGCCACAGCAGAGAGCTGGCCTGGAAGAGGGGCAACCGGGACAGAATCCGGTGCCCCGACTTGGACTAGAACCCGGTATGCCGGTGCCGCAAGGTCGAGGATTAGCCTATTGATCCTCAGCGCTGGCCCCTTTGGGTTTTCTATTTATCCCTTTTGTGGAAAGTCAAAGTTTTCTCCTCCAACTCTCTGGCAACAATCAGACATTTTACATATTCTATAGTGATGCCTTTTCCAGAATGTCATAGATGTGGAATCATGAAATATACAATTTTTTCAGACTGACATCCATTGCTTAACAATATGCCTTTATGTGTTCATAATTATTCATGGTTTATTGCTCACTTGTAGGGTAAAATTAACAATCACCCTATTCATCTCTCTTCATCCTAGTCCTTTACTATTTCTAGAATGATTTTAATTGCATCTTTCCCTATCTCATTCACTGTCCCTTATTATATATGTGTGTATATATACACACCTATGCATACAATCATACACACATTTATACGCATGCATATATATATATATATATATATGTATACAAACACATACACATTACAGAAACATATCATTGAATTTGACATCCAGAATAGGTTGATCCTAAAGAGTGCTTAGAGAAGACTCAGGTACCATACCACTGAATTAACATAGAAATTTGGCAGTACTTCAAAAATTTTCCGAGCCAGTGTTGTGGCATAGCAGGTAAAGCCACCACCTGCAACACTGGTATCACATATGGACACTTGTTCATGTCCCAGTTGCTCCACTTCTGATCCAGCTTCTGGCTCATGTGCCCAGAAAAACAAGAGAACATGGCCCAAGTGTTTGGGACCCTGCACCCATGAGGGGAACTGGAAGAAGTTCCTAGCCCCTGGTGTTGACACAGCCCTATCCGGGGACATGCAACCATTTGGGGAGTGAACCTACAGATTCTGTCTCTCCCAACCCACCCTCTGAATTCTTCCTTTCAAATAAATAAACATTTGTTTTAAGAATTACCTAGTATACATTCATTATAAACTCACTTCTTAAGTATTTTTTTCTATTTGGATTCTTCTTCAGATCCCCCCCCCCCATAATACATGTCTTCCACAAATCCTTGAACATTTGAAACAACTTTTGGTATTTCCATATCCCCTTCTGTCATATCTGCGAAGTTGTCCTTCATACCACATGTTACTTATTTTTACTTCTTTGGCACAGTATCATTTTAGAAGCAAAATTAGCTTTTCACTCATTCAGTTGTCCCTTTGACCTTATGTCATTCAGCATCAGTAGTTTCTGTCTGAGATTTTGAGCTTCTAGATAGAAGGAGCCAACTCAATTTAGCTTGATTTTTAGAGCAGTCAGTATTCCACACATACATTTCAATAATTTGTTACAACAATTATTCCCAAAATCAATGATGCATGTCATGACACCTAAAATATGGTATGAAGTATTAAATTTATTTAGATGTCTTTCAGCCACTGTGGCTAGAAGTCATGAAAACTAATTTAAGTTCACAGAGCAGACATCAAGAATTCTCTATGAAATTTTTTCTCATCTCAATTGGAAAATTATTTTCAGAAATTAGGAACTGAGTCTAGTCTTCCAGCTGAAAGAAAAACTTTCTGGAAACACTGAAAATATTAGGAAGAGTAAAGACCATTTATCCATAGTATCCTGTATTGTATCAGAAGTAATTCATTTAATTTAATAACTTCCCCTTTTAAAATACATAGAATGCCTGAGGGAGGAAATTGTCTCTCATAAATTTAACATCTGTCTCTGTTGATTTCCATGCTTGTCTTATCCAATAAATGTACATTTCTTGATTTTGCTTTCAAATCTGTGAATGGAGTAATGTCAGGAATGCACTGATGAACACATGTCTCCCTGTCAACTAGTCAAATGGGTAGCCATTTCAGAATATAATGCTGGGAAGGAAACAGAATGGATTATTAGGACTTGTGAGATGTTAAGCAGGGTGCAGCAAGAGCGCACTGAAACCTCCCCTCAAAAAGTAAATGAACAAATAGTTCTTGCACAGCTACAGTGGCTTGGACTGTTAGTTATTAAGTTTTATTTTTTTAGGATATTTTGAGTCAAAATGGATATATTAAGTTGCTCATATTATATTGAAAAAATAATTAATTATGAGTATAGTAAAATATAATGGAAGTTAGGGCCCAATGGGAAAACATAGAGTTTTGAGGCAGAGTTTCAACTTTTTGAGTTTTTCTAAGACCTTTGGGAGAGTTCATGCTCTATTATTATGTAAGGGGAGCAGGTGTTTTCATTTATTCTCCCTTGCCTTCAGTCATCTATCAAAATTTAAAAGGTAAATCCATCATTTAAATTGTATAATAATAAGACCTGCACTTTAATAATGATTAGTAATTAAGGAAAAAACTACTTATGGTGAAAGATAAAATCTAAAATAACTTGAAATTACTTAAATTACACAAAATAGCCTCTATAATTGAAAATACTTTCCACAATGTGTTCCGTATATAAATTTATGGTGATTCAACTAATACGTCTTCTTTTTCCTCTTCTCCATTTAAACATAATGTAACAATAATCTGAGAAATCAAATCCAGCTGATGCAGAATCAGTTTATAAACACAGCTAAGAAGGAGTAAATCACTGTCCTGACCACAAACCTCATCTCTTTAAAATAATTATTTTGTTGAGATTATTGAAAATATTAAACCAGGTTTATGAAACATAGTTTGTGGATACTATGTAAATAGCATTCCTACAATTGAAATGATGCTTACCCACAACATGTGAGTAGTTAAATACCAACAACGTTAGCACACGACTAATGTCTTTGGAAGCATGAGTTCCTGCTGCCATGAATGAGTGATCTCGCTTTTACACTCTTACTCTAGAAAAAGTGAACAAAATATATGACCCTAAGTAAATACTTACAGGATGGAGTCATTGAATAAGATTTGTTAGATTTTCTGAGGAATACAGATAGGAAGTAAAGTAAGAAGTCGACCATAAAACAAATTTTCTGTAGAACCTTGTTAGATATTTTGTTTTTATAATGTAAGGTAAATTATTGCAATATGAGTCTTTTGTTGAAATTAGAGTTTTCATTTCCATGAATTTTAAATCATATAAAAGTACATTGATTTTATTTATGTTCAAATGTACTTGAATTGTTCAAATAAATCCCCTTTTCCTGTATATAAGTTAAAAACTGTTTCAGTGACAACACAGATGGAACTGGAGATCATTATATTAAGTGAAATAAGCCAGGCACAGAAGAATAATTATGATATGATCTCACTCATATATGGAATGGAAAAAGGTTATCTCATAGAAGTTGCGAGTCTATTGGTCATTATCACAGAGACAGAGTAGGTAAGGGAGACAGAGTGATAGAGAAAGATGGATTAATGAGTACTAAGTCACATGAGAAACAAATTTTGGTGTTGCATGGCACAACTCAGGGACTATAGATAATGATAATCTGGATTGTTTAAAAGCAGATGATAGAATTTTTTTAAGATTTATTTATTTATTTATTTGAGAGAATTACAGAGAGGCAGAGAGAGAGAGAGAGAGAGAGAGCGAGCGTCTTCCATTCACTGGTTCACTCTCCAGATGGCTACAATAGCCAGAGCTGTGCCAATCTGAAGCCAGGAGCCAGGAGCTTTTTCCAGGTCTCCCACATGGGTGCAGGGGCTCAAGGACTTGGGCCATCTTCTATTGCTTTCCCACGCCACAGCAGAGAGCTCAATTGGACGTGGAACAGCCAGGACTTGAACTGGGGCCCATATGAGATTCTGGCACTGCAGGTGGCACCTTTACTCTGATTTTAACACTGTACTACATATATATATATATATATATATATATATATATATAAACACATATACATATATATATATATATATATATATAGACATATCACATGGAAATCCAAAAGTATATACAACTTTATATATTAGACAATATTTTAAAATTAAGTTAAATTTAAAATGCCCAGTTTGACCATGGCTTCAAGCGTAATTAGAAGTTGGCAGTTGATAAAAGGTCTCCAGTATTAGTTGAGAGGACATGGAAAGCACATGCTTGTCTCAATGTTAATTACTTCATCAATATTCAGTAGTACTCATATATTATTTTTTAAACAATCACCATTTGAATAGACAATTTTGTAAAATTAAGTTTTTTTTTATTTTCTGAACTAAATTTTTGGGTTTTAATACCTGATTTGGAAAAAGTCCTATTTATTATATATTGAGAAAAATATTTCACTTTTTCCAAATTACCAATATGAAATTACTGCACATTCACAAAGCATCAGCATATGAGTTTCCAAGCAGTATTTTTTTTAAATTATTTAAAACAGAGAGAGAGAAAGAAAAAAAGAGTGGACTTCCCATCCATTTTTTCACTCCTCAAATGTCCTGCAATGGTTCAGAGTAGGACAGGGCAAACTCAGTAACCTTGAGCACAGATACTTCTGTGTGGGTGCAGGAATTCAATTACTTGAACTATCTCTACTACTTCACCAAGATCTTCATTACCTGGGAACTGGAGTCAGGAGTTAAAGCCAGGGATAGAACCCTAGTACAAGAGTTTCTTAATTGCCCTCAATCACTATGTCAAACACTCACCCTTAAACTTAATATTTAACCAAAACATTAAGCATAGGAATCATTAGCAAAAATGGTATATTTTTACATTTAATCTCTTAATTGCATATTCTGATCTAAAAAATCAAAAATACAGAAAATAATACTTTTATTTTCACTTTATATATTCTGGCTCACTATTTGATCTGTTCTACTTGTTCTAGCCTACCAGAAGTGAAAACAGTGTATCACAATTTCCATGTCTGTAATATCAGGTATATACAAAAAAATGAAAAATATGATGAAATTCTAATGATCTACATTCAGTTCACTTATAATATAGCATCACTTGACATATCATAAATGATGGAATCCAGAGTTTTAGCATCATAACTTTGTTGCAATATCCACCAATAACAAAGATGCTGTGATGACTCAAAATATCTAAGAACAAATAAATAAATAACTTCTACATTTAGAATATTTTCCAGACAATTAAAAAACAAGAAAGATAGACACTTATCACTTTAAATATTCTTTGCCTTCATATCATCATGTGTTTTGATGATCATCTCAAATTAAGAATGGTTTTTAATTTTTTATTTTCAAACATTTAGCACAACTTCAAATAATAAATATTCTCTGATTATAGAGATTCAGTTATACTTTAAACAAAAAAGTGTGTACTTTCAAGGTCTAAACATTTCTCAAATATATACATTTTAATTTGTGGAAAATAACCTTACTACATTTATTCTTAGATACTGTACTTGGAAGATGAACTAAAATAAAGCAGAAAAAAGACATATCTTTGTGGCAAAGAAGGTATGCAACAAAAACCTAATCGAAAAACTTGAACATTCTTTGGAATGTACCCTAGGACCTGGGTGGCAGCAGAATCCAGTGGTTGGGAGAGCCAGGCTACTTGTATTTGAATACTGGCTCTGATTCTCATTCCAGAAAGAGTGATATGGCTCTGTGACCATTTGCACCTCAATTTCTCATATATACAATGAACAAAATGAAGAACCATTTTGTTTTTAAAAAGATTAAGAAAGTTAATAATTAAAACATTCATATCACTTTTATAGGAGTAAGTCCTATGACAGAAGCAAATCTTAGTACATGGTAAGGATTTCATAAATGAAAAAAATACAAATTAATTTCTGCAGCAATTTGCATGCCTATTTAATGGGGATGTTGAATTCTTTGAGTCCTTTTTCAAGTTAACATCTTAACATTCTTAAAATGTATATCAACATATGGCTAGACTTCAAGGAATTGGGATGTAGGAAGTAAGGACTGGTTTTTATTGCTAATATTTTATAAAAAGAATACCTGAAAGAATGCAAGTGAGCCATTTCTAAAAGAAAAAAAGGAAAAAGAAAGAAAAGAAAAAAATATGACTTCCGTTTAAATGACAAAATGAGGAATAGACCTACCTCACAGAAGAAAACCACATGCCTTGCCATGAGTAAATATATGTTATTATTCAAGCTATATGATGAGTTTCTATGGAATAGTATAGTCATGGAGAATGATCACATGTTGCAATCATTAAACGGCTAAGGTACAACATGTTGTACTTTTCCTACTAACTATGGCATTATATTAATTGTATAATCATTACTAATTGAAACAATAATGTCACATATATTTATTACGCCTCTTTGTATTCTATTGACGCTAACCACTAAAAATGTAATTTCCTCAGATTAATACAGTTTACTCTTTGCAAAATACAGTAGTTAACTCTAGTTAACACAAGCACAAGAGAAGTTTGTAGAACATGCTTTGACGAGCCCGTAAAATGGCTGCAACTAGAGAAGCAAAGAGCAGAAGCCCAGGGCTTCTTTGCCACTCCATCTACTCCAATGACCATGGACTTCGGACACTGGATGGCAGCACTGCTACCAAGGATGTAAATTCTGAACTACCCTCCATCCTTGTAACTTCCTGTCAAGTCAAAACTTTGGGTTGCTGTAAATCATAGAACAAATGTAAATCAAGAGCTATAATTCAGCTATGAAGGGTTAAAGTGAGAGAGTTTCTGAACGTAGCAGCATCACCAGTGCAACACAGGGACGAACGTTGCATTCTGGAAGCATTTATTTAAATGCTGGTGATCAAGACCAGTGAAAACACACAACATCCACCTCAATGCATTAGTTGACAGAGCAAGTATTCTAAAGATAAACAGGCTGGGCTTACATCCAAAACACAAATCACAATTTGCACAGTTCACAACGTACTAAATGTTATGATTATTACTTTTCCCACATGTAAAAATAGTGTACAGTAGGTGGAAGTGTGTTCTGAGAATTAAATGAGATAATTTATCTGAAAGTGTGAGACTCATAGGAATTACTTAATGCATATTAATTAACATCCCCAATCCACTTTCCTTTGCCTTCACATACATGAAAAAAAGCTGCTTGATGTTGAGAACTCTCCATCTGCAAACCTGTACTGAAACTTTCTGCTTTACATCTTTGGTTGACATTAATAAAGCACTTCAAGCTGGTGTGGGTGGATATTCCTTCCTGTTGAAAAGAGAACAAAACCCTCAACAAGGAGCAGCTGGAGACAAACATTGGCAAGAGGAAAAGCAGAGAGTGTTGCATGGCTTAATCATTTAAATCACAGATTAAGTCAACATAATAGAGGAAAATGCAGGGAATTTAAAATGTGTGACTAAGTGACAAGCTCATGGGGTCCTTTCATTGGAATCAACAGAGGAAAAGAACTGAATGAACGTAATTTCCAATCTTCTGAGATAGAAGTGAAAAAATTCATAAGCAAATGTTTTATAATCTAAAATATTGAAATTCTCTTTGTATACAAAGTCCTAGGCTACAGAAGGTAAGAATTAACTACATGAGAAAACACTGATTAAATATAAGAATTATTAACTTTTAAACGTTCTTGAAAATTTACCATATAAACATCCAAATTAATTTTATTAAAATATGTTATAGGGTCAGCATTGTAGTCTAGCAGGTAAAGCTATGATTCATCACACTAGCATCACACACAGAATCCAGTTTTAATCCCAGCACCCTTTGAAAACAGCAGAAGATGGCTCAAATATTTGGACTCCTGCCACCCATATAGGAGACCAGGATGGAGCTACAGGGTCCTGGCTTCTGCCTGGCCCAGCCCTGGTTGTTGAGTCCACTTGGGGAGTGAACCAGCAGATGGAAGATTCTTCTCTGTCTGTACCTCTCTCTCTCACTGTTACCTTTCAAATGAATGAATAAGTACATTTTTCAAAAATAGCATTTGAAAAGCTTAAATCTAAAAAAAAAAAAAAAGCCACTTGGCAAGACAGGTTATTTTGTCCCATGAATGTAAAATCTTGAGTAAAAAATCAGGTTTTTGGGGCCGGCACTGTGGTGCAACAGGCTAAAGCCCCAGCAGCTCCAGCATCCCATATGGGCACCGGTTCGAGTCCAGCCTGCTCCTCTTCCCATCTAGCGCTTTGGTATGGCCTGGGAAATCAGTGGAAGATGGCCCAAGTGCTTGGGCCCCTGCACCTGCATGGGAGACCGAGAAGAAGCTCCTGGCTCCTGGCTTCAGATCAGCTTAGCTCTGACCATTGTGGTCATTTGGGGAGTGAACTAGCTGAATGGAAGACCTCTCTCTCTCTCTTTCTGGCTCTACCTCTCTCTGTAACTGTCTTTCAAATAAATAAAATTAAATTAAAAAAAAAAAGAAATAAGATTTTTTTTTTTTTTGGACAGGCAGAGTGGACAGTGAGAGAGAGACAGAAAGGTCTTGCCTTTGGTTCACCCTCCAATGGCTGCCGCGGCTGGAACGCTGTGGCCAGCGCACTGCGCTGATCCGAAGGCAGAAGCCAGGTTCTTATCCTGGTCTCCCCTGGCCATCCTCCACTGTACTCCCTGGCCACAGCAGAGAGCTGGTCTAGAAGAGGGACAACCGGGACCTAATCCGGCACCACAAGGTCGAGGATTAGCCTAGTGAGCCGCAGCGCCGGCCAGAAATAAGGTTTTATAAAATGTTAAAATTGGAAATTGAATTGAAGGCAACTTTTTGATATTTTTTTGAAGATAAATTTACTTGAAAGTCAGAGTTACATAGAGAGATGAAAGGCAGAGAGAGAGAGAGAGAGAGAGGGAGAGAGAGGTCTTCCATCTGATGATTCACTCCCCAATTGGTCACAACGGCCGGAGCTGCACTGATCCGAAGCCAGGAGCCAAGAGCATCTTCTGGGTCTCCCACATGGCTGCAGGGGCCCAAGAACTTGGGCCATCTTCTGCTGCTTTCCCAGGCCATAGCAGAGAGCTGGATAGGAAGTGGAGCAGCCAAGACTCCAACCGGCGCTCATATGAGATACTGGCCTTCAGACCAGGGCGTTAACCTGCTGTGTCACAGCAATGGCCCCTTGTAATTTTTTGCAAATGATACTGATTCTTATACTCATGCACACACAAAGACACACACACACAATATAGTAATTAAATTCTTAGCTGCTGTTAAAACAAGCTGATACTACTTTAAAGTTTTGTGGTCAATGGTTCTAAAGGTCACAAGCTCTCCACCTGTCAACATGAAGTCAAACTGTGATTTAAATGATGAATATCTGACACCTTGCTGATTCAAATATTTCATCTGAGCTTCTTTCTCCCTGGTTAATTAATACAGTAGGGAATGCACATGGCTCTGGAGGGAAACATTCCCCATGCAATACATAGGGGAGTTATTTTCAAAATTAATCAATCCTGATTCAGCATTTCCAAAGTTTTATTGACACAAGTGTGAACTCATATATTTATTATTTATTTCCACCTTCTTCCAGGAATGATTGGGAAGTTTGCCCTACAAGTCAGTGTGATAAAAGAGAGTCTGGAAGACTTTCCATTAAAGAGAAAATTATTGCTAGCTTCATATATTTTATTAGCTAGCAATCATGGAGATCCCAAGTGATTGGCAGTTTCCTTTTTACCTTAAAACAAGATTAGAAGTATCTTTTGTTTTTGTTCTTTCACAGCTTCAACTGAAGCAAAAACTTCAATATGTTCAAGTTTATAGAAGATCTGAATTTGTAATCTGTTTGTAATACTAGGAGTACTCTTCCAAAGAGCATTATTAACTTCATATTTTGATTTGAACACAAACTCATTGGCTGTTGTGTTTTTATTGTTGATGTTTTATTTTAATGCCTGTTTTGAACATGATGAAAAACAATGAACTGGGAAACACATTTTGATAATCTTAAATGACCCCGGGGCTGGTGCTGTGGCACAGCGGGCTAACACCCTGGCCTATAGCACCGGCATCCCGTATGCGCACCAATTCTAGTCCAGGCTGCTCCTCTTCCAATCCAGCTCTCTGCTATAGCCTGGGATAGCAGAAGATGGCCCAAGTACTTGGGCCCTGCACCCACATGGGAGACCTGAAGAAGCTCCTGGTTCCTGGCTTCACATTGGCACAGCTCTGGCCGTTGCACCTATCTGGGGAGAGGGTAGGGTGGAAAGTATCACTCTGTTCCTGAATCCGTATATATGAAATACAGGAAATTTGTATACTTCAAATAAAATTTAACAAAGGAAAAAACACAAGCAAAAACACAGACATGTAGAAAGGAGCAAGTGAACCAAAGGATGAATAATGCAGTGACCAAAATCACTGGACAAGGTTGCATCAGCCAAAGGGCCTGGCCAAGCAGACTAGTTTGAGCATTCCTTCAACTTACCTAAGCAAAATGAGTTACGTGGCTCTTATCTCTGAGTTGCTCTGACCTCTGAGTGGTTTGCTAGAAACGCTAGTAACCAACCAGGGAAAGTTCACCATGGAAAAACACATGAAAACTACTACACATGACCTCTTCATTAGCAATCTTTTTATGAAACCCCCTCCGGGTACTGTCAGAACTTCTCCTTTCACTTTTTCCTTGGCTTAATAAATTTTTTCAATTTGCTAACACTTCCTTGTCCATGTGCCTAAATATTTGTGCATGCACGACAAAGAACCAAGTGGAGAGATGGAGCTGTACCATAAAGGAGTTGTAATCTTTCTAAAAATGCAATAGAAAAAAAAAAAAACTCTGCAACAATCGCAATTACTGGAAGGATTTAAAACAGATCAAACACCAAATTTTCTTTTTATCTTTAAAGACTTAGGAAATTGTTTCTGCTTGAACTTAAATGGTATTTCTTAAAGGAGAAGTAAATTGTGGAAATGTTTTATTTGCTCCCAGGATCCCAAACTTCTAAGCAAAAGCTGAACTATAAGGGATTTGAGGGGAGCAATAAATAGTGTTTAGGCTGGCTTACAGATGATTTTGCTCATGCTCTAAAACTTCAAAATCAGAGACCTAATGACTCTGAATCTAAATTATAGACTTTATTTGGTTGAATCTTAGAAGGCAATAAACATGCCTCCGTTTATTACCATCCCTTTTCTCCCATTGTATCTTCAGGATGTCAAAACAGGATAGAAAACACATAAATGCTTTCATCGGGAGCCCAGTGCTACATTTCTTTATCACTGAAAGTCTCACCAGAATCTTCAGCAAACATTAATATTAATTGAAACTTTATCATCTTACACATCTAACATAGATGATGGAGTAACATTTAGTAACAATATTATCTGCTAACTTTCTTAAAATTAATTCTATATGGCATACTTGTTTGTCTTCATTGAACTTAAACTTTAGATGGAACACAATAGCAAATTCACTATATGAAAAAAATGTAACATTGTTATCAAAATATTGTAAAGGTTGCACAAAAATAATACAGAGAAATCTTATTTAGAAAAATCAATGAGAATAATACAAAATGACCGAGTTTATTTAATGGTGGGACATGCAGTTGAATATTAAGAAATCAATAGTTATAATGTGTCATTTTAATAGTTATAAGGAAAACTTGTAAAACACATATAAATGGATATTTAATATGCAAAAGAGGTATATGTATTGCAAACATATTAGCCCCTAATCTAGCATATTATATTAGAGTTATGCTGAAACCATTTTAACTACCATCAAGAATAATACAAGAGAAAGGTCTTCCTTTTTCCGTTGGTTCACCCCCCAAGTGGTCACTATGGCCGGCGTGCTGCTCGGATCTGAAGCCAGGAGCCAGGTGCTTCCTCCTGGACTCCCATGCAGGTGTAGGGTCCAAGGACCTGGCCATCCTCCACTGCACTCCTGGGCCACAGCAGAGAACTGGACTGGAAGAGGAACAACTGGGACAGAATCCGGCACCCCAACCAGGACTAGAACCTGGGGTGCCGGCACTTCAGGCAGAGGATTAGCCTAGTGAGCCGTGGCGCTGGCCCCCAGCATCTTGTGTGTTCCTTTCAGTTCTATTTTTAAAATAAAATTCACCACTTAGAAAAATTAATTTCTTTGCCTAAGGTTTTTGGGTTGTTATAAACCCCATATTTTCATATTCCATGCTTTTCACTAAGGCATACTTGTATATTTGTTTCATGAAAATTATGACTGAGGGGCAGAGTGAATAAATTCATATCAGAATACAGGTATTTTATAGTTGATTGTATGACATTTAAAAAGTTAAATATTATCCTGAATATTTCTAACACTGTAAATGGATACTATAAATTTTTGAAAAAGACAACTGGGTTTTTCATTGCTTCCAATTCTGGTTACCAACAGGCCTACCGAAATCTGAAGTCAATACAAACTTGACTTTAAAACTTGTTTATACTCCAAGTTGTCCTCCTCAGTTGGGTGCAGTACAGCTTTGATTCCTTCCAAAGCATTTGATTCAGAGGGCATTCATTAGTGCTCTCCTCCTAGTCTGATCTTTCTGGCTTTAAAAAATTTATATTATTATTTTTTATTATTTTTATTTATTTTTCGAGAGAAAGGAACACACACATGCACATACTGAGAGACACAGATGGGAGAGGGAGAGAGTTTCTTTTTGCTGTTTCACTCTCCAAATTCCCACAGTGGCAAAATTAATATTTTGTTGGGTCTGTGAGTCTTTATATGGGTGGCAAGGATTCAACTATTTTAGCCATTCATTATCTGCTGCCTCCCAGGGTTCATATTAGTAGGAAAGTAGAATTAGAAGTAGAACTAGGACTTGAATCAATGCACTCTTATATGTGATGTGTCCATTTCCAGTAGCATCTTAACCAGTACACCAAGTGTCTGCCCCAAATTTATATTTTATGGTAAATTTACGTGAAGTATTTTATTTTTGTAGTTATTTTGGACATAGCCTTTTTATTTGTTATGTTATCTAGCTAGTTTATACTTGTTCACATTAGTCTATTAATTTCTGTGGTAAAATTTTACTTGTGATTTTAATAAAATATTTTATTGTTTTTCTAAAGTCTCATATTTTTCTTAAAGGGGAAAAACAAGTCTTTTCTGATTTTAAATGCTTCTGTTTACTTTGTTTACATATGGAAAAACATCCAATATAGTGCTAGTACAGTGGTTAAACTTGCCTTTTTTTAAAACTTTTATTTAATAAATATAATTTTCCAAAGTACAACTTTTGGATTATAGTGGCTTTTTCCCTGCATAACCTTGTCTTTTTTAACATTCATTTATTAATTTGGAAGTCAAGGTGACATTGTGAGAGAGGGAGAGACAGAAAGAAGCAAGTGGAATGAAAGACAGAAAGAAAGAGGGGAAGAGAGAGAATCTTCCATTCACTGGTTCACTTTCAAATGGCTGCAATGGCTGAGGCTGGGCTAGGCCTCATTCCATGTG
Organism: Sylvilagus floridanus; assembly: GCA_949820135.1. Classification (NCBI taxonomy): domain Eukaryota; kingdom Metazoa; phylum Chordata; class Mammalia; order Lagomorpha; family Leporidae; genus Sylvilagus; species Sylvilagus floridanus. The sequence continues at coordinate 100,626,697 of OX463227.1, read as the reverse complement.
GATGACAGGAGCCTGCATACTTGGGCCTTCATCCTCTGATTTCCTAGACACATTTTCAGAGAGCTAGTTACAAAACAAAACAAGTATGATTTGAACGAGCACTTTGATATAGGATTTTGGCGTTGCAAGTGGTGGCTTAACACTGCACCACAACAATACCAGTTCTCTGCTGTGGCCCAGGAGTGCAGTGGAGGATGGCCCAGGCCCTACACCTGCATGGGAGTCCAGGAGGAAGCACCTGGCTCCTGGCTTCAGTTCCGAGCAGCACGCCGACCGTAGTGACCACTTGGGGGGTGAACCAACGGAAAAAGGAAGACCTTTCTCTCTGTCTCTCTCTCTCACTGTCTAACTCTGCCTGTCAAAAAAAAAAAAAAAAAGATGCTGGGATGTGAAGATGTTTTGCCAATTATATGTAACTTTCATCTAAACACAGAGTATATAAATGTACCATTCCATTATATAGCATATGTTAGTAATAATAACAACAATAATATAACTAGTAGTAACTGATACAATATTTGGAAGTATTTTGTAGACATTTTATATATGAAAGTAATATGATATTTTATAATAGCATATGCACATTAGGACATTATCATACTCATATTATTAAATCTTCAGAGAACCGTATCTTTGCAGACAAATGTGGCCTGCATCCTTTTAAAAAATAAAATATAAAATAAAATAAAATAAATAAATAAAAAGAGGGGGCTGATGCTGTGGTGTAGTAGGTAAAGCTGCCACTTGAGGTGACTGCATCCCATATGGGTGCTGTTTCAAGTCCCAGCTGCTCCACTTCCAATCCAGCTCTCTGCTAATGATCCTGGGAATGCAGAAGATGGTTCAAGTTCTTTGTCCCCTGAACACATGTTAGAGTTCTGGAGGAAACTGCTGGCTCCTGGCTTTAGCCTGACCCTGCTCTGGCTGTTGCAGCCATGTGTGGAGTGAACCAGTAATGGAAGATTTCTCTTTCTATTTTTCCCTCTTTCTCTGTAACACTCTAAATCTTTAAAAAAATTATTTTTGTTTGATTATGTTATGCAAGTTTTCTGAACTAAGATCATTTTATTTATAATGAGAAGATAGTTGAGGACAAAAAAAGTATTTATCTTAATTTACAAGATATTCCTTCACAAATTCAGTACAATCATTTTTTAAGTTCTATTCCAATAAGATTAAATCAGATGTTTATGTGCACGATGTTCTGAGTGAAGACTAAAAATTACATTCATTTCAAATCATCATATGTTTCTGCTTGAAGAAGTGGAATCATCAACTTAAATGATGAAACACTATAAATATATGGATGTCTAAAATATAGAATATTTACTATTCACTAAGATCTAAGAAATAGAAGCAGATCAAGATTCAAGTAACCACTGATGGAAAATATTGAACATAAACATTTGTCTAGAGAATTTTGCCCAGAAGGGGAAAATCTAAATAATACCCTTAATTAGACTAATATGCTTTGAGACAAATATTGATGAACAATATTTTATTACTATATGTTCTCCTGGAAATAACAATTAAAAGTGAATAAAAGTTGGTCCCTACTCCCACTAAAAAGTGTAATGATGAGTTAGTATGTAAACAGAAGTTTAAAAGAAGCAAGAAGGAGTAGGAAGTGCTTCACTCTTTCAGTGTTGTGGGAAAGTTGGAGAAAATTTCATAAAGGAGATGATAACTGGTTTGAGCTTTAAAGTGCAAATAAGAATTCTTATGAATGACAGAGAGCATAGCTTTCTAGGTAGAGAATAACTTCCATAAACTCACAAAAAATTGGTACATGAATGATTAGGAGGTTTTTCGCTACAAGTAACAGACAACATGACTAGTATGAGTTTAAAACACAGAGTCATTTCTTGTTTGCCTACAAGAAACATAAACATTTGTACAGTATATACAGCACCTCCAGAAAGTAAGAGTGCTGGGGTATCCTGGTCCACTGTTGGTGGGAATGTAATCTGGTAAAGCCACCCTGAAAGACAATATGGAGATTCTCAAAAATCTGAATATAGACCTACCATATGACCCAGCTATCCAACTCCTGGGACTTTATCCAAACTGAAATAAATCAGCATATGAATGAGTTATCTGTTCCCCTATGTTCAATGCAACACAACTCACAATAGTTACGATATGGAATCTATTCAGATGTTCATCAACTGTCTACAGGATAAAGAAATTATGCCACATGTATATATATATATATATATATATATATATATATATATATAAAATGGAATTAAATAGACATTTTCAGATTCAATGATTGCTTACAACCCTGTCTCTTCTGTTGAGGAACAATGCTTTGTGTTTTTGTAGTTGCTTGTTTGTTTGCTTTTTCTTTCTTCGTACTATTTGTTGAACTCTTTTACTTAGTTTAGGGTTACCTATATGATCATTAAGTAAACTGAAAATAGATCATTGTAAAAATTAAGAATGGAAATGTGAGAGGGAAGAGTAGGAATGGTTGTCACTATGTTTCTAAATATATATATATATATATATATGAAATATATGAAACTTGTATAACAAATAAAATTTTAAAAAGCATATAAAAATATTAAATCTCAAAAAATAACATGAATGGAATTAAAGGAAAGTGATGTTCTTTCTTGTCAGATATTTGAGGGGTACTGTGTCTTCAATACAGCTTTTCCTTCTTTATTTATCTTCTATACTTTGCAGACCAGTTTTAGAATGAAATGGAGAAATTACCAAATATGCTTAGAACATGTTAATGAGGGCAAAGTAAAGAGTCTTTATAATGAATTGAAAGAGTAAGGAGGCAGGCACTTTGGTCAACAGTTAAGTTGCGGTATAAGATGCCTATTTTCCATTTTTGAATGTCTGTGTTCAATACCTGGCCCCAGCGTCTAACTCTAACTTCCTGCTAATGCACATCCTGGGAGGCAGTGATAATGGCTCAAATAACTGGATTCCTGCCACCCTCATGACAGAAGAGGATTGAGTTGCCAGCTTCCAGCTTGATTCCATCCTAACTCTAGTCATTGTGAGCAGTTGTGGCTTTAACCAGCAAGTGGGAGCTCTGTCTGTCTGTCTGACTTTCTGACATTATCTCTCAATTAAATAAATAAATACATAAAATTTTTTAAAATACGAAACTTCTGAAAGAGCAAGTACAAAGCATTATTTCCAAGTTATTAGGCAATTTGATTTTGCATAAAACCTACAATGGAGGAGAACTGGTTTGGATATGAAATCACTACAAATCCCTTAGCATGAGATGCTTCAATTGTGTTTCTGAAAATATTTTGATTTCTTTGTATAAGTGCTACAGCATATCACTGCCTCTAACTGCACACTTACAACACTCTTTGAAAATTGAACTGGTAATTAGATAGCATATCACAACAAGTGTAGCGAAGCAGGGGAATATTAAATGGATATGCAAATTAATTCATGAATATGAATAGTATCTGAAGTTACAGATACTGTCATAACATCACAAAATTTTAAATGGGATTTTATTATAAAGATTCAAGTTCTGTGGAAAAAAGCAAAAAGGGCAAACTCTCAGTCTATGTTCCTCAATTCTAGTCTCATGAAAGACAGACAGCATTGTTTTAACTCAAGATATTTTTCATTGAAAAAATAAAATATGGCATTAATATTGACAGGGCTGTAAGAACTACAATGTAAAATACATATTTGGTTTAATTAGATTGAGCATCCCTAGTCCCCAAAGACTAATGCTCACGTATCCAAAGTATGTTGAGTGGCAACATGAAGCTATAAGCAGACAATGTGACATTTGAATTCATGTGATGAGTTGCAGTTGAATCTCAGGTACACTAAAATATTTTATAGATTACCTGCAGGCTACTTGTATGGAGTCCATTTGAAACACAAATTAATTTCATGTTTAGACTCATCTCATTTCAAAGATATATCATTATCTATGTGCAAATGTTCCAAAATTCAGTAAGTCTAAAATCTGAACTACTTCTGGTCTCAAACATTTTGGACAGGTCATACTCAACATATAGTAATAATTTATAATCATCAGCTACTTGAATTATGCAAGTAAGTAGGGCAGGTAGAATTAATATATGATTTTAAGCAAGAGTAAACTATAGCTCAGATAATTAAAGAAAATTTCTCCAATCAAACCTTATGCTGGGTTTCAAGCATGATGACTGTAATATCAGACACTTTACATCGTGTGAGTTTCGTAGCCTTCCAAAGATTTATGGTTGTCGTTTTCATTTTATTTCTCTTGACACTGCTCTAGGGAATGTCACATATCACCACGTAAAAGATTATCCATCTTTGAATCCCTTTAATAGTTTCTTTTTGAAAGGGGCGAGTATAAATATCTTTGAGACATTATGAAGAGCTACATTGAGGAGTGGGCAGGTAGGTATTCCATGGTCTGAAAAAAGTGCACTGCAATTGCAGAGTAGTGTGAAGAACACGTAAAAGAAGAAGCAATAATAATTCCTAGCACATTCAGAGGGAGAACTCAGTGCCAGTCCTGGCTCAGCAATATGGAGTAGATTTATATAACCCAAGATTACATGTTTAAGTTAAAATTTTCATTATTATGAAAGAATTTTGTAACAAATATGCGGCTTCATTTGATTTTCACAAAAAAAAATTACAACCAATAAGGGAGAAAAGGATCTAAATTCTTACAGCACTGACAAGAAATTTCATTAGCTGACCTCTCCATCCTTCTTAGCTTCCAGCTGCTATACCAGATCCTCAGTCTGTCTGCGTCCACTATTCTGAACTCCTAATATTCCTGGAGTAAATGAGTATTAACACTTTAATTTGACAGATTGAATTGCATGTATTCATCGTGTATATCATAATGTTTTGAAGTATCTATATATTGAGATCTGACTGAATCTAAATAACAAATGAATCACCTCCTATAGATTATCATTTTTCAGATCAAAGTTTTGAATTTTGTTTTCTAGTGTTTTATTCTACCACACTTTTGCCTCTAAGAGGAATGCATTTTTTCTCTTGTTCATTATTCCACTCAAATTCTGACAGTGTCATTGTCACTTTTTGTGAAAAACCTTTTATTTATTACTCCTTGGTGCTGTAACTATAACTCTATTACAGCACCTTTCAATTTTTTTTGTAATTTGTTTATGTGCCTAAACATGCCTGGTTTCATCTCTTCTTCCTAAAATAGCAACTGAAATAGAACTCCTGAGTTGATAGAATCTTGATGCAGTAGTTTGAAGAAGAAAGCATTTTAAAAAGTATAAAAACAAATCATTTAATATCCAATTTTTTTATATTGTCAAAAAATGCACAAAGGAAAGCATATCATCACTCCTGCATCTCATCCTATCCCAGTGTCTAGATGGGAGCTAGTCAGATGCTTGAACATTGCTGAGCTAAACACATCGTGTGAAACGGTATGCTTGCAAAAAAAAAAAAAAAAACCTGCATAACAAAATAATTGTGAAGAGTATTAGATAATTCAGGGGATTTATACTCTAGAAAACTATATCTAAATAAATATAAAAGTGACCAGAATATGCCAAATATGCAACACTTATGTCTGTTTTATATTTTTGCAAGGATGACCACTGAATGCTTTCTGGTAAGATGATGTATTTTCTACAGGAACACAAGTACACTAAGTTCACAGAATTGACCAAAATGAAATAAAGTGGGAAGTATCCAGAAAGGCCAACTGAAGCCCAATGTTATAGACCAGTGTATCTTAAACTTCTTTTTTTTATTACCAACCTCCTCAGAAGGTATATTAGACATAATACCTTAATCCCTCACATGAAATTTTAACACTACAGCTATATTGTATAGTCTTTGTGCATTTTATTAATATCTTCACTTTGCACATAAAAGGGTAAGAAATGTTCACCTTCCGAGTGGTATTGCCTCCAATGAGAATGCATTATTTGGGAAAAGGTCAGAAAGAATACCCAGTTTACAACTCTGCCTAACCACAGGCATAATGTAAATTTTCCTTTCATTTCCTTTAGTGTAATAACACAGTCTGAAGTTTTATGAAACGTGGCTAAGATTAGTGTACTGCAGTGCCTGTCACCAGGGTCCTGTCATGTTACCTGTTAGCTCTAGCATTATTTCTCTTGAGGTTTATTCTATGTTGCTCTTCTTTTTAAATGGAAACTCCTAGCTTATGAGGATATGGGCCAACTTGATCATCAGGCTTCCTGCTGCTTGAGATGGGACAGCCATGGTAAGTCTCTATTTCCTTAGTATATATATAATTATATAAAACAGATTTTAAATTATATATTATATATAAATTATATATATATATATATATATATATATATATATACTTCTCCAATATCATTAACTTATTAATGGTGCTCCTTCAAATGCATTCCTACATAGTTATATGTCTTTGAGTAGGGAAGTGGGAGCAACACCAAATGGACATTCAAATAAAGAAAGGATGAAGAGAAGATGTCTATACCAAAGTTTTAAATTATATATATATAGTAACAAGAGGATTGGCTGTTCACTTAAGCTTATTGCTTATTGCTGAATAATTTGCTAGAACCAAAGAAGTTTCAATACATTATCCTTACTGGCAGTCAAAAAAAAAAAAAGCAAATATATCCACATCACTTTCTTATATTATAAGAAACATGTGATTCACTCAATAATAAATATTTATCATGGAATTCTTTGGGATTTGTTATCTATCATTTCTTCCACAGTTTTGTCTTTATTAGAAATACCCACTTTCATACTTTGTTTATCAAGAAGTTTTCCACTCAAATTATGACTCAGTGCAATAGTCAATTTATGTGGAAAACCTGCAAGACATAATAAGTGGCCGAGCAAATGTTTAAAATAATAGTAAGCATAATAAACATAAAAGTTAGAGGCACATTCAAAACTATTTCTCTATCTAGAAGATGTTGTTTCAGTCACAAGAAGAGCCTTAATATTTAATAGTCAGGCTCCTAGTTTTTTATTTTATACTTTTTAGGGAATAGTAAAATTATTATGTGTGTACTTGAATGTGAATGATGAATTTGTTGTTAGATCAAGCAATCAATACAGAAATCACAAAAAATATTTTAGCTCCAGATCATTCTGAACCTGGACTGTAGGCAAGTACCCAAACTTTTACTTATTTTTGCTGGAGATCATCTGGCCTATTGCATAATAACAGTTTCACACCTTTTGGTTGAAATAGCTCTTCAAATATTTCTTACTTTTATGGATCATTTAGACAAATTTAGCAATTTTCTGACAAAGGTAATGGGGCATAAAAATAAAAATAAAAATGATCAATTCCTTGAAATATTAATGGTTCTAAAACCCAGCTGTGAGCAGATCTTGAAGGGCAAGAACTAAAGGAGGATACTTAAGGGATTATCCTTCATTCTGCATTTCAGGTCTGGGATTACTCAAAATGATTTCCTCTTATATTTTGTTTTGTGAAATATGTAATTTGCTAACTAAAAGCTATTTCCTAAGAATTATATAAGGAAAAGAGATACTTCACAATGATTTTCAAATCTTTTTTTTTTTTTTTTGATAGGCAGAGTGGACAGTGAGAGAGAAAAACAGAGAGAAAGGTCTTCCTTTTGCCATTGGTTCACCCTCCAATGGCCGGCGTGGCCAGCGCGCTGCATCCAGCACACTGAACTGATCCAAAGGCAGGAGCCAGGTGCTTCTCCTGGTCTCCCATGGGGTTCAGGGCCCAAGGACTTGGGCCATCCTCCACTGCACTCCCAGACCATAGCGGAGAGCTAGCCTGGAAGAGGGGCTATTGGGACAGAATCCGGCGCCCCTACCGGGACTAGAACCCTGTGTGCTGGCACCACAGGCGGAGGATTAGCCTATTGAGCCGCGGCACCAGCCGATTTCCAAATCTTTTAAAGAGGGTAACTTTATTGTTTCAGGGAGAATCCACAACCAGGCTGAATTGATAAGTGTGGTGGAGAAACCCTCTTCACAATCAATAGCCCTTTTCAGTAATCTGATGTGTACATCTCATGACAAGGATAAATCCTTGAAGAACATTTCTGTTGGGTAGAGTGATCAACATTGCAACATTGCAATTCATTCCAGGATGCTCCTGCACCTTGGGTTCAAGCTCATACATGTGACTGAGAAGTTATTGAAGTATCAGTCATCACAGTAGCAATTCCAGTGAGTGCAAGAACCTAAAAGCTGCTTTTAAAATTTACAAACAATAACTAAAGACTGAAGAAGAATATGCTTGTGTATTGAGGTTAAAGAAATTGCCATGGTATTACTGGGAAGAGGGTCATTAGAATCTGAAAAAAAAATATTCTCAAAAGCATTTGGATCACGATCATTCTAGAGCAATTCTATGTGGGCACTCCATCAAAACTTAAGTCATCTTGACACCAGTAGAGGCTGTGGTGGCTCCTGTGAGCCTGCAACCAGGGGATTTTGATAGAGGGAATAACTCTACGCTCCCCACTGACTTTGCATCTGGTTGAAAGATTGTGAGGTGGTCCTACCCCTTCAACCTATCACAAGCTCTGAGGCTCAAACTACCAAGGTGGAGCACCCAGAGACAACTGGCTCTGGGAATGTTTCTGTTGTCTCTGTTGATGGAGCAGACAGCAGGAGCTGAGAGTGAATCCACTGCACCCTACGACTGTGGACACCTTGTGCACTGTGACTGGGGGAATTCTGTAATTAATTGTTAGGGTTTCAGGTGTAGCTGCTTCTCTGAGCGATTATTTTGTCTGGCATCAAAGGCTAAGAGTTCCTTCACTGTGTAGGGAGGGTCATATGCAGTGGGTTCCATGCTCACACTGAGAACTTCACAAATCCTTTGTGCAGTTCATGCACTTGAGTGAGTGGGGATTTTACCTACTGTTGGCTAACCCTGGGCACTGATCACCTTGGAAGAGAGGAGATGAGGTTGTGTTTATGTCAATAGTCATAATCCTACCTTCCGTCCTGCTCACAATGAAGACTGACCCTGCCCAATGTGTCACTCCATCCCTGAGAACTAAACAGGGAACTCTGGCCCAACTCAGCACATGCCTCTGGATATTCACTGAAGCAGCAGACATTCCATTAAGGCACAGAGGAATATTTCAAAGATAAAATCCATCAGAGGAGAAAACTGTTTACACAAATGCCTAAAGTTAAATGTAGAAATAAACAAGAACAGGGGATACACCATGACCCCCCAAATGAGCACAGCAACGCTTTAATATTATAATTTGAAGATGAAGAGATTTGTGAAATGGTTGAAAGTAAATTCAAAGAGTAATCATAAATATACTCAGAAATACAGAAAACAAATTCATGAGATAAAGAGTTACAGACTCAATATGGCTGAATAATTTTCCTTAAAGATTGAAAAATTGAAGAGAAATCAAATGAATTATTAGAGATGAAGAATTCAACATATCAAACAGAAAATACAATGGAAAGCCTCAGTAACAGACTTGGTGAAGCAGAATAAAGAATATATTTTTATTATATCTTAAATATTGCATTATTTATACATTTACTTATTGAAGAGCATCATCAACTGTGGTTGCATGGAGAAACTATTGAAACTGGAAGGAAAGATTTTCAGTCTATCAAAAATTAGTCAATGAGAAAACTAATACCTGATTGCCCTATTCCCCAGTTTACTGATTTCCATGGAAAAGCAGTGGCCAAACAGAAACAAGTATCTCTCTTTGCTGTCTCAGCTAAGGGGAATCTATCAGACTCCACATTTTTAGTGCTAAGTCCTATCATCTATGCTTTTGTTCCCTGGTACATAGAAAGAAAGTCTACAAATATAACTTTGAAGTCAGATGCATTTGACTTTTTTCTTAGAGGAAAAATATCTAAACCTAAAGTGAGTCCTCAGAGACTAGGTTTTGCTAAATCAGGCAAACAACAGAAGCTGTCAGAAAAAAAGTGGGAAGGAGGAGAGGGTGGTTATGGAATAGGTAAAGCATGTAACAATAATTAAGTTTATAAAGCACAGCTTCCTGAATATATCATGTCATATAATTGTTGCTATCCCTTTCACTGGTCAGCTTGATAATTTTACCCATAAAATACCATTAAAATTGAATATATATTTTACCTTAGCGTGAACCTATTACAAAATATGAAACATACAGAAAAGAATAAAAAAGAAAAAATTCTATTACCACTTCCCAGTGATAATCACTATTAATCTCCCTGCATTTTCTTCTTATGGCATTTTTTCCTGGGATATTTTCTCCTTTTGCACATCATTCACTAATAAAAAAATCATCTATCCTAGAATGAACATGATGCGAAAAACATCTTGATGACATATATTTCCTACAGGCAAGCTATTATCTTCCCCAAGTTAAAAAGAAATAAGATGTAGTTTTGATAAAGTTTAAAAGATGCAGAAAGCAAATCTTATTTTCCCTAGTAATGAAAATGCCCAGTTTATCAACTTATGTTTCCCTGCTCTCATGAAGAATAGAAGAAAAAGATAGAAAATAAAAAGGAAATAGAGAAATAAATTTGGTCTGGTAATTGGCACAACATAGTGATTTCTATATATAAATTGTTTAGCTTTAACATTTAGTAAGTGCTTGATTGAACTACTGGCTACTTTTGTGAATGCTCATATATGTATCAATTGCAGGTAGGAAAGGATGTACAAGATGTGGCTTGAAAAATATATTTCTAGGTCCTCAAAAGAGATACATTAAAAAAAAACTGTTTGATCTCTCTGAATCACCAAATATATACATATATATATTTATATATATAAAACCATATTTCTCAATTTGAGCTTCACATTGAAGGAAGACATTCCAGCTGCCAAAATTTCCAACTCGTTTCTCTCTTCTTTAATAGGAATTCATCATCAATTTTTTTTAATACTCAAGAATATCTCTTCATTCCATTCATGTTACTTCAAAACACTTTCAATTTCTCCTTGACTGTACACTCATTTTATTTATCACTCATTTCTCTGCTCCTCTTTTTTGTTTTAAAAATTTATTTGTTTATTTGAAAGGCAGAGTTACAGAGAGGCAGAGAGAGAGAGAGAGAAAGAAAGAGAGAGAGAGGTCTACCACCCACTGGTTCACTCTCCAGATGGCCCCAAGGGCCGGAGCTGCACTGATCCAAAGCTAAGGAGCTTCTTCTGGGACTCCCACATGGGTGCAGGTTCCCAAGTACTTGGGCCTTCTTCTACTGATTTCCCAGGCCATAGCAGAGAAGTGGATCAGAAGTGGGGCAACCAGAACTCGAAGCGGTGTCCATATAGGGTACCAGCACTGCAGGTGGTGGCTCTACTGGCTATGCCACAGCATCATCCCTTCTGCTCCTCTTAAGAGTAAAACTTTTTGAAACAATCACCTGCACTTCTCTTTGTTACCTGCTGTTCTCTTCTTACAACTCTAGGTAAGATTTATTTTCAAACTCTAAAGAAACTTCATCCTCAGCAAGGACATCTGTAACATCGCTGAAGTGAGTGGTCAGTTCTCTATGATAATCCTTCTCGCATTTGATCATTCTGTCCAGAAAAAATCTTTTCTTGGGCCCTAGATCTGTCAGTAGCCTGATTTCTCCCCTACCTCACAAGCTACTTCTCAGGCTTCTTCACTGTGTGCTGCTTCTTACATAACCTACAAATATATGTGCTCTGGTATTCTCGTTGGGGTTATCTCTCTGGCTATCTATGTTCTCTTAGGTGATGCCATCAACTCTAGTGGCTATAATTACTATCTCTGTCTCTTAGTTGATGATATTAAATAATTATCTTCAAATATGTATTCTTTCTGGGCTTCCGTGACTCCACTGGCCAGACAATATGTGTTTTTTTTTATCATAAGGAGACAACATCAGTGTGTTGATTTCTCCCTATATCGCAATCTAGTTCATACCAAACCTACCTTTTATTTAATGGCAGCACTATTCAACTGACACACTCAGGCCAAGAAGTCTTGGAAGCATTTGATATTTCTTCCTTGACATCAAATTTTACATTCAATACAAAGTCAAGTACCATAAGCTATACTTCTAATGTTTATTTCCAGTATTACTTTCATCAGGAATTATTCAACAATTTCACAAAGGATTGATGATACCAAAAGCTACTTACCTGGCCCCACTGCTTCCACTTCTGTTCTTGCGCCTCACATACTATTTTCTCCCGCACGTTTGGACAATTGTTTCCATAGTTCCTCACATAAAATTCTTGTTCACGTATTTTAGTGCCCAATATTGATGTTACCTACTTTTAGGCATATTCACTGGCTTCAACACTCAATTTTAAGGCTCTTATGTTCCTTCCATTCCAAGGAAACTAGAATGCACACACACAGAGTGTGTAAGTATATACATACATTTGCATGAGCATATTCTTGTGTGTACACATACACATCACACATTAGTCAATATCTATTGACTGAAGGAACCAATTCGATCTAAGATTTGTATGTCACAGAAAATATTTTCTCAACAAACATCTCAGTGATGCTCAACCTCAAATACTATCAATTAAATCACCTGACTCATGCCGTGTCAAATAATCATTATCAATCCTTGCAAGCAGCTATCTTGATTTTTAATATGTTCATATCTGTTACTTTCTCTCTCCAACATGTAAGGATATATAAGTAATTTGGGTGTAGTTATGAAATTTGCATAGGTTTTTTGTATTAACATTTTTAATATTTATAAAATGGAATTGATTTACATATTCACATATCTCTCCTGCTTTATCCAACAAACATCAGAGGTTTAAATGTGTTTATTTAATCTGTTGTATTATTTCTTATGTAATAATGTGTATATATATATAAAATATAGTATTTTATAATATTTCTTATATAATATTATATGTATTGTGTGCATGTGTGTATATATATATATATATATATATATATATAATTTTCCATAACCAATAATACTCCACTACAGTGACAATAACCAGGAGAATTTCACATGCCCTCATATGGACCAGTGGTGGAATCCTGTAAGCATAACTTCTATGGGACAGGACAAAATGTATAAGCTTCCTTTCACCCAGTAGAATTACAGTGTTTTCCAGAAAGGCTGCAACACCCTCCACTATCATCAGCAGTGCATATGGAAACCTGTATCACCACAACCTCTCCACATATGGCTTTGAACCACATTATATTATTTGTCACTCAACTAAGTATAAAGTATTGCACATTTTTTAAAAAACATATTACTCCATTTAAATCATTTGACTGTACAATGGCTGCACTCACTAATTTACATTCCCACCAACAGTGTATAAGAGTTTCTCTTTTTTCAAATCATCATGGCATTTGTTACTCTCTGTATTTTGGATAATAGCCATTCTAAAAAGGGTGAGGTGATTTTTCATTGTGGTTTCGATTTCTGCTTGCCTAATGACTAGTGATATTGAGCATTTTTCATATATTTATTGACCATTTATATTTCTTCCTTTGAGCACTATTTAGTCCTTTGGTCATTTCTTAACTGGATTGGTTATTTGATTGTCATCGAATTTTTCGAGTTGCTGACATATTTTTTAATTTTATTTTAATTATATTTGAAAGGTAGAGACAGAGACAGACAGACAAACAGAAATCTATCCAGTGATTCACTCTCCAAGTGTCCACAACAGTAGGCTTGGGCAAGGCCAAAGTCAAGAATCTGGGAAGTAAATACCAGGACCCAACTACTTCGGTCATCACCTCCTTCCTCTCAGGATGTTGTGTTAGCAAGAAGCTGGATTGGAAGCAGAGAAGCTGGGACTTAAATAAAGCACTAGATAATATGATGTGAGCTTCCCAAGAGGTGGCTTAGAATCAGTGCCAAATGACTGACTTTGCTGTTATTTATTTTAAGTTTTATGTATAAGTGACCAAGTCTCCTTTTTCCATTATCTCATTTTGGCTTACACCAGAAAAGCACTGTTTATTGTTAACATTTTATCTTTGTAATTTTCCTTTAATCACCCCTTCCAGACCTAGTCTGTCTAGTCAGATCTTTATCCTGCCATTTACATTTTGGATTATCTTGCCAAGGTTTTAAACTATGCGTTAAGAATTCTGAAACTCCATTGTATTGATATATAAATTTGAGAAGAAATGACATTTTTATGATGTTAGTGCCTTCTAAATCAAGAGCATGGACTATCATCCCATAATTCAGATTATTTTCTTCCCTTTTATGATGCTTGATATTTTCCTCTTTAGATGCTTTGTGTGTTCTTACTTAGTGTCAAACTAATTTTTAGCTTTCATTATTAATCATTTGCATTAATTATATTTGCTAGGCAGTGTCAATTGGTCAAGCTTTCCAAGTTTAAGGAATTTACTAGTTTAGCTCAATCCTGTAGAACAGAATTAACTAGTGAAAGGACACAAGCTGAATGTATTGAGACACTTTATTGCTCATGGTACAGCAGGCCACATGTATTCTATGCCCTCATTAATTCCATCTTGTCCCCTGAGTCTTCAAGGGGTGGAGGTGGAACAGGTTCAGCTGGACTATGAACACATAATGGCTTTGTGTTACGGCTGAAGAATACTGACCTTGGAACTTTCTTAGTCTTAAAGGTAATCATGCACATTCTCTCCTCCTGGGAAGAACAGTATCTTACAAATCTGCAAGGTAAGAAAATTACATTCTGAAAGGTCAAAGACAAGGCTGTAACTTTGAATATTTGCAACATCTTGTTTTCAAAAAATATTTCTTTTTATTTGAAAGAGTTATAGAGAGAGAGTGAGAAACAGAGAGAGAGAGAGAGAGAGAGAGAGAGAGAGAGAGAGAGAAGAGAGGGAGAGAGAGATCTTCCATCCACTTGTTCACTCCTTCACTCCTCAAATGGCCACAAAGGCCAGGACTAGGACAGGTTGACGCCATGAACCAGGAGCTTCAACCTGATGAAGGGGCCCAAGCACTTGGGCTATTCTCTGCTGCTCTTCCAGGCATATTATCAGGGAGCTGGACATGAAACACAGCAGCAGGGTCCTGAACCAGCTACTGTATAGGATGCTGGCAGTGCAGGTGGCAACATACCCACTGCACCACCATGCCAGCCCCTGAAACATCTTCTTTTTGAGAACTGATTCTTTTTTACAGCACTTGTCTCTACTGTTGAAAAATGGTGGGTTTTTTCTTCTTACCACTTTTGAACTCTTTATGTATTGGAGGGTTAATCTTATGATTATAAAATAAACTGAAAGCATATTAATGTAAAAATTGAAAGAAAGAATAAGAAAGGAAGGGGGAGGGTGATAATATAGGCATCAAGGAGGGTGGGGTGGGAAGTTTTATTATGCTTCTAAATGTATATATATGAAACACATGAAATTTGTTCACCTTAAAACTTAGAAATAGGGCTGCCACTGTAGCTTAGAGGGTAAAGCTGCCACCTGCAATACCAGCATCCCATATGAGCTCCGGTTCAAGTCCCAGTGGCTCCGCTTCCAATCCAGCTCTCTGCTATGTCCTGGGAAAGCAATACAGGATGGCCCAACTCCTTGGTCCCCTGTACCTGTGTAGGGGACCTGGAAGAAGCTCCTTGTGGGGAACCACAGGCTGGCCACCTGTGGGGACCTCCTCATTGCACTGCCTCATCCTGCAGAGCAGAACAAGGTCAAGGAAGTGCTGAATAAAAGACTCTCAAATGACCTGATGGGATGAGATACACCTTGACCTGAGACTATGCGTGCCCTTTGAAGCGATTGATGGACTACTCGCCCTAGCCCTGGGGGACTGGGAATGGATAAAAGACCATGTTAGGGGCGGGAACTTGGGGCAGCCTCTTCAGTCTTTCTCCTTCTTTCTCTCGGCTGCTTCCCGCTCTTTCTCTCCTTTCCTTCTTCTATCACTAAGAATAAAAGTTCCTCGAGAACCGATCAACAGCAGTCGTGTCGTGACTCCATGGGTTGGACCTTCGCTGACGAGGGTTCTCAACAGCTCCTGGCTTTTGATTTCAAATCATCACAGATCTGGCCATTGCAGCCAATTGGGGAGTGAACCAGCAGACAGAAGACCTCTCTTTCTCTGCCTCTCCTTCTCTCTCTGTGTAACTCTGACTTTCTTTCTTTCTTTCTTTCTTTTTTTTTTTTTTTTTGACAGGCAGAGTGGACAGTGAGAGAGAGAGACAGAGAGAAAGGTCTTCCTTTTGCCGTTGGTTCACCCTCCAATGGCTGCCGCGGACGGCGTGCTGTGGCCGGCGCACCGCGCTGATTCGATGGCAGGAGCCAGGTGCTTTTCCTGGTCTCCCATGGGGTGCAGGGCCCAACCACTTGGGCCATCCTCCACTGCACTCCCTGGCCACAGCAGAGGGCTGGCCTGGAAGAGGGGCAACCGGGACAGAATCCGGCGCCCCGACCGGGACAAGAACCCAGTGTGCCGGTGCCGCAAGGCAGAGGATTAGCCTGTTGAGCCACGGCGCCGGCCGTAACTCTTTCAAATAAATAAATTAATTAAAAAAACAAAACCTTAAAAATAAATCTAAGTCTAAAAAATACAAATAATGTTCTTAACTTACCTTTAAATGGTTTCCAGCAGAAGATCTAGATAGTGTAGAAATATGAAAGAGTCTGGGAGAAGTGTCTCCAAATATTTAGTCATTTATTATTCAGAGAAATTCTACTGATACAACCCAGTAAAAAGTAACACTGCTGAACTCTCTTAGCATTAGTAATAATTTATGAATCATTCTGATCTAAATACAAAATTTGCACAGAAAATATGATATCAGCTTGTGTTTATGTATAGCTAGATTCTCTTTATATTTTAAATAGCTCATACTATGTTCATACTATTGCTATTGAATATCTGATGGCTCCATTATCACTTTATACCAATTACTGGGTAAAAACACTCCACAATCTATATCTCATTTACACAGCAGATGTTATCAGCCTCTTTTACCTGTGAGGGGACTGAGTCTCAGAAGAAGGCAGAGAGTTTCTCAGTGTCACATAGTTCACAAATAGTAGAGTGTGGTTCCAACACTAGCAGACTGACTCCAAAGTCATTCTATCACCATTATATTTCATCCACTAAAAGTTGTCCAGGGATACAAAGCAATTCATAAAATTGTGACCTGTTGATCACACAAGTTATTTCACAAAATTTATAATAGTTCTGCATTTTCTTTGGGTCTTTAAATTGGCACAAATGTTTCTTTTTTCTTGCACAGGAGAGCTTCATTCAGTTATTGTTTTTTTATGATATTTGATTTGGCTTTACTTGTTTGGGTTCCATTTCCTAGAAAACAAAATAATTCACTGTCATTCAGAGAATTTATATTTTTGTCTTGATCAATATTTACCAATGCATATTTTTCCAAATTTGTTTTGTTAATAATAATTCCATTATCTGAGGTTCTTTAATTTTTATATTGAACTTTTCATTGCACTTTTATATTTTCCCTATGTCATCTCACTCTTTTATGACCATTATATTTCTAATGCAAGTCTATTCCCTTTACTCTTATCTCCCCTTCCTTCTTCCTTCTTCTCTTTTCTTTATTTCTTTTTCTTCTTTCCAGTTGGGAATGCTAAGTGATTTCCAAAATACTTCTGGGTGCTTTAACAGGTCATTTTCAGATATATATTCTTCTTTCCAGCCATCATTGTTCTAAATTATTTCCGTTGACTCCATAACATTTCTATTGCTTCAAATCATTTAAAAAAGAGAAGAACTATCCAGTAGCAGTTTCCAAACAGTGTTCCATTTCTATTTTTCAGAATGGCCTACCAGCATAAGACCATTACTTCCAATACAGTTATTGACAAGCAGACTTTCATCTGGAGTATGTTAACAGTCTGCAGTACTGAATATACTTTTTCTCCACACTCACTATCTCATCCGTCCATTGAAAATGGAGTTTATGAGGATAAAAGCAAGGAGAGTAAAAATATTGATTTCCATGAAAAAAGAATTCCAATTCCTCTTGGAAAAGATATATTTATTCCCCCAAATTCTGCTCCATGATTTTATCTAGCTCATCTTATCAAGCTAATGTTTGAATAACCTTCCAACACCTAGTGCCCTGGAGAGTTCACCCTCCAATCCTATGTCCTATGTATTTGTAGTGTAGCTACAAGTCATAGAAGGGCATGCACTCTGTTTACCTCTTCACTTACCTATTGAAAGGAAGCTCTTTTTCTCACTAGACCATTTATTATAACTGCTACCAGTTGTCTTGCTCACTCTGTTGCTGAGTGTCTCAGCTTTGGTGGTCATGGGTACCATAATGATACTTTGCCTTTTTTCTTTTTTATCTGTAACAAAGATGCCCATATCCACAGAATCAAAATCAAGAGTAATGAAATTTAAACATATTTTAACATTGTTACATATCTAATATGTCAATAGACACTGTTACTTCCTATATACACCAAAGTTTGAGGGCAAATAATTTGCAAAAGATTGTTTTTGAGGAGCTGAATAAAAACTTGCAGTAATAAAACAACTATTTTAACATTATATTATTTAACCACTTACTGTGCCTCTGTCTCAAAGGAGTGCACTCATTATTATCACTTATAACTCTTTTCTTCATATTGCAAAGCATAAGGATTTGATTTTCCCCCTATGAATTAATGAAAAAGTGAAATCTTAAATAACAATACTATATTCATTGGCACGATTAAATGTCTGATTTATTTCTTTCAAATTTTATGCTTAAGTTTTTTGTGAACTTGCTTTTAAAAGATTAAAACAAAAAAAACTTAAAGTCCATAATAATGGGAACCAACCCTAAATAATTATCGTTCAAATCTACTCCTTAACAATACAACTATTTATAATTTATTTTACAGAAAAACAATCAAAGCCAACATATTAAGTGCTACTTTATGAGATCATTTAATACTAACAGCACCCCAGTGAGAGGTTCTACTTTAATCCCATCTACAAGGTAAAGGAATCTAAATCAAAGAGAAGGAGTAATTTACCTAATGACCCATGATTACTAAGAAGAGGATATAGGCAATGGATTTGGCATCTGGTTCCAAACACTTTTACTGAATCACATTATTGCTTGCACATGTGAAACCTTAATAACCTGCTTATTTGCTGCATTTTTAAAAAAATATGTTTTGAATGCATTTCATCTTATTAACTAATCTCCCACCACAGCATTTGTATTACTTGCAAAGAAGTACCATTTATCTTACTAATCACCAATTACATTGCTAAATCTGCAGGTATATCTATATTTATTTATCTTAAGTACTTATAATTTAGCTATCTTATCAAAATAAATTTGTTTTCTAAGACCTTGATGTTTTATCCTGCATAGAAGGTTTGTACCCATTTATCACATCATCACATCTTATTTTTGCATTCCTTCTTTTAATAAATATCCTTGGATTTATTCTGAATAATATTTTTGAGAACTTCCTCATTTTCTTTAGTGTTTATTTCTTTCACTCTAATTGAAAAACAAAATTATATAAATTTATGATATACAACATCATGTTTCAAAATGCTTGTACATTGTTAAATGACTAAATCAAGCCAATAAACACATGTATCACCTTAAAAATTTATTTCTAATGAAGACCTTTAAAATCTACTCTTATAACAATTTACAAATGTTTGCACAATAGCTCTTGAACTTGTACACTTTAGTAATACTTAGCCATCCATATCCATATCCACTTGATTTAGAAGTGCATAAGGAACATGTATTCTTTTTCTCTTTCTCTCTCTCATTTTTATTTATTTTTTTTTTTTGGAGTACTAGTTATAGTATTAATTCACAATGTACAGCACATTAAGGACAGAGATCCTACATGATTTTTTTTTTAAAAAATTGATTAATTTTCTATGCAATTTCCAGTTTAACACCAAGATTTTTTAATCATTTGCAATTATCTTTATATAAAGAAGATCGATTCAATATATACTATGTAAGGATTTCATCAGTTTGCACCCACTCAGAAACACAAAGTGTAAAATACTGTTTCAGTACTAGTAATAGCATCACTTCACATTGGATAACACATTAAGGACAGATCCCTCATGAGACGTAAGTACACAGTGACTCCTGATGTTGATTTAACAATTTGACACTCTTGTTTATGGCGTCAGTAATCTCCCTATGCTCTGGTCATGAGTTGCCGAGGCTATGGAAGCCTTTAGGGTTCGTGGACTTCGATCTTATTCCGACAGGGTCATAGTCAAAGTGGAAGTTCTCTCCTCCCTTCAGAGAAAGGTACCTCCTTCTTTGATGGCCCCGTTCTTTCCACTGGGATCTCACTCGCAGAGATCTTTCATTTAGGTCTTTTTTGTTTGTTTGTTTGTTTGTTTGTTTTTCAGAGTGTCTTAGCTTTCTATGCCTAAACTATTCTCATGGGCTTTTCAGCCAGATCCGAATGCCTTAAGGGCTGATTCTGAGGCCAGAGTGCTATTTAAGACATCTGCCATTCTATGAGTCTGCTGTGTATCCTGCTTCCCATGTTGGATCATTCTCTCCCTTTTTCATTCTATCAGTTAGTATTAGCAGACACTAGTCTTGTTTGTGTGATCCCTTTGACTCCCAGACCTATCAGTGTGATCAATTGTGAGCTGAAATTGATCACTTGGACTAATGAGATGGCCTTGGTACATGCCACCTTGATGGGATTGTATTGGGATCCCCTGGCACAATTCTAACTCCATCATTTGGGGCCGTTCCGATTGAGCATGTCCCAAATTGTACATCTCCTCCCTCTCTTATTCCCACTCTTATATTTCACAGAGATCACTTTTCAGTTAATATTTAAACACCTAAGAATAATTGTGTGTTAATTACAGAGTTCAACCACTAGTACTAGGATAAAGAAAAAAAAATACTACCATGGATAAAGTATTACATTGTACAACAACAGTCAGCACAAGAGCTGATCGAGTCACTGTTTCTCATAGTGTCCATTTCACTTCTACAGGTTTCCCCTTTGGTGCTCAGTTAGTCATCGCCAATCAAGGGAAACAAATGATATTTGTCTCTTTGGGACTGACTTAATTCACTCAGCATGATGTTTTCCAGATTCCTCCATTTTGTTGCAAGTGACCGGATTTCATTGTTTTTGACTGCTGTATAGTATTCTGTAGAGTACATGTCCCATAATTTCCTAATCCAGTCTACTGTTGATGGGCATTTGGATTGGTTCCAAGTCTTAGCTATTGTGAATTGAGCCGCAATAAACATTGCTGTGCAGACGGCTTTTTGTTTGCCCATTTAATTTCCTTTGGGTAAATTCCAAGGAGTGGGATGGCTGGGTTGAATGGTAGGGTTATATTCATGTTTCTGAGGAATCTCCAGACTGACTTCCATAGTGGCTTCACCAGTTTGCATTCCCACCAACAGTGGGTTACTGTCCCTTTTTCACCACATCCTCTCCAGCATCTATTGTTGGTGGATTTCTGAATGTGAGCCATTCTCACCGGGGTGAGGTGAAACCTCATTGTGGTTTTGATTTGCATTTCCCTGATTGCTAGGGATCTTGAACATTTTTTCATGTGTCTGTTGGCCATTTGGATTTCCTCTTTTGAAAAATGTCTATTGAGGTCCTTGGCCCATCTCTTAAGTGGGTTGTTTGTTTTGATGTTGTGGAGTTTCTTAATTTCTTTGTAGATTCTGGTTATCAACCCTTTATCTGTTGCATAGTTTGCAAATATATTTTCCCATTCTGTCGGTTTCCTATTCACTTTCCTGACTGTTTCTTTTGCAGTACAGAAACTTTTCAATTTGATGCAATCCCAGTAGTTAATTTTGGTTTTCAGTGCCTGTGCTTCTGGGGTCTTTTCCAAGAAGTCTTTGCCAGTACCTATGTCTTGCAGGGTTTCTCCTATGCTCTCTAGTAATTTGATGGTGTCGGGTCATAGGTTTAAATTTTTAATCCATGTTGAATGGATTTTTGTGTAAGGTGAAAGGTAGGGGTCTTGCATCATGGTTCTGCACGTGGAAATCCAGTTTTCCCAGCACCATTTATTAAACAGACTGACTTTACTCCAGGGACTGGTTTTGGATCGTTGATCAAATATAAGTTGGTTGTAGGTGTTTGGATTGATTTCTGGAGTTTCTATTCTGTTCCATTGGTCTATCCATCTGTTTCTGTACCAGTACCATGCTGTTTTGATAACAACTGCCCTGTAGTATGTCCTGAAATCTGGTATTGTGATGCCTCCGGCTTTGTTTTTGTTGTACAAGATTGCGTTAGCTATTCGAGGTCTCCTGTGTCTCCATATGAATTTCAGCATCATTTTTTCAAGATCTGAGAAGAATGTCCTCGGTATCTTGATTGGTATTGCGTTGAATCTGTAAATTGATTTTGGGAGAATGGACATTTTGATGATATTGATTCTTCCAATCCATGAGCATGGGAGATTTCTCCATTTTTTGGTATCCTCTTCTATTTCTTTCTTTAAGGTTTTGTAATTTTCATTGTAGAGATCTTTAATGTCCTTAGTTAAATTTATTCCAAGGTATTTGATTGTTTTTGTAGCTATTGTGAACGGGATTGATCTTAGCAGTTCTTCCTCAGCCATGGCATTGTCTGTGTATACAAAGGCTGTTGATTTTTGTGCATTGATTTTATATCCTGCTACTTTGCCAAACTCTTCTATGAGTTCCAATAGTCTCTTAGTAGAGTTCTTTGGGTCCCCTAAATAAAGAATCATGTCGTCTGCAAAGAGGGATAGTTTGAGTTCTTCCTTCCCAACTTGTATCCCTTTAATTTCTTTTTCTTGCCTAATAGCTCTGGCTAAGACTTCCAGCACTATATTGAATAGCAGTGGTGAGAGTGGGCATCCCTGTCTGGTACCAGATCTCAGTGGAAATGCTTCCAACTTTTCCCCATTCAATAGGATATTGGCCGTGGGTTTTTCATAAATTGCTTTGATTGTATTGAGGAATGTGCCTTCTATACCCAGTTTGCTTAGGGTTTTCATCATGAAAGGGTGTTGAATTTTATCGAATGCTTTCTCTGCATCTAGTGAGATAATCATATGGTTTTTCTTCTGCAGTCTGTTAATGTGGTGTATCACGTTGATTGTTTTGCGAATATTGAACCATCCCTGCATACCAGGGATGAATCCCACTTGGTCTGGGTGGATGATCTTTCTGATGTGTTGTTGCAGTCTATTGGCCAGAATTTTGTTGAGGATTTTTGCATCTATGTTCATGAGGGATATTGGTCTGTAATTCTCTTTCAATGCTGCATCTTTTTCTGGCTTAGGAATTAAGGTGATGCTGGCTTCATAGAAGGAATTTGGGAGAATTCCCTCTTTTTCGATTGTTCTGAATAGTTTGAGAAGAATTGGGGTTAGTTCTTCTTTAAATGTCTGGTAGAATTCAGCAGTGAATCCATCTGGTCCTGGGCTTTTCTTTGTTGGGAGGGCCTTTATTACTGATTCAATTTCTGACTCACTTATGGGTCTGTTTAGGTTTTCTATGTCTTCCTGGTTCAATTTAGGTAGGTTGCATGTGTCCAGGAATCTATCCATTTCTGATAGGTTTCCCTGTTTGCTGGCATACAAGTCCTTGTAGTAATTTCTGATGATTCTTTTGATTTCTGTGGTGTCTGTTGTTATATTTCCTTTTTCATCTCTGATTTTACTGATTTGGGTCTTTTCTCTTCTTTTTTTAGTTAGTTGTGCCAATGGGGTGTCAATCTTGTTTATTTTTTCAAAAAAACAGCTCCTCGTTTGGCTGATTTTTTGTAATGTTTTTTTGGATTCAATCCTGTTGATTTCTTCTCTGATTTTGATTATTTCTCTTTTTCTACTAGATTTGGGTCTAGTTTGCTGCAAATTTTCTAGATCCTTGAGATGCATTGAAAGCTCATCTATTTGGTGCCTTTCCAGTTTCTTGATGTAGGCACCTATTGATATAAACTTTCCTCTTAACACTGCTTTTGCTGTATCCCATAAGTTTTGGTATGTTGTGCTGTTATCCTCATTTACTTCCAGAAAATTTTTGATTTCTCTTTTGATTTCTTCAGTGACCCATTGTTCATTCAGGAGCATGTTGTTCAATCTCCATGTGTTTGCATATGCTCTAGAGATTCCTGAGTTGCTAATTTCCAACTTCACTCCCTCATGGTCTGAGAAGTTGCATGGTATGATTCTAATTCTTTTGAATTTGCTGAGACTTGCTTTATGGCCTAATATGTGATCAATCCTAGAGTAGGTTCCATGTACTGCTGAGAAGAATGTGAATGCTTTACGTGTAGGATGAAAAGTTCTGTAGATATCTGTTAGATCCATTTGGGCTATAGTGTTGTTTAAATCTACTGTCTCCTTGTTGATCTTCTGTCAATATCAGTGAGTGAAGTATTGAAGTCCCCCAGTACTATTGTGTTGGGGTCTAAGTCTCCCTTTAAGTTTCTTAACAAATTTTTTAAATAAACCTGTGGCCTGTAATTAGGTGCATATACATTGAGAATTGTTATATCTTCCTATAGTATTGATCCCTTAATCATTATATAGTGCCCCTCTTTGTCTCTCTTAACAGTTTTTGTGTTAAAGTTTATGTAGTCCGATATTAAGATGGTTACACCCGCTCTTTTTTCATTTCTGTTGGCATGGTATATCTTGTTCCATCCTTTTATTTTCAGTCTGTATGGATCTTCGTTGGAAAGATGTGTTTCTTGTAGGCAGCAAATAGATGGTTTTTGTTCCTTAACCCAATCAGCCAATCTCTGTCTTTTAACAGGACAGTTTAGACCTTTAACATTCAATGTGACTATTGATAAGTGGTAAGTTTGCCCTGCCATTTGCCAGATATTTTCTAATGTATGCTTTGAATTCCCTGTGATCTTTTGCCGTGAGGTTCCCTTCGTTTACCTTCTTTCATGTTGATGGTCGTGTTTCTGTGTTTCTGTGTGTAACACGTCTTTAAGTATCTTTTGCAGGGCTGGACGAGTGGCAACAAATTCTTTCAATTTTTGTTTGTTATGAAAGGTCTTTATTTCACCTTCATTCACAAATGAGAGCTTTGCAGGGTATAATATTCTGGGCTGGCAGTTTTTCCCTCTAAGAACCTGGGCTATGTCTCACCATTCCCTTCTAGCTTGTAGGGTTTCTGTTGAGAAGTCAGCTGTGAGTCTAATTGGAGATCCTCTGAGAGTAATCTGACGTTTCTCTCTTGCACATTTTAGGATCTTTTCTTTTTGCTTCACTGTGGTGAGTTTAATTACAATATGTCGTGCAGAGGATCTCTTTTGGTCATGTTTATTAGGGGTTCTATGAGCTTCCTGGATTAGGATTTCTCTGTCTTTCTCCAAGCCTGGAAAGTTTTCTGCTAGTATCTCCCTAAAAAGGCCTTCTAATCCTTTCTCCCTCTCCATACCTTCAGGAACACCTAGAACCCGAATGTTGGGTTTTTTAATAGTATCCTGTAAATTCCCGACGATATCTTTTAGTTTTCTAATTTCCTCTTCTTGTCTTTGGTTTGACTGTTTCCTCTCCTGTTCTCTGTCTTCTAGGTCCGATATTCTCTCTTCTGCTTCACCCATTCTGGTTTTAAGGCCCTCAAGATTGCTTGTCACTTGATCTATTGAATTCTTCAATTCATTAAGATTTTTTGTCACTCTCGTAGCTTCTTGTTCTACTAGTTGTTTCATTTCGTTTTGATTTCTCCGTAGTACTTCATTCTCGTGAGAGAGATTTTCTATCTTATCCATTAAGGATTTCTGTAGTTCAAGAATTTGTTTTTGAGAACTTCTTAATGTTCTTATCAATTCTTTGAGATCTGCTTCTTGCATTTCTTCTATCTCATTATCTTCATAATCCTGACTTGGGGTGTCTTTTCCGTTTGGGGTCATCATAGCGTCTTCCTTGATCTTGCTCCCTCGGAATCTGTTTTTATTTGGCATTTTTTTTTCCCCACACTCTTTCTCTGGGTTGTCAAGGTAACGGAGTTTGTGTGCGTGGTGTGTTCCCAGTTTTTGGATCCCCTTCAGGTTTCTACAGCCTCGGGTTTTTGGTTCCGTCTGCCTCAGTGATGGGCAGGCGGGCGGGCGGGCGCGCCTTGTCCCACTGCGTTTAATCAAATTCGACTTTGCAAGGTGGGCGGCGAGAGGGGCTAGTGTCCGTGCGGGCTCGCCTCAACTGTGCTGTTTCCCCCGTGGGGGTCTGCTTCACCCCGCCAGTGTCTCGGGATCCCTATATCGGCTCCCGTTCACGCGCGCAGATCCTGCGGCGATTGTGTTCTGCCCGGCTCCCGTCGCAGCCGGCGGGCGCGCGCCTTGTCCCACTGCGTTTAATCTAGCTCGAATTAGCAGGGTGGGTGACGAGAGAGGCTAGTGTCCGTGCAGGCTCGCCTCAATTGTGCTGTTTCCCCCGTGGGAGGTCTGCTTCCCCCCGCCAGTGTCTCGGGATCCCTGTATCGGCCCCCGTTCAAGAGCTCAGTTCCAATGGTGACTGTGTTCCGCCCGGCTTCCGATGCAGCCGGTGGGCGCGCGCCGTCCCACTGTGTTCAGTCTAGCTCCAGTTAGCAGAGTGGGCGACGAAAGAGGCTAGTGTCCGTGTGGGCTCGCCTCAATTGTGCTGTTTCCCCCATGGGGTCTGCTTCCCCCCGCCAGTGTCTTGGGATCCCTGTATCGGCTCCCGTATAAGCGCTCGATTCCAATGGCGACTGTGTTCCGTCCGGTTCCCGTCCCTCCCGGCAGCTCCCGTGCCACTAAGGCACGATTTGCCGTTCGCAAACTTACTTTGCCCTAGGTCTTCTGCTTCTCATTCACTGGGTCCGGAAGAATTTCCACTGCATTTTTTTCCCTGAGATTTTTCCTGAGGCTACAGTAACTCTGTTTTTATTAAACTATCTTTTTGCGGACTGCTAGTGCGCGTCCTCACTATTCCGCCATCTTGGCTCTCTCTCATTTTTAACACACAGATATTCTACTTCATGGGAATGGAACACGCATATACATACATTTACAATTTTGGGAAAAATCACTACTCTAGTTAACTCATAGATGATTGAAGTGCAGAATTTTATTTTGCAGACTAATTTGGATAACAACTACAGATGTTACTCAATGAAATAATGTAAAATTCTCCAGATTATGGACATTAAGCCTCGTGGTAACAGGCTGGTTATGGTTCCCACATTTCATATTGGAATATCTGGGTTGATTCCTAGTTCTTGCTGTTTATTCCAGCTTCTTACAAATGCAGACCCTGGGAGGCAGTAGTAATGACTCAAACAATTAGGTTCCTGCCACCCACAGAGAACAATTGACATGAGTTCCTGATTCCTAATTTCCAAAAAGACATTTGGGGAGGAAAACACAGATGTGACTATGTCTCTCTGTCTCTTTCTGTGTGTGTTTATGTGTGTGTCTCTTCCCCTATCCCTCTCTACCATTTCAAATAAATAAATAAATGTTACAAATTCTAACGTTGCTAAATATGCATATAATTGATATACTTGCATTGTATTACATACAAGTACATATCTTCACTAGCTATGGTAATATATTAAGGTTAGTTGTTTATTTCATCTTTCAGAAGAATATTGTTTATGAGAAAACCAGTATCTACACATTAAGATAATTATGGATACCATCAGTAAATATTCCCTTTAGTATTAATTCCCATAAAAATACTTTTTCAAGTTACACTAAAGAAACTCCAATATCATTAAAACATAAAACCAACTTTTTAAATTCATGAGCATTGAAGACACTGAACAAACCATAATATTGATTTTTATCTACTGACATTGTGGAGCAAAATGAAAGGGAACATATGCATTTTTAAAGGAAAATAGACATTATAATAAGAAATAGGGAATGGAAAGTTCAGTGTTGGCCATATTTCAGAATACCAAAAGATTCAACAATTACAAAAATCATGTTTAGGTAATTGTGCAAATAAAGAAATTCAAGCCCAATAAAATTCAAATAGCTCCTTACTGCTTAAGAGTTTTGAGCAAGTAGCAAAAATAAGATTGCTGTATTCTCAAAGTCAAGTAGATCTAATCTGTGGGTACAAGTATAAAATGTCCACTGTTGATTAGTTTGTTTCTTCTACATTCTCCAAGCTCACTGTGGTGATTGTATAACACCAGGGAGTTGTTTTGTTAGGTAAGCTGTGACTCAAATATAGGATTAGAATTAGAGATTAGGAGAGTATCTATTGCTCCTTGTTACCACTATGACATACGTTAAAGTTAAAGGTAGAAATACAGAGGGGAGAAAAAGCTTTGTATAACTTAGGTTATATACAACAAGAATATCAAACATAAGGTGTGAAAATTAACCACTGAGTGCTTTGGAAAATATTGGAAACTGTTGACAAAAATTATTGAAAGGAGCAGTTAGTAGTCACTGTTGTATTTTCTTGTTAGAAACATAGTGACAAGAAAGAAAATAGCTGTATTCACATATCCCATATGTTTCTTTCATACCACAAGTAAACTTGGATTTCTTTCTCAGTTTTCAGTCATGAAATGGGTAGGAATTACTTAAAGTAGTTGTTGAAATTGTTTTCAATTATCTCAATAAGCTTGTTTCTTCAGGCAGTTGAGAATTAGACTGGAGGATTCTACTTGAGATAAATTGGCTTACCAGTGACTAAGCCTGAAGGATAATACTTCAATTCAGAAATTTTTTCAGGGTTGAGAGGAGGGGAAAAGGAACATGACTACTTCAGCCATGCTGGGCAATCACTTTGACAAGAGAGAAACTTCTTTATTCCTAATGATAATTCAGTTAATATTTGCTAAAGAGTAAAGGTCCAAGACCAGGGTTGTGTAGGTGATGGCAATTAAATAGTTCATGATATAGTATCTGAATCAAATGAAAATATTGTCATTCTCTTCAACAAGTAGAGAATTCATTATTCCAAGACTCATGGAGAGGACTTATTGATTTTTATGGTTGAACTGCAATGCAACTAAACATCAAGAGAATTAGAATATTCCCTGTGGCTGAGAGATATTGTAATTATAACAACGGGAGCAATAAAATCTATTACAATATGCCCTAATAATATGACTGAAATTGCTTTTGCAATTCATGTTACTAAAGGAAATGCATAGTCTTATTTCCTTTTTTTTGTCATTTATACTTGATACATCCAATGTGCTTTAGCCACCTCAAAACACCCCTTGGCTTTCACACTTCATTGCCTCCACTTGAATTTCTCATGTACATTTTCTTTTTTTTTCATCCATGAAAGGATTGTATACATTCATTTTAGTGCATAGATTTGGGGAGTTGTCAAGGAGCAGATCTTGGGGCATAAGAGAGTATACCACATCCCTGCAAGCAAAGCCATCACTTCCTGCTTCATATGAACACTCTATAGTGGGAAAAGAAGGCATGCATAGAATGAAAAAGTGGACAATTGGAATTGATATTATAATTTTTCTCCCTTAATTTGTAATTCTGTGTCTGTATGTAGAAATATGAACAAAAGTTCAAAGATGGCAGAATAGCAGCAGGATGGTCTGACTCACGTAGGGTAAAATTAATATTCGAAAAGGGGAAAAAGTACACTCCTAAGATAAAGCTATAGGAAATCCCCACTGGGAGACCCAGTGAAAACAATAGAAAAATCCATACCCTTGCCCAAAAGATCAAATACACAATAGAAAACAACAGCAGCTTGGAGCTGGGTAGGCAAATGCCTGCCCCGGCAACCCAAGTGAGAGAGGAATCCATGATGTTGCAGATAACAGCTGGAGGGAGAGTTTGATGAACTGATTTTAAAGTCCCATGCAAACCCCCTATGATAGCAGAAATGTGAAGAGAAAAATAAGTAAATAAAAAGGCAGCATGTCTCTCCCCTCCCCACTCCCACAGCCCCTGCTACAGCAGAGACCTGCAGCCAGCTGGGAGAAAGGTTACACCATATATATGTGTGTATGTGTGTGTATTAATGCATTCAGGTAGCTGCTGCCCCCAACCTCCTGTGCACACACCCAGCAATAACAGGGGTGTTCCTCTGCTCAAATAGCAAGGGCCACAACAATTCAGAAGAATCCCTTCCTGTCACCTAGCAATAGGAGGAGAGGGGAGGGGAAGCTTTGCTATGGGACTTTCCTACCTTACAGAAGTGAGTGCAGTGGTGGTGGGCAGGGACTCTGTGTGCCTGAAATCCTTAGACCTACTAAAGAAACATCCCCCAACCCCCAACTGACACTGAAACTGATTGGGAGAATCACACATAGACAGTGGGTCTGGTAACACCTTAGTTTGATTATAGTCAGGACTGGCTAGCAGAGAGAAGTGATTCCACTAACAATCCATGATGCAGAGAGCCTGGGGAGCTAAGTCTGAGAAAACAGTGAATGCGTAAGAGGAGACAAAGTGTGGCTAGGCCATGGGCAACTACAGAGCGCTTCTCCACACCTCCAATTTCCTCGGTTACCTATAGCAACTCATAACAGAGAGAGCCCTGATTACAGGAACGACTCCACAGATTAAATATGCAGTTAAGTAGTGAAGATGAGTGCTGAGCACACTGGAGACTAACACCAGGGTGTCCTGCAGCTGTGAGAAGGGTGAGTCACACCACTGAAGTGATCATTTACTCCATCCAGTCAACCAGAGAGCTACCAAGTCTAACAGGGATCTTACCTTCAGTAT
This sequence comes from Sylvilagus floridanus, assembly GCA_949820135.1. Lineage (NCBI taxonomy): Eukaryota > Metazoa > Chordata > Mammalia > Lagomorpha > Leporidae > Sylvilagus > Sylvilagus floridanus. Next base: position 100,596,167 of record OX463227.1, on the reverse strand, counting down.
TTGCCCCACCCTGGAATACTGAACAGAGTACCATGGCCAAACCAAGGACACACCTCTTCCATATTCACTAAAAGTATAGACATCCCACTAAGCCACAGAGACACAGAACAAAGGTAAAAGTCACCAGACAATATAAAACTACACAAATGCTGAGAAACAAAGAAAAAAATAAGAAATAAGAATAAGGAATACACTATGAGCCCCCCGAAGGAACATTACAGCATTTCAATATCAGAAGGTGAAGATGAAGAGATTGAATAAATGCCAGAAATGGAATTCAGAAAACTAATCATTAGATTACTGAGAAACAATCAGATACAAATTGAAAGATGATCAAGGATGTGCTATACACAGAAAAACACAAACAGGGATATCACTACAAAAGAAGCTGAAGTCAGAACATTGCCCAGTAAATGTACAAAGGAAACCCAAAGTAAAAAAAAAAAAAAAAAAAAAAAAAGACTATTAATGAAAAATGGCAGGACAAAGTCATTACTTAAAAATAGTCAACCTGAAAGTAAATGGCCTCAACTCTCCAGTTAAAAGACACAGACTGGCTGAATGGATTAAAAAATAAAACCCATGTATTCTCTGCTTACAAGAAACACATCTCACCAACAACAATACACTCAGACTGAAAGTGAAAGGATAGGAAAAGATATTCCACGCCAGCAGAAAGCAAAAAAGAACTGTTGTGGTCATCCTAATATCAGACAAAATAAACTTTAACACAAAAACTGTTAAAAGAGACAAAGAAGGGCACTATTAATGATTAAGAGAGCAATTCATCAAAGTACGTGACTATTATAAACATATATGCACCTAATTACAGGGTACCTGGCTAGTTAAAAGAAATGTTAGTAGATTAAAGGGAGACATAGACTCAAATACAATAGTAATGGGGGATTTCAATACCCCACTTTCAGTAGTGAACAGATCAACCAGACAGAAAGTCAAGAAGAAAACAACAGTTAATCAACACTATAGAACAAATGGACCTAACACACATCTACAGAGCTTTCCATGTTACAGAATATATATACTTCTCATGAAACTTTACCTAGGATTGACCACATGCTAGGCCATAAAGCAAATCTCAGCAAATTTAAAAATAAAAATGGAAATCATACCACATATCTGCTCTGACCAAACAGAATGAAGTTTGTAATCAACAATTCAGGAATCCCCATACATCATGTAATATTACACAACAGTAGAAAAAAAAAAAAAAAAACTTGGTCATTTGCCACAAAATAAATGAAACCGGAAAACATCATACTTAGTGAAATAGGTTATTCCCAAAGGGACAAATTCTATATGTTCTCCCTGACCTGTGATAACTAATAGAGCACCTAAAAGGCACCCTGTAGAAATGAAATTGACACTTTTAAAATAAATGACTATGAATTGCCCTTATCTTGACTGTTCAGGAATAGTGTTTTTTTTATTTTTTTTTCTTTTCTTTTCCTTTATCATATATTCCTTATGTTCTTTTCTTTCATACTAATCATTGAAATCTTTAATTAACATTGTTAAACATATGAGTATAAATTTAATTGAAAATAAACCTTAGTAAAAATAAGGGAGAATAACAAAGAGAAGAGGAAAAGGAGTGGGAGTGTGGAAAGAAGGAAAAGAAGGAAAGAAGGAAAGAAGGGGGAGGAAAGAAGGAAAAAGAGGAATAGAAGAAAAAAAAAGCAAAATCACCTTTGAGATGCAAAAACTGTGATGCAAAAACTAGCCTTTGTCTAGACTGTTGAGGATAAACTTGTTTGTTTTCTTTTTCTTTCTCATACAAAGCGTTGAACTCTTTACCTAGAATAGAAATAATCTTCTGTATATAAAGTTATATGAAAGTAGACCTTATCAAATAACAGGACAGGAGAGAGGAGAGGGAAGAAGAAGAGTGGTGGAAGACTGGGTGGTAGGGTATGTATGATGGGAAGAATTACTATGTTCCTAATGTAGTATTTATGAAATGCATGCAAATAAATAAAGAAATATGACACTGTCTGTACTTTCAAATCATGTATCTCTTTCAGAGTATTATCTACCTTTCTAAAAGTCCCTTTCATATATTACATACATATATGTATATATATAGTCATTTATTCTTTACCACAATTTTGATTTTCAGCACCAATTCTTTTATTGAAGTGTCTGTAGTCACTTTGACTATGTGAAATTTTCTTTCTAGTAGATTTTAGAATGATATCATAGGAACATTATTACCTGAGAATATTCAGAAAGCATGTTTTATTATGGTCTGTACCATTAATAATCTAAAATTGATTTGGGATAGATAGACATGACAGATAGTGAAAATCTACACTATCTATTCTATTTTGTACTTGTAAAAGTCTGTGAAATGAACTGAATTGATTCCACTACCCACAACTGGATTGGATTCTTAAGACTATCACATCAAGAAATGACACAAGATGAGATGACCTTTTCTGAACTGAAAATTAACTATACCACAGCAGCAAAAATGCATATATTTTTATGTAGGTATTCTGATTCTCTCCAATACGTCTCTTCTATTTCTCCTTTCCTATATTCATCATAACACTTTCATCCCTTTTCCTAAACCCTCATCAACCACTAACTGACATTCCTACTTGGAGATCCAAGAAAGAGAACTGCTAGAAACTTAAATGATTGTAGACAGATCAATGTCTTCACTATGACTGGGACAGATAATTTCAAGGAAATACTAGAAGACAACTAGAGAGGAATAGAGCCTCTTTGCTGCTGCAGATGAAGTACTTATGGCATCTGTAACTAATCCTCACATCCTATACAGTTAGGAGAAAGCTACATAGACAATATTATGTACCAAAATATCATAGATAGTTAATCAAAGAATAAATAAATTGTACTACAAAATTTAAATTCAATAATAATTTTTCTCATAATATGCATTTCCTATGTTATTTTTGAGGTATCATAACCACATTAAAGGATTTATAAGGTAAACCTCAGTATTTAAATGGTTATTCAACTTAATAAATGTAATTACAGTTTACTCAGATTGAAATATAATGCAGGGGTCGGCGCTGTGGCACAGTAGGTTAATCCTCCACCTGCGATGCCAGCATCCCATATGGGTGCCAGTTCTAATCCCAGATGCCCCTCTTCCAGTCCAGCTCCCTGCTTTAGTCTTGGAAAGCAGTGGAAGATGGCCGAAGTCCTTGGACCCCTGTACCTGTGTGGGCAACCTGAAAGAAGCTCCTGGCTCCTGGCAGATCAGCACAGCTCCAGCCATTGTGGCCATTTGGAGAGTGAACCAACAGAATAAAGACCTTTCTCTGTCTCTCCCTCTCACTGCCTGTAACTCTAACTCTCAAATAAAGTAAATAAAAAACGTTTTTAAAAAGTAATATAATGCAGCCGGCGCCGTGGCTCAACAGGCTAATCCTCCGCCTTGCGGCGCCGGCACACTGGGTTCTAGTCCCGGTTGGGGCGCCGGATTCTGTCCCGGTTGCCCCTCTTCCAGGCCAGCTCTCTGCTGTGGCCAGGGAAGGCAGTGGAGGATGGCCCAGGTGCTTGGGCCCTGCACCCCACGGGAGACCAGGAAAAGCACCTGGCACCTGGCTCCTGCCATCGGATGAGCACGGTGCGCCGGCTGCAGCGCGCCGGCGGCGGCGGCCATTGGAGGGTGAACCAACGGCAAAGGAAGACCCTTCTCTCTGTCTCTCTCTCTCTCACTGTCCATTCTGCCTGTCAAAAAAAAAAAAGTAATATAATGCATATTTTCCATGAACTTAAAGAATGGTTTTGTGTGATCTTTTACATAAGATGTATATGTGTTGCATTATAATTTTTTAAGACTTGTTTATTGGTTTCTTTGAAATGGTACAGTGACAGAGAGACAGGAAGAAACAGAGAGACAGACAAGCAGATAAATCTTCCACTTGCTCTTTCTTTCTTAAAACACCCTCGTCCATTAGAGTTAGGCCAGGTCAAAGTAGGAGCCTGAAACTCCATCCTGGTCTCCCACATGCATGTCAAGAACCCAAATATACTTGGGCCAAAATCCACTGCCTACCTAGTCCATTATCAAGGAGCTGTATCAGAGGCAGAGTAGCCAGGAGTTGACCCAACATTCTGATATGGGATGTGCACATCCCAAGTGGCAGCTTTACCCATATACTACAACACCCACCACTTACATGAACTTTTTGAAGACTTGTATTTAAAGGAGTTGCAAAAGGTGTCTTCCAAGACAGAATTAACTATGAGAACCTAAAACTTACCTGTGTTAACTTAAAGGTAATAAAACTCTCAAAATTAATATTGCTACAAAAATATTTTGTACTTACTCTTGATAAAATACCAAAATAAATAACTTGCTAATAAAGCAAAAGTTATGCTTTCTTAAATATACAGTCTGTGTCATTAGATCACTGAAATTAGTGTAGACAAAGTACTAAAATCTAAGTACTAAAAGCCTTTTTCAGGGCCTGCGCCACGGCTCAATAGGCTAATCCTCCACCTTGTGGCGCCGGCACACCGGGTTCTAGTCCCGGTCAGGGCACCGGATTCTGTGCCGGTTGCCTCTCTTCCAGGCCAGCTCTCTGCTGTGGCCAGGAGGTGCAGTGGAGGATGGCCCAGGTGCTTGGGCCCTGCACCCCATGGGAGACCAGGAGAAGAAACTGGCTCCTGCCATCGAATCAGCGTGGTGCGGTGGCCATAGCGGCCATTGGAGGGTGAACCAACTGCAAAAGGAGGACCTTTCTCTCTGTCTCTTGACTCTCTCTCTCACTGTCCACTCTGCCTGTTGAAAAAAAAAAACATAAAATCTAAGCCCTTTTTAATCTTTAAAGATCCCATAAAAATTTTATGTATCATTTTCACATTTTTTCATAAGTTATAAACACTTTCACTATAGAATTTCATGTTTTAAAATTTGTGCATTTATTTTCATTCATTTTAAAAGGGACAGGGAGAGACGACAAAGAGAGAGAAAGAGAGAGAGAGAGAGAGAGAATGAGTTCTTCATTCTTTCGTTCTGTTGATTTACTCTTAAACTGCTCTCATCAGCCAGCGTTGGGCTATGCTGAAGACAAGATGTTCTTGTACTCAATCTGAGTTTCTCACATGGATGACAGGAACCCAAATATTTTGCTAATAACTGCTTCCTTCTAAGTGTCCATTAGCAGGAAACTGGGTCATAAGCACCGACGGGACTCAATCGCAGGGACTCCAGTATGGGATATGGGATCTCAAGCAGTTATCTCAGCTGTTGCTCCACCACAGATGCACCCCCATAGAACTTCACTCATCTTCTACAAGTTCCCCTCACTATAAATTAGGATAAACTGTCATATTAACAGCCTACTAGTAGGACATCTAGTTACTCTTCTTTATGCGCTGTACCTGAAAACTTTTAACACAAGCATTACTATGTCAGTATCATTCTAACCGCACATCTTAATTATCTCCTATTACTCATAGAATCAGGAAAAAATTTAAAGATCTCTTTCTCAGTCAGTGATTAGAAACAAAATGAGCTCAAATTCGCTCTTCAATTGGTATGGGTCGTTTGCTCACTGTGACCTGGCTTATTTTGTTTTAATACTGAGATAAGATGATAGTTATGGGTAGAATAAGCTTTAATACATGTTTACACTACTACCATTTAATTCATGCTTCATATCCATGTGAAGAGTGCAAGGCTTAATTTGATTATTTTTTATGAATTACTCTTTTTTTTAACTTTTATTTAATAAATATAAATTTCCAATGTACAGCTTTTGGATTACAGTAGCTTTTTCCCCCCACAACATCCCTCCCACCCACAACCCTCCCATCTCCCACTCCCCCTCCCATTCCATTCACATCAAGATTCATTTTCTTTATATACACAAGATCAATTTAGTATATATTAAGTAAAGATTCCAACAGTTTGCACCCACATAGAAACACAAAGTGTTAAAGAAATGTTTGAGTACTAGTTATAGCATTCATTCACATTGTACAGCACATTAAGGACAGAGATCCTACATGAGGAGTAAGTGCACAGTGTCTCCTGTTGTTGGTTTAACAATTGACACTCTTATTTATGGCGTCAGTAATCAACCGAGGCTCTTGTCGTGAGTTGCTAAGGCTATGGAAGCCTTTAGGGTTCACTGACTTTGATCTTATTCCGACAGGGTCATAGTCAAAGTGGAAGTTCTCTCCTCCCTTCAGAGAAAGGCACCTCCTTCTTTCATGGCCCCTTCTTTCCACTGGGATCTCACTCGCAGAGATCTTTCATTTAGTTTTTTTTTTTTTTTTTTCCCCAGAGTGTCTTGGCTTTCCATGCCTAAAACACTCTCTTGAGCCAGATCCGAATGACTTAAGGGCTGATTCTGAGGCCAGAGTGCTGTTTAGGACATCTGCCATTCTATGAGTCTGTTGTAATCCCGCTTCCCATGTTGGATCTTTCTCTCCCTTTTTGATTCTATCAGTTAGTATTAGTAGACACTAGTCTTGTTTGTGTGATCCCTTTGACTCTTAATCCTATCATTATGATCAACTGTAAACTGAAATTGATCACTTGGACTAGTGAGATGGCATTGGTACATGCTACCTTGATGGAATTGGATTGGAATCTCCTGGCACGTTTCTAACTCCATCATTTGGGGCAGGTCCAATTGAGCATGTCCCAAACTGTACATCTCCTTATGAACTACTCTTGACCCTAACTTGTTTTCCCAATGTCTCATTATTCCTTTATGAAAGAATGTCTGTTTTTCCTTTTTTTGTTGTTTATTTTTTCAATGTTTGAGCATCAATATTAACTATTCTATCTGTATACACTCATCCATATTTACCTCACCTATTTTGAAATTTGCATTCTCATTAAACTTGTAGCAACTGTACAACAGATAGTTTAAGTAGAACTTAAATTCAGACTAGAGATTGGAGAAAGATGTGTGTATCTGAAGGCCATGCTAGGTATTTGCTTGCATATAAACACTTATTTCATTGCACAAACTTCTTGTTATCTTTCCACAAAAACCCAAAATAAATTATATATGAAATCACTTATATAAGTCAGCTCGATACTTCAATCACAGCTCAGCTTTTCTTTTTACTGATCTTATAGCCTGGGGGTTCTCAAAAAAGTTTTAGAATAAAACTTTATTTTCTATGAACTTAAGGATATAGTGCACATTTATTGCTAGAAAAGGCATCATCTTCTCTTTCTCTGATCTCATTTTGCTAGGAATTACATTTTCAACCATAGCACTAGGCAAAACTGTGAATGCAATCCTGCATCTTAAAAGAAACTTTCTTTTTTAGATATGAGAATGAGCACTTGTTTTTCACTTGGTTTCATATCCCATATTCACTCCTCCATCCTTTTAGAGTTTTTCATTTTCTGGAACTTAAAAATCACTAGAATGCCCACAGGATATAAATCAAGTAACATAAAGAAGTCTTCATGAAACTAAATGATTCCCTGTCATACACTAATCCACCAGTGGAACCTCTTCCTGAATGTGACAATGTTAGATTTTTTCCCACTCAGTTTACCTTAATAACATTAAACAATATTTTGCATTTATAGATTATTAAACTGTAGACTTATTTATTAGTCTCCTTAGACTAATAAATTAGACTCAATTTATTAGTCTCCTCTATAAATGATGATTAATTTGTTTTTTTATGTTACAGCCACTTTCCTTTTTTTTAAATACCTCTAAATTGTAACCACCTACATTGCTTCTTTTTTTTCCACTTACCATTAGAACATTAAATATACTTAAGACTGTCTCTCGTGGTCTATGTCATTGTCTTTTTTTGTTGCTCGTCTCTGTCTCTCCTCCATTTTCTGGTTCATTCCTGAAATATCCACTACAGCCAGTACTGGACTAGGCTGAGGACTGGAGTCAGGGACTCCATCCTCATCCTGGTCTCCCATATGGGTGGTAGGGTCAAGGTATTTGGAACATATTCTACTGCCTTGTTAGGCACCATAACAGGGAACTGGATGGGAAGTTGAGCAGACAGGGCTCAAACTAGCATTTTGACATAGGATATCAGTATCACAAGTGGTGACTAAATCCAATGCATCATCACACCAGACTTTCACATTTCAATATTTGACAGATGTAACACCTATGACTATCATTATAGGATCTGCTAAACCTGGGAAACAAAAAAAGCAACAACCCTTCCAAGTATTCAGAAATTTATGTAATATAGAGCCTCCATCTCCAAGGTTGGGGGGAGGGAGATAGATATAAATAAAGAGACAAGAAATTTTCAGGGACAGAATGGGAAAGCAAACCTCCTAGATAAGTTGAAAGCCAGGTTCTAAAGTCATGGGATATCTTCCTCTTGTTCTAAAACTGACATTCAGTCTTTAAACCATAAATACATTTCTAGGATATCTCTGTTTATCAGATTTAAAACTCAAATGAAAGAAGGGTCCTAATCCTATTCTCAAACAGTTGAAAAGCTATGTGAAATAAATCTGACAAAATCAACAAAACTACATAGTAAGTTATTACAAATAAAATTAATTCAGTGAAATTTACTCAAAACAGAAAGTCTGACAGAAGGACAGGAACATATTTTGAGGGTACATATAAAAGTTTCATTATTATTTTTACATGATGTTGGAAGTAAGATTTTTCAGTTTAAAAAGTATGAGAAACATGAAGGTGCTTGAAAAAGCTCATGGAAAATAGAACTAATTAAAAAAATAGAGTAGTTTTTCCATGAATTTTTGAAGCCCCCCCCCTTAACAAAGAAGCAGAAAATGCAGTTAAATTCAAGAGAGGAAACATTTGGGGTTGGTGTTGTGGCATAGTGGGTTAAGCTGCCCTCTGTGATGCAAGCATTCTGTATGGGCACCTGCCAGAGTCCAAGCTGCACCACTTCCAATTCAGTTCCCTTCTAATGTGCCTAAGAAGGCAGTGGAAAATGATCTGGGTGCTTTGTTCCCTGTACCTGTGTGAGAGACCTGGAAGAAGCTCCTGGCTTCTGGCTATGGACAGATTGGACAAGTCCCAACCATTGCAGCCATTTGAGGAGTGAACCAGTGGATGGAAGACCTGTCTCTCTCTCTCTCTCTCTCTCTCTCTGTCTCTCCCGCTAATTTCTCTGTAACTCTGCCCTTAAAATAAATAAATAAATAAATACTTTCTTTTTTTTAAAAAGAGAGGAAACACTTAATAAAATTATAATAAATATAATATAATAAATATAATAAAATTATAATAAATGATGCAATTAGGCTTGTAAGTATGTTAAACTATGTTCTGGAAAACTCTAAAAATGTGCATTTGCATTTAAATATCCACAATACAGAAGTGAAAAATATGACAGAATTCAGTGGAAATAATACCTGAAAGCATAGTATGGTAAAGTATCAAAAATCAACATTTACCATATCTATACTAGAGATATGTATGATTAAAATGTGCCAAAGAGGGGGAAAATATTAAAAAGTAAATGTTTTAGAATTTTTCAAAATTGAAGAAATACTTTAGTTACCAGAAACGATAAATCTGATGGGCCCTAAAATAAAAAATTAGAAAGAAAAGCAAATTTAAATGTATCTGGACAGACTGCTAAAATCCAAAAATGAAAAGCAAATCCTTCAAAACCACCAGAGCAGGGATTTTTCTCCAAAAACTGGTATTCAGAAGAAAATGAAAACACATTTTTAAAGAATTGTAAAAATATTGGCAATGTAGAATTATTCTGTGTCCAGAAAATATCCTCCCCATGAAAGAAAAGTAAAGGTTATTATTGATAGGTAAATAATGTGAGAGATTTTATCCCATTGACTTGAACTTCAAGATATGTTAAAAATGTGTTCAACATGAAAATTTAAGCATAAAATAAGAAAGAAAGTCAAATATTTAGTGAGGGATGGGGAAAAAACTGGAAAAGATATACATAAAAGAACCTTTAAAATAGACCTACCAAAACTTTATAACAAATCAGTACCTATTAAAGTAAACATACAATTATATACACTGTGGAATTGATGGTGAATCATGTGACATTGGAACAAATTACAATGCTGAAGGGGAGTAAAGAAAGCATATTATTTTAGGGCACTTACATTACTATGAATCAGCTAAATACGCTTTTCAACAAAGAGAATAATATAATAAAATAAGCATTTTAAACTCAAAAGTAACCCACAGAGTTAATCATGCAAATGGGCATAATAAAGCATCAAAAAGAAAATGGACTATAAAAGTACATGATATACTAAATAAAGGGCATATAAGGAGGAGTGGAGGAAAGAGGAAGTCAAGCATTGAGAAAAGAAGAAAAATTGTTTCAATTTAATCTTAAATATATCAAAGTTTTGGGCCGGCACCGTGCCTCACTTGGTTAATCCTCCACCTGCAGTGCCTGCATCCCATATGGGGGCCAGTTCGAGACCCGGCTGCTCCACTTCCAACTCAGCTCTCTGCTGTGGCCCAGGAAAGTAGTGGAGGATGGCCCAGGTGCTTGGGCCCTTGCACCCATGTGGGAGACCAGGAAGAAGCACCTGGCTCCTGGCTTTGGATCAGCATAAGCTCCAGCCGTTGCGGCCATTTTGGGGGTGAACCATCAGATGGAAGACCTTTCTCTCTGTCTCTCTCTCTCTCATTGTCTATAACTTTACATGTCAAATAAAGAAAGAAATATATATCAATATTTCTATTAAAAATTAAATTCCAGAGATTATCAGCCTGAGTAAGACAGCAAAACTCAACTCTATGTGTTTAAAAGCAAAACATTTTAAACACAAAAAGGGGATAGAAATTTTTACACCATATTACATATACACATAAGAAAGATGGTATGTTTATATTAATTTAAGACAAATTAAACTTCAAGAAAAGGTAATATCGAAAATCAGAGGCATTTAGTGATTGTGTAATATTTTATTGAGAAGCTGTAGGTAGAGGTAGGCATATGGTTGGCAGTGGTTAAGGTGCTGCTTGGGAGGCCACACCGTGTCAGATTGACTGGCCTTAAGCCTTGGAACCATGCTCCATTCCAAAAACCTACAATGACACTCTGAAAGGTCGCAGGCGATGAGTCAGCAAATGGTCCCTGTCACCCATGTAGAAGAACTGAACTCAGTTTCCCACACCTGGCTTTGGTCTAACCCAGCCCTGGCTCTTTCAGGCATTTGGAGAGTGAATTAGTGGCTGGGCGATCTCTTTCTGTCTCTGTATCTTTCTCTCTGCCTTTAAAATAAATAAGTAAAATTTTAAAAAATAGGAGGCCAAAAGTTGCAGCTAAAGAAGTCATAAAATGGCAATTTATATAGTACATTAGGAAATGAGAAAGGCATTTTTTCAACGACATTCTCCAAATGAAAATATGATAAAACAAAAGAGAAATTTAAACCAAAATGTTTAGGACACAGAAAAAAGTAAAAACTAGAGAGTTTTAACATAAAGAGTGACAAGGAACATCAATAACATGGAAAAATAATTTTTAAAATACTCATGAAATTGATCAATGCATAAGGATAATCGAGAATGAAACAGAAGACAAATTACCAATATCAAGAATAGCAAACAAGACTTTACTAAGCGTTTAGACGTATTTAAGAGATAACAAAACATGACAAACAGATTTACACTAGCAAATTTGAAAACTTACATGAAATAATCCCATAAACCAGAATAGGACAATAATGATAGTAAAAAGTGTTGAAAACCTGAAAATCCCTACACAGTTAAATATGATGAAACTACATAACAATCTTTACATTATCCAGAAACACACACAAACACACTTTCTATTCACTCCAGGACCAAATATCTTCATTGGTAAATTTTTTCAACTATTTAATAAAGAAATTCAAAATAAATAAGTAAATGGTGTAAATTGTACAGAAACTCTTTTAGAAAGGAAAAGTAAACACTTCAAATTCAGTTTTATAATTGTTTTACAATAAATGCAAATCTGACATGAACTCCGAAAAATCAATGTCTGAAATAATGACTAGCATACTTGTATATATTCTTATATAAATATACTTATATATACATATTATACTTATATATATAGTTATAAATGCAAATTATAAAAGAAATATTGGTAAATTAAATGCAATAATATATTGAATACAATAATGCCACATGATCAAATATTTTAAACTTCACTGAAATTAAAAATTTGTGGGGCCAGCGCTGTGGCACAGCAGGTTAATGCCCTGGCCTGTTATGCCAGTATCCCATATGGGGGCCAGTTCATGTCCCAGCTGCTCCTCTTCTGATCCAGCTCTCTGTTATGGCCTAGGAAAGCAGTAAAAGATGGCTCAAGTCCTTGGGCCCCTGCACTCGCATGGGAGACCCAGAGGAAGCTCTTGGCCCCTGGCTTCAGATCGGCGCAGCTGCGGCCATTGAGGCCAATTGGGGAGTGAACCAGAGGATGGAAGACCTCTCTCTCTCTGGCTCTACCTCTCTCTGTAACTCTGTCTTTCAAATAAATAAAATGAATCTTAAAAAAAAAATGTGGTGAAACTGTATTGGACAAAATGAACAGAAAAGACACAGTAGGAGACAACACATTTACAATATTTAATACTAATTTATCACAAGTTTAACCTTCCACTAAATACAGAATTCAGAAAGTAGTAAGTACAAAAACCACTGTTAGTCAACAGTCTGGAAAAAAAATCAAATAAAAAATAATCAAAAAAAGTAATCAAATCTCAAAATGTCCATTTCACTCATATATACTACATTTTTGTACTCTATATTAGTTACCACAAATCAAAGAAAGCATACATATTTATATTTTCAGATTAATTTTATGACTGTGAAGAAAACTGAAATCATGTCATTGTAAAACTCCAAAGAAAAATACGAAAATTAAGGAAAGGTGGGAATGACAGAAGGAGAGAAGGCAGAGTGTAAAGTATCTTATCCTCTCAAAATTGTGTATATGAAAACATGACATTTGTTATCTTTTTGCAAATAAAAAGGTTAAAAGAATACTCACTGATCATTTACCAAAATAAATAAAGCTAGTTATTTAAATCTTCCTCCCTCAACTCTCTCTTTCTCTCTTTTCCTCTCTCTCTCTTTCTCTCCCCCTTCTTTTGTACTTCAATTATAAAAATACAAGAAGCCATACAAAACTATGGGCAAAATACTTTCATAGGCATTTCACAAATAAAGATTAAAATGACTAATAAGCATTTGAAAATATAATCCATACCATTAATCAGCAGGAAAATGAGAATTAAACACCACAAGAGACCATTACTTGTCTTAAAATAAAGCATGGCTTAAAATAACCCAATAACACCAAATACTGGTAAGTTGTGAAGCAACTCGAACTATCCTACAGTGTTGTTGGGAGAATAAAATGGAATAAAGACTTGGAAAAATTAGTGAATTAATTTCAATTAATCACATAAGTACCACTAAGCCTCAAACATTTCAAGCCTAATTATTTACGTAGGAGAAACAAAAGCATGTATCAATGAAGAGAAAAAATAAATCATCAGTATTCACTAAGGTTTGTAACTGAAACTAAACACTACTAATAACTAATAATAGAAAACAATTCAAAAGTACATCAACAGATGAATAAATTAACAGATTGTGATATATAGTCATACAACAGAATACTATGCAGTAGTAAAATAAAATATTTATTAGTATTACAGCATGTACATGTTCAAACAGTATTTTGCTAAAAATCACAAAAGAGTTGATACCGTGTGGCTTCTTTTTTCCTTTATAAATTTATTTAAGAGGCAGCCAGCGTAACAGAGCCATGGAGAGAGTCAGAGGAAGATAGAATTCCAAGGGCCAGTATTGATGCTTAGCAGGTAAACCACTACTGCAGCACCAGCATGCCATATGGGCACTGATTGGAGGCCCAGCTGTTCCACTAATCCAGCTCCCAGCTAATGTGCCAGGGAAAGCAACTGAAGATGACTCAATTGCTTGAGCCTTTGCACCCACGTGGGATACCCAGAAAACGATCCTGGCTCCTGCCTTTGGCCTGTCTCAGCTCCAGCCGTTGTGAACATTTGTGGAGTGAATCAGCAATGAAAGACCTCTACTTGTCCCTTCTGAAACTCTGGCTTCCAAATAAATGAAATCTTTAAAAATAAATACAGAGAGAATTCCTATTGACTTGTTTGCCACCCAAACACCTGATTTGGCTGGGCTGGAACAGAAGCTGGAAATTGGGAACACAATCTGTCTCCCACGTTGTTGGTAGGAATGTAATTACTTGAGCCATGACAACTGCCTCCGAGTCTGCTTTAGCAGGAAACTGGAATCGTGAATAAGAATCAGGTAAGGAACTCAGGTACTCCAATGTGGAGAACAGGCAATTTTACCACTAGGCTAAATGATTTCTCCAAGTATGACATTTCTTGTATAAAGGTCTACAGCATGCAAAGATAGGATAGGAATGATGGTAAAGTCAGAACAGCCTGATTTGGGCCAACTGCAAGGTTATGGGAGAAGTATCTGGGGCAATTAAAATATCCTATTCTTTGCACATTTCCGGAATGCATATAATTTATACTTAGAATCTGTTCATATACTTTATATTATGTCTCAATAAAACCAAAATGTGTAAATATTATCATTTGCCATAATTGTATTACTAGTTTTAACTGTTGACCCATTTGAACGTTTCATCCTATTGGATTGATATGACCCCTTTAGCAGAAGGATTCTAGCCCAAAAAAGATGCATTAATTCTTTTTACCCCACAATTTTATCAAAATAATAATAGATTCTATTTGCTTCATATTTGAATCGGAAATGCATTACATATTCAATAAACCACTAAAATTTTTTATATAGTCTTACTCTTTAATTTTTATTAGTGAATGAAGCTTTATTTTACAAACATCTTTTGCAAACATTCTCTTCTTAGTTGAGTTAAGCCAATAGCGCAATGACCACTCCAGGTGACTCTCACACTTAATTGTATTTCATATCTTCACTTTATTAATACATACCCTCATGAAGTTGCTTTGAAACATCTGCATTAGAAGGACATGAATTAGTTTAGGGTCCATTGTTAACAGTAAATCTGAAGCTATTCTCTTCAAAGTGGCCTGTGTTTCATTTACTGTCATCTCCCATTTGATAATTTTAGTGTCCACATGTATCCAAAAACTTTTTATTAGATCTAGATAGTAAAATCTAAGTATATTATAAATGACACTATTCAGAGTTCTTAATCTAAATTTGTGTCTTTCCTCGAGTATCAGAAAATTTCTTCTTTTCATCTCCTCCTTTGCCTCTCTTTCCTACTCCCTATGTTTTTCTGGTTTTGGTTCTCATCAATTATCCCCTCCTAGAATGAAGGTAGTCAGATGTCATTGCTTCTAAATCATTCATATTTCTTCTAGATCAACCCACGCTAATATTTTCCTAATATTGCTTTCTCTGTGTTCTTATTCTGAGTGGGAGTTTTACCCACTAGATTCCATCTTTTGGCTCCCTCCTGGCCCAGAGTTTGTCTTTTTGTGTTCTTTTGTGTTGTGATTCTTTGTATTTGTGTTGATTCTTGAGTTTTTCTTTTTGTTCCTAGAACTCTATCTGTAAATCACATTGAAGCTGTTAAAAACTAATTACAAACAAGAATACATTTTTAAAAAGTAAAATATATAAACCATAACTAAAAATTTATAAGTCTTAAATGAAACAACTGAAAAAATTGACATAAGTTCTCAACATACCTCTTAGTAATAACTAAATATAAAAAGTAATAGAGAAAATTGATTCAAGTTGTTGGTATTGTGGGGCAGCTGGTGAAGCCACCACCTGTGATCCCATATCAGCGTGTCATTTCTAGTCCCAATTACATCACATATTGTTATTTGAAAGATTTATTTATTTATCTGAAAGTCAGAGAGAGGGAGAAAGAGACAGAAAGAGAGAGAAAGAAAGAGACAGAGAGAGAGACAGAGAGAGAGAGAGAGAGAGAGAATCTTCCCTCCACTGGTTCACTCCCTCAAATGCCCTCAACAGCCTGGGCTGGGACAGGCTGAAGGCAGGAATCAGGAGTTTCTTCCAGATCTCCCATGTGGGTCCAGGGTCTCAAGAACTTGTGCCATCCTTCACTGCTTTCCAGTCATTTTAGCGTGGAGTTAGATCATAAGTGGAGGAGTAAGTTCTCTAACTGGTGCCTCTATGGGATGCCAGTATCACAAACGGCAATTTAACCCACTATGCCACATTGCCTGCCGGCCACTATACTTCTAATCCAGCTCCCTCTGGTGCACAAGGGAAAGATAGCAGAATATAGTCAAAAACTTGGGATCCCGCCCCCTACCCCGGAGACCTGGATGGAGTTCTAGGCTTCTGGCTTTGGGCTGGCCCAGCCCCAGTTCCTACAGTGATTTGTGGAGTGAATCAACAGATGGAAGATCTCTTTCTTAAACCCTATTTCAGTGTCTCTCCCTTTCTCTCTGTCTCTGCCTTTCATCTAAGTTAAATGAACCACACATTTATCTATAAAAATGATTCAAGTCACAATAGATAGAAATCCATAAAATATCAAGTCACAAGAACATATCTGTATAAAACCCATAGGAAAATAAAAATGATTAAATGTACAAAATTATAACTTGCTTAATGATGAGTATTATCTTTCATTTCATGTCTTTTCATAATGTCATAAAATCACAACAAATTTAAATAATAATAATAACCATCCAGAATTGGTTTTGATTTCAACAAGAGTTTATCAAATATTTCACATTTTAAAGGACATACATTTTGTTGTGAAAAACATTTTATTTTATTTTATTTTTTTTAATAACGCTTTTATTTAAAGAATATAAATTTCCAAAATACAGCTTATAGATTACAATGGCTTCCCCCCCCATAACTTCCCCCCCACCCGCAACCCTCCCCTTTCCCACTCCCTCTCCCCTTGCTTCACATCAAGATTCATTTTCAATTCTCTTTATATACAGAAGATCAGTTTACCATATATTAAGTAAAGATTTCAACAGGAAAAACATTTTAATGATGCTAATAATCTTGACATAATTTTCCTGGTGTATTTGTCTGATTTTATTTCAGGAATAGTGTAACAGATTGCTCCATCATTCCTTGTATTTGTATTTGTGTTCCTTGTATTACTCCATACATATTCTTGTATATGCTTCACTTCCTGTAGGAGGATTCATGCTACTCAGTGCCACCTCATACTGAGCGTCTTTTGTGGGAAGAATATGCTGTGTCCCATAAATTACAGTAATAGACTTGTGGTATACTTGGTAAACTGTTTCTAAGAAAACATGTTAGCTATAATCAGATGTTTTGAGAAGCGTGGACAATTTCCACCAGTTTTCTTTCTTATTTCTTTCCTCTATGAAGAAAACGGTATGTCCCAAAACGCCTATCACTTTATTCTGTGTTCTTATAGAAAGAAACCCACGCAGCCAATTCCACCAGCCTGTGGTTGCTGCTGTGTAATGTGAATAGGATATGCCAATTTGTTGTTAAAATCTCTAAAATATCTTACTTGCTACCAATTAGCAATTTAGTCTTGAATTTTATCATAAACCTTATACCATCAAGGAAGAAGAGTATAAATTTACATCTTATCTGAATAATGGTTATCATATTATCATATTATTTTCTAAAACAAACTATATTCATATTCCAAGGTAAAATGATAGTATGCCATATAAAATACTCATATATCATTTCTGTTGACTATAGCTTATTAATGTTATATATTATTTATATTTCTTCCAATATTTGTATGTGTTCCAAAGTAGTTTTGAATCCTGGCAGTTTTACATCAGTAAAATTTAGAAAGCAATCATCCTTGAATGTGATCTTTGGTTTCACTAAACCTCTTAATTTTTCTTAAGGTTTTAGTCATTCCAAAGTTTAAGTCATTTAAAGTTATTTATTTATTTTGTTAACTTGAGACTAGAGAGACAAAGACCAATAAAGTGCTCCTATCTGCCAGACAGACAAAGACTGGTAGAGAGCTCTGATCTGCCAGTTCCCTCCCCAAATGCCCAGCTCATTATTCAGATATCAGGGAGCTGGAAACTCAATGTCTCACTGTTTCCCAGAGTGCACACTATCAGGAAGCTGGTATAGGGGCAGAGTTGGGACTCAAATTGATGCACTCCAAGTGGGATATTTGTGTCCTAACTTGTCTCTTAATTGCTACACCAAACTCTCACCCCAAATCTTTAACTTAAGCCATGCTATGATTCTAAACTGTCTACCTCTCACTGGCATCCTCCAATGCAAGCGTTTGACATTCAACTTTTCTGTTTGCTATTCGCTGCTCTTCACAATACAAAATATCTACATAACCCTTATCTGGAATTGTTCTTTCTTTATTATTTTGGGAGCAGAGAAAAAATGTGGATCTCTTTAATTAGTTTCTAAAATTTTACTATGTTTTAAGATGGATTAAAAACATAAATACATGTATTCACTTTGCAGATATGATAGATTTTCTTTCATAAGTGCTTATTCCTTCTTTTCAATGCCCAAATTAAATGGTAGGTTCTCTGTGCTAGACCCCTTGAAATTCCAAAGTGAATTAATTACTCTTGCTCTGTGCTTACCTGACACTTTGTTCATCATGCTAAGATAACAATATTTATATTAAATTGTAGATATGATTGGACATATTTATCCTGGCTCATAGATTTTGTTTTACTTTGTACCTTATTATTCATTATACAATAATATCTAGCATACAATAGGAGCTTTCATTTTTGCTGAATTTAATTAGAATTCAAGAAGCTGGCATCCAGAATTCTCATCCTAAGGTATTTATTTATTTATATGGATTGGCTCCAGTTGAAATTCAGATACCTGGAAGGGGCAGGGGGATTTTTGTCAAATTTCCAGGAGTTTAATTTCCCTTTCATTGAAGTGAAGATTTGAATGGATTGTTGAGGGCAGTGTTTCCATCTGCGTGGATTCTTTGCTACATAAATATAAAGCAAATGTCTTAGAGTAGATTGTAAAGTACTTTCAAAAAAAAAGGGAGAGAGATAAATAGTTCTGCCTATTACTCTTAGAGAGTTTAGACTGTGTAGGGCTCCTATTTCTGAGAACATGATCCAAATAAGTGAACCCAAGGAGAATTCAAGGATGGCGTCAGAAGGTGGGGATGTTACCAAGGCAATTCCTCTGGGATGAAGCTGGGATAGGTAAAGGATACTGTGAAGAATTCTATCTTACCTTTTTCTATGTTACTTTTTTTTGAGTGGTCATATTTATTATCTGGTTGAGTTTATTATTTTTCTCTTTTCTACATTGTTATTCCTTACTGCTAAGTCCATATATTCTATGAAACTTGTTTAAATGTAATGTGGCTTTGAGAAATGAAAGATGACCTTAAGTGCACAGTGAGATCCCTGGGTAGTAGAAAGAGTTGCAGCAGTCTGGAGAAGATGGTTATAAGATATCATTGAATCAGTCAGTCATTTAAAAAAAAAACATTTTTCAAATACCTAATATGAGCCAGGCAGCATGCTAGAGTAATGGAAAAACAGCAGTGAGTAAGAAAGACACAATTCCCATTTACAATCTATTCTGATAGACAGACATTAAATACATAGGCTTGATATCTTCTTTCAACATTCAAAATTTTTTCTTGTATTTCAACTCTTGATCCAGTATGCTGCTGTTATTGTGATTGCTATGACTTTAGCAATGAAAGACAAAGGCAACAGAAATTGTGCCATACAAGTCATAAAGTATACGATTGAATTTTAAAATGAGGAATCTTGCCAAACCCCTGTAACCACAGATTTATGTAGCACTTACAATAAATACCTGTCAATAAAACTAATCATTTTACTTCCTCTGGGGACTAGCATTTATATTGGAGTTATTTTCATAATGGTTATGGCAAACACCTGCTGACTTTACACTCTGAATTACTGTCACCTATGCAAGTCCTGAAGCTGCCTCAACTCCAGCTCTTCAGAGCTCAATGAATATTCACTTACCAACACACATTACCGTGGCACAACATGTATTAGTTACCTAGCAATTGCAGGGGGCAAGCATTTGGCACAGTGGGATAAGACCCCATTTGGGACATCCACTTCACGTATCAGAATCCCTAGACTGGAATCTCTAGGAATCTCTACCCCACTTCTGATTCCAGCTTCCTACAAATACATACCCAGAGAGGCAACAGAGGATGGTTGAAACACTTGAATACTTGCCACCAACATGGGAGACTCAGAATGTGTTCTAGGCTCCTGGATTTGGGCTGGCCCTGCCCCCAGGAGTTGTGGACATTTGGAAAGTGAACAAAATATGGGAGATTCTCTCTCAATCTCTCTCTCTCTCTCTCTCTCTCTCTCTCTCTCTCTCTCTCTCTCTCTCCTTCTCTTTCTCCCTCTTCAGTTTTCAACCAAATAAAAACTTTAATGAAATTTAGCTATTGGAATGAGTCAGGGAAGGAAATTTAAAATGTAAATTCCTAAGTCATGCTTTTAGTCTATCTGTTAACACTATGTTTAGTACACTCATACCCCAAATCAGAGTACCTACATTGTATCACTTACTCCAGGAGAGACTTAAGATTCCTACTAATGCAGACCCTGGCAGGTGATGCCTCAACTAGGTGAGTGCTGCACTCACAAGAATGGCATGAATTTTGTTCCTGGCTCCCCGATCCAAACCAATGCATGCATTTGGGGAGTGAACCAAAAACACAGTAATGCGCTCTCGCTCTCTCTCTCTCTCTCTCTCTCTCTCTCTTTCTCTCTCTCTCTCTCTCTCCCTCTCATTCTGAATCTGGCTTTCTCTCTCTCTTTCTCTCTAATTAGTAATTATAAATCACACCTAAAAAGAGAAACCGCTAAGAAGTTGTCTAGAGTGAAGAGTTTCCCATGAGAGTGATAATATAGATAGGGAAATAGAGAGGGATAGCTAAGGGAAAGAGAAAGAATGAATAATACACATATAATTGCAAAAGAGTAATTTAGAATTAAAGAAACTATTGCAAACCAAAATGAAGGAGACATAAAAGTATTCTGTTCTATTTTACCTATCGCTTGTTTTGCATTTCTTTTGTGTTAAACTCCAAATGAAAAGCTCCAATGGTATTAGTTTGATCTAAATAAGCTAATCTCATTGTTTTGACTCTTCCTTCATTTCATGGACATGGACACATGAAGTTGCATTGAATTCCCCATCGGTGTGTATATAATAAGGCTTAAAATATATTTCTTCCTGCATCTGCAGGTTTATCATGATCTGAGTCATCACCATGTTTGAATTCCAAATTCTTTCCAATTCAATTAAAGGGAAAATTGTGGACATTTTTGTAACTCCATAAAATTACTGAGTCAACATCTGGTATTTTACCATGTGTAACTTAGACTAAAAATGGAGAAAATCCAGAGAGACAAATGACTCAGGAGATCTTTTTCACTTGTATGTCATCAGTTAAAATCCTGTACGAGGCTGCAGTGACTAAATCAGCTCTAGCCGAGTATCCACAGGTGTATATAAGAAAATTTAAAAAGGGAATTTCGCATGTGTGACAATTACAATGAGGATCACTGAAGTAATGGTCGGTGATGCTGAGGACATAAAGTAATGACTAATGAGACACTGGAAGAGCCTTCCTCCAACTCCTCATTCTGTCTAGTGAAAAGACTCTCCATTTTCTTTTTAAATACATGGTATCTGAATTATCTCTCCTATTATCTAATATGACTAACATTTATTTTGACTTTTAAAAGAAAATGCTTTAGAATATCCTTCAGCAATAGTTGATTCAATTGGAGAAAAATTTCAATTGATAATTATGTTTGCATTGCCTACAGACTATAAACTGGGATCACAGTGAAGCAAGATGCATATCTTCTTCTGTTTGGAACTCAATACATGTTTAAATTCTTCACATTGGAAATAACTTTATAAATAAGATATCTCTCATTACTTAAGATTAAGTGTATCATTCAAATCTCTTCTCTTCCATTTATGTTGATAAGTAAAAGGCAAATAAACAAACCTAAATTTCTTTTTATTGAAGGATATAGCAGGTGTTCATGTTGTGGCAAACACTTGCAATATAGGAATCCATATGGAAATGCCAATAAATACCCCACATACTCTACTTATGATCCAGCTTCATACTAATGTGTCTTTTAAGGCAGAAAAAGATGATACAACTGTTTCCATGTCTGTAATCCCTGTGGGAGAACAGGATGGTGTTACTGGCTCTTTGCTTTAGCCTTTTCCAGCTCTGGCTGTTGAGTCTATTTTGAAAGTGAACCAGCAGATTGAAGATCTCTCTCTCTCTCTCTCTCTCTCTCTCTCTCTCTCTCTCTCTCCTATCTGCAATTCCAAATAAACAATCTATTAAAATGTAAGTATTCATAGATATTAGCTCATCTTAATCCTCAGATAGGTAAATTAGGGATTGAATGGCTTGAGATATCCAAAACATCACACACACATACACACACACACACACACACACAGAGAGAGAGAGAGAGAGAGAGAGAGAGAAGGTGGTTGGGGGTTAGGGAATATACAGAAAGGTATTTATATAAGAAAGACATTTCTTTTGAGTTCTTCCTTGCCCATTTGCAATTTTACTCTACACAGATATTGAATTGAGATCACTAAGTTTCTTCTAGATGAAAATTTCTCTGGAAAGTATAAGCAAAATATTTTTGGTTTCCTTGGGTAGTTCAGGGATCGGAAGCAAAGTGAAGTCAAAATGACATATTAATAAATTTCATATTTTCATTTCCCTTAGTTATCTCATGGCATTATTGATGTTAGAAAAGCAAAATCCAAAATTTAGTCTCCCCCCCCAAATTTCCTCTTCCTTCTCTTATTCATAACCAGTCATTGCTCTGAGATTTTATCATCTTTACTAAACCACCAAGAAATGGTTAAGTTCTCATTCAGTTAATATGTTCTCTGGTCTGTTGCCCAGCTCATTTCTCTTTTTAATATTATGTGTGCCTTGGAGCTTCCACTTTATATGCTCTACTCCAAGGAGTCTTTGTATGTTGCTACAAGATGATTCCAAGTGCTCTCTCCTACTCTTTGATTATGTTCAACAGCATTCTCCCAAAGAGTATTTGACAAATTATCCTACTTAAAAGCATGTTTGCCTCAGGATAGATATTAATTCTTCCCCAAAGATCCAATCTTATTAAATACAATAGTGGCAAATAACAGGACAATGTTTTTTTAAGCTTATATCTCAGTCTTTCAATGAAAAAACAAAAAAGACATAGAATTATAGGACAAGAACATGTCTTTTATAGAATATTTATCTTTCATTTCACAAATGAACCCAGAATAGTCATTTGATTTTACTAAAGACACACAACTATCTGGCTGGAAAAATGGAATGTCTTTCCTCTGGGTTCCAATGTATTCTTGTTTTGTTTTTCTTATTTCTCATTCTACTACTGATCATATCAATCTGCACCAACTCACATCTTAATAAAAGCTAAATTTGGTTATTAATTGTTATTGAAGTCATCAAATACTTTATATATACAATGGATTAATGAATCAGAAATTATTCAGTTTCACATTGAAATTTTTTGG
This sequence comes from Sylvilagus floridanus, assembly GCA_949820135.1. Lineage (NCBI taxonomy): Eukaryota > Metazoa > Chordata > Mammalia > Lagomorpha > Leporidae > Sylvilagus > Sylvilagus floridanus. The sequence goes on along the minus strand of OX463227.1, from coordinate 100,572,633 downwards.
TTGACTACAAGTCTTAATATGATAATTCGATAATTTTCATAGCCTATAATTTGAAATGAAATTATAAATTCAATAAATTAATATTTGAAGATGGTTGATAAGTCCTAAAAATTTTGTTTCTAACATATAGTATCAATATACTTTTGATGCTAATTTTGCTAAAAGACTTTTTTTTTATTTGACAGGTAGTGTTTACAGACAGTGAGAGAGAGAAAGACAGAGAGAAAGGTCTTCCTACCATTGGTTCACTCTCCAAATGGCTGCAACGGACAGAGCTGCACCTATCTGAAGCCAGGAGCCAGGAGTTTCTTCCTGGTCTCCCATGTGGGTGCAGGGGCCCAAGCACTTGGGCTATCCTCCACTGCCCTCCGGGGCCACAGCAGAGAGCTGGACTGGAATAGGAGCAGCTGGGACTAGAACCCGGTGCCCACATGGGATGCCGGCGCCACAGGCAGAGGACTAACCAAGTGAGCCATGGTACCGGCCCCAGCTAAAAGACATTCTTACCACACCCTGCTCAATATTTTGATTTTGGCTAATGTTGAGGAGAAAAACGAGACAGTATTTTAATAAACACGATAAAATTGCTTGATAATATTGATAGATCTTTTATGGATACATGTGAATAATAACATTTAAATTTACTAAGATTAAAAATTCTTCAATAGCACTGGTCCCACTAACTGTGCTCAATAACCACCAGTGTATAGTAGCTGAAGTATCAGACTGGGCTAATATGGAACATTTCCATCATTGTAAAATGTTCTATTGACGATGCCTCTACTGTATTATCCCTAATTAACAGAGGAAGACACTAAGTATCAGTCACATGCCTAATGTTGTTTAACACTATTTTCCCTTGAAAAGTTTTTTTATTTTCTCCACTAGAAGTGAGGATAAAAAAGACTATTTTAGGGGATCAACGCTACAATATAGTGGACTAAACCTACGCCTGCAGCGCCAGCGTCCCATATGGTCACTGGTTCGTGTTCTAGCTGCTCCTCACTGCTGTGGCCTGGGAAAGCAGTAGAAGATGGCCCAAGTGCTTGGGCCCCTGCACCTGCGTGGGAGACCCAGAAGAACCTCCTGGCTCCTGGCTTCAGATCAGCTTAACTCCAGCCATTGCAGCCATTTGGGGAGTGAACCAGTGAATTTAAGAACTTTGTTTCTCCCTCTCTGTCTATAACTCTACCTCTCATATAAACAAATAAAATCTTTAAAAAACAAAAATCCCTTTAAAAAAGACTATTTTCTGTAGTCATTTGTATTTTCTATGTTTTAAATAGTTTGTTCAATACATGCCACCTGAATAAACACAATTTTATATTATCATAAACTTAATAAATTGTTTAGTTTGCTTTTTTGTTACATTTACATTATTCCAAACAAAATAAATGATTAGCATCAAAAACAAGGACACTTCAAACATTCACAGAAAACAATTAAGAGATAATATTCTGGTTCAAAAAATTTTAATATTCCTACATACAGCTGGCCTCTAAAATGTTCATGGTAGTAAGAATTCTGGAAAAAAACTATGCAGGAATTTAAGAAAATGCTTGTATTAAGATACTTTAATTCTATTTTTTAACATATTTGAAGTGCCTTCATATATTCTTATATTTAATGGGATACATTTGCATTAACGTATCATTTTACTGTTTTCGCTGATACTTCCATTGAGAAGGATTCTATGATGATATCCTCATTTCTTCTTTTCAGTAAGATTCTTCCTACACAAACAATCATTGAAACTCTAGAAAGACACAGAAGAAATGATATGGGAGGAGAAAATGAAAAGACGATATGGAGTCATTTGGTGCGATGCATGATACGTGTTTATTCAAGTATACAAAAATATACAACATTATAGCAGAAGAGCTGTAGAACTCAAAAATATTCAATTTGAAGGACATAAAATATGGCTTCCATGTTTCTCATCACAATTTCCTTTAGTAAATATACGATAATAAATTAATTTTCATAGAATTTAAGCTTTGGATGTCAAATTGTACTTCACAGCTGGTTCTTAGGGAAAAGTCTTTTAATTGACATATGTGGTAATATATTTTCATAATGAAAAGTTTTAAAAATACTATACTGAAGCATAAATGCACAATTTATCAAAAGAATAAAGAAGTACAAATGTTTGTTTTAATATGTTTATCAACATAAGTGTTTCTTGTCTCAGAGATCTAAAACCTCTTAGTAACTTTTCTTTTTGAAAAACTCTGAATATGGTTCATGATTAATATTTGTGATATAATCATATATATTTATGTTTATTTAATAGTAACCAATAATTATGTGTTCACACACATACATAAACACACACATAAATATTCAAGCATGTAAATGTGTATATTCATACACAAAAGGATTCTCTTTTTCAGTTAAATGGAACATTTTACAAAATAATATAGCAAAGAGAAACACTTCTTAAAAATGATTGTATTTTTTAACTTTTATTTAATGAATATAAATTTCAAAAGTACAGCTTATGGATTACAATGGCTTCCCCCCTATAACTTCCCTCCCACTCGCAACCCTCCCCTTTCCTGCTCCTGCTCCCATTCCATTCACATCAAGATTCATTTTCAATTCTCTTCATATACAGAAGATCAGTTTAGTATATATTAAGTAAAAATTTCAACAGTTTGCACCCACATAGCAACACAAAGTGAAAAATACTGTTTGAGTACTAGTTATATCATTAAATCACAATGTAAAGCACATTAAGGACAGAGATCCTACATGAGGAGTAAGTGCACAGTGACTCCTGTTGTTGACTTAACAAATTGATACTCTTGTTTATGGCATCAGTAATCACCCTAGACTCTTGTCATGAGTTGCCATAGCTATGGAAACCTTTTGAGTTCACCGACTCTTATCATATTTAGACAAGGTCATAGTCAATGTGGAAGTTCTCTCCTCCCTTCAGAGAATGATTATATTTTAATTTGTTAAATTAGTCTCATTTTTCTTCAGAAAGCTTTTATTTAAGGTATATAAACTTCATGCATTTCATTAATAATATTTTAGAAACATGATGATTCTTCTCACCCTACCCTCCCTCCCACCAACACTCTAACCCCTCTTCCTCCTCCCTCTCCTATTCCCTTTCTTATTTTTATAAATACAAATTTATAGTGAGCATTTTTGCAAGTAGATCAAATTCTTTTGGTTCCTTTCCCACATTTGAATTGCTTACTTGGAGCTATATAACAGACTTGGCCAGAAATTGTCCAGGGAATAACTTTTGAATGTAATCATTGATATTAAAATATCGTTTATCACCCTGTTGTTAAACATCAAAAAATTCTTGGAGTCTTGCTACTCACTTTTTAATGAATGGAAATGGAGTTTGTCTTCTTAATTATGCTATAAAGTTTTCTCCTTTTCCTGGCATGGCTGTTTTTCAGCCTAGACTGTATATGTAGGTCATTAGAACAGAATTTATAGATATTAGCAAAATTAGAAACAGCAGGGGCCAGCGTTGTTGTGTAACAGAGAAATCAGACATGACCCCCTAAAATTTGCACAAAAATGTGGCCCTTTAAAGTTCCCCAGAAGTGCTATCTGGGATGCCACATAAGCTACCGGAATTTGGGGTGCCATATGATTTCACCATATGCTTACTAATAAATCCCCAATATTAGTTAGCCCAAGAGGGTTCTTGCCTAATATTTAGAGAAGAATTCTAAATACCAGCACAGATAAACGAGGCAGCATGGTACGTTTTAGGCTTTTGTTTAGTGTGAGAGGTAGTTAGGAAAGTGAGGGTTTAGTTCAGATTGGAGAGAGGGGAAAGTTTGGAAACTAGGGTAGTGTTCATACCATGCAGAGAGCAGGCCACAAGCCACGTGAGGCAAGTGCCTCCAGCTGCTATCCACCGCTTATCACCGGCAGCAAAGCAGAGGCAGAGAGCCTTTTGTAACACTCCCTGTCTTTTTATATATTAACCACAGGGGAGTGGCTTGTGGGCAGCTGGGCGCTCAGGTATGGTCAGGTAGAGCCTGATGTCACATGGGGCTGTGGTGGGGGCATCAGGTAGGGCGTGAAGTCACACAGGGGCGTGGCAAAGGCGTGGTCTTCCAGCTCACAAATCTAATCAATTTTAGCCTGTATGCCTGCCTACTTCAGCAGCAGTATTTCCTCCTGAAATACCAACATCCCATCTGGGCACAGGTTTGTGTCCAGCCTGCCCCATTTCCAATTCAGTCCCTGCTAAAGGCCCATGAAAAGCAGCAGAAGATGCCTCAACTGTTTGGGCCCCTGAAACATGGGCGACCCAAATGAACCTCCTGGCTCCAGCCTGGCCCAGAGGTAGCCATCTGGGGAGTGAACCAGCGGATGGAAGATTTCTCTCTGTCTCTCCCCCTCTTTCCCTCCTTCTCTGTAAACCTAACATTCAAATACATAAATAAATCTTTTAAAAAAATTAGAAACAGTTTAGGACAAAGTTACAGTAAATGTTGTTGATAATTTATTCCTCAAATAAAGCTATGTTATAATCTTGCATTTCTATAACAAGTAAAACTCCATAACATTGTTGAACAGAAGAGTAGACATGCAAAAATTGCACTCTTACTTTTCAGCAACTATGCTGAAAATGCCTTTTTGACTTGCAGGGTGGATACAGAGTTTAAATATGCTTCTCCTTTGAAATTCTCCAGAGATTAACTACAACTGCCTCAAGGTGTTCTTGGTTCCATTTCACCACTTCGCCATCTGTGTAGACATCTGAGGATGCATTCAGCAGGTTTTGGAAATGACTCTTGGGGAGGTTATTCTTTTTAGCAAAGGGTTCTTTTTGTTTGTTTGTTTTGTCACTCCCAAATACATGTAAAACAGAAATTATGTTCTAAGTGGAGACAACCATGAAGCCTACATGTTTAAAATTTCTTCTTCAGCTGAGAAAACCCTTGCAAGCTGAGCCGAACTGTGTCCAGTCACAGCATGAAGGGCAAATTTTGAAGTGAGTGCACATTAGTGTGATGTATAGTTCTCTTTGCCCCCCAAATAAATTACCCCATGTGAAGATAAATGTAAATATAAGAACAAGCCATAATGCTGTCTGATAATTTGATTCTCCTTCAATATGTCCTTGAAATTTCTAACAAACCTGCACAACGTTTTATAGGGATTTAATGCATAAGTATCAAAGTACTGCAAGATTCTATAGGTTTTAAAAATTAAACAAGAATTGATTTTTAGAACAATTGTAAGCTCATGTTCTTTATTAGTATTTCCTTTGTGTAGAGAAATAATTTTACATAAGGTGCAGGTAGAGGTAGGCTTTAAAATTCTAATACAGGGTTTGAAGTTTATTGTTATATAGTTACACACTTTCTTAATTGTTACAATTAATAGTTATACACTCATTGCAGTTATCCAATGAAGTAAAGCAGAATGTTCAAAATAAAAATGTATAGATTTTATTGAGAAAATCATATTTCGCATATTCAATTTTTTCTCAGAACAAACAATAGATATGCTATTTAATATAGCAATATAATATTTAAATTATATTACATAATTACATAAAGTATGAGTATGTTGAAAAGACTTTCTGAGAGTTTATTTTGTTGGATAGCTGTCTCTAAGCAGTGATATTTAACTAGGGGAGATCCCTCCCCCATGGGACATCTGGAAATATTGAAACATTTGATTATCACAGTTAGGATATTAGCTTCTGTTGGACTCTGGGTTGAGACCAGGGACTACTGCATCATTCTACAGTGTGAAGGAGAGCCCCATCATCACATCAAATATTTATGTAGTTCAGCATGTCAGTAATGCCAAAGCTGAGATAACTCTGCTCCACAGCCTGTATTAATATAAACAAAAACCAAAATTGGACAAGTAAACCATGCACTAGTAAAAGTATAAGGAACTCCAAATTTTAGGAAAAGATAGTTTTCTACTCTGTTTTCACTTATTTATTTTCATGTAAAATACATGTGTACATGTGTATGCACATGTATATGCATATGTCCTTATATGTTTGTATATACAGCAAAATATGCATATTCTAGATAATGCTCAAATTCTTTATGCTTGAATTTGAATCATAATTTGGAATTTTTTTCTCAGTTATTAAAATACTGGCTGTCCTTGATCCTTCTCCAAGGATCAAGCCAAAATTTTGAGCTGGCATAGTCTTTCTGCTTCTTATAATCACAGCAACTATACAGGAACAAGCACTTCTATGAGTGTGGGATCCATATTTAAAAAAATATATTTATTGGTGGGTCTATCATTGTTTGGATTGTGGATCTTCAGGCATATGACAGATTCATTTTATAAACCACACATTTTTCATTTTCAAGATAAAATTTTTATCCTCAATCATTTACTGAAATACAATTTTTGTTCTTAGTAACTCAATAAGTGTTCAATATGATGATCTAAACTATGACTAAGAGACTAAGCTGTCATACTTCTGAAGAGTGAGGAGAATTATTGTTTCTGTCTTCCTCTGCCCTCTGGCCCCCATCCCTAAAAGGGGGAAAAAAAACAAAACTTCATAGACCATCTCCCACATCTGGAAGGAAGTAAAGATTGCACTCTGAAAATAGTCTGCTATTAAAAAAGAAATCCCAATTTCTTTTCAGTTTCTGTCTTGAAAACTTTGAAAATTTTCAGTGATAGTTGGTACCAAAGTGAACTACGAGGAAGAGTAGAGAGATTATGTTCACATGTGTGTACATAAAATGTATCATTGCTTTATTTCCATGATACTTAATGCTTAAATGACTCCCATAATGATAAGAATAACAATACAGTGGTATTTTCAAAGTACAGGAATTAGAGACACTGATAGTTATATTGCACTAGATGTATGTGTGTGTGTGTTTGCGTGTATGTGTATAATTAAACAAATGTAAATGGTGGCACATCTAATGAGTCAGTTTTACCACCCATGTAATCTATTTAAACACCAAAACACTTTCCATTTCGTATCAAATTATATCATTTGGCTATCACTTGGAAGGAATTTGTGATCACCTGTTTGTTTTGTTCTTAGTTCCTCATCTTTAGCTGAGGCAACTTTTCTATTTAACTTCATGCTTACAATAAATCTCATTATATCAATCTGGGAAACTAAGTTATATTCAACATAAACAATTGAAAGTATTTTCCTTGTGACATAAGCAAACCAATCAATATGATAAATGTTAAAATTACGGAACAGTTGATGTGAAGTTGTCAAAACCAGAGACCAAAAATTTTTGGCAATACTCAGGTTTGACACAATCATCTCTGATTGTATTCATATAATATGTTCCTCAGGTTGTCATTACAATATTTCAAAATAATCAACAAAGTTGGGGCCAGCACTGTGGTGCAGTAGCTTAGGCCTCCACCTGCAGTGCCGGCATCCCATATGGGCACCCATTCTAGTCCTGGCTGCTCCTCTTCAGATCCAGCTCTCTGCTATGCCCTGCAAAAGCAGTAGAAGGTGACTGAAGTATTTGGGCCCCTGTGTCTGTGTGGCAGACCCAGAAGAAGCTCCTGATTCCTGGCTTCGGATTAGCTCAGCTCTAACCCTTGCGGTCATTTGGGGAGTCAACCAGTGGATGGAGGAACATTCCCTCTGTCTTTTCTTCTTTGTCTGTAACTCTACCTCTCAAAAATAAATAAAGATAGATAGATAGATAGATAGATAGATAGATGATAGATTTTGAAGAGTGAAATGGTGGATGGAGGACCATTCTCTCTGTCTTTTCCTCTCTGTAAATCTACCTCTCAAAAATAAATAAATAAGTAAATAGATTTGTATTCTTCAGACTTGGAACAATGAAATTCTAGATGGCCATGAACATGATACCCTGGATGAAAGAAGTTTCTGCAAGTTGGCACTGCATCCCCCACTTGCTGTTGGAAGCCTATCTTGACTGCTACTCCACCCCTACTCAGTGAAGAAACCAGAGCTCTAATGGTCCCAGTTCCCTAACAGAAGTTAGGGTCCATTCTTCCCGGGGAGAGAATATGAGGAGTCAGATGGGTTAATGGGCAATCAGAGTGGTCCCAGTGGAAATTGAGTGTGCAAAATACTATTTTTCCCCAAGAGTTATCCTTAGCAAGCTCAAAAGCCCCTGCCACACTCCTTGGGAGCTTCCAATCTTAATATGATAATAGCAAGGGAGTGGTGACTCCACCCTTCTGGGCTCCCAGCATACTGTATAGCAAATTAGGTAACTCACCTTCTTATGGCTCTTTTTGTTTCATAATGAGCAAGCCAGACAGAGTAAAGGATTGCAAACCAGGTCTTTCGGTGGTTTCGGGTTTCATCCCTACCTTGTAACTGAAAGTCAATCTGACTAGTACCACTGGCCCCTTCAACTGTTGCCTTTCTTGGAGCCCCTCCATGCCACTCTGGCTGGAGGTCTCTAACTCTAATAAATCTTGCTTTTAAATCTAAAAAAATTATTAATGTATTTATTCAGTGTCAGTTCTTGCACATTATATTTTATTCATTAAATTGACTAATACATTGACTCTATTTTTATCTAGATGATGAAATTTCACTTCATATGAATTTAATAAAATATCTTCGATATCTTAAATAGCCATTATATAGTGAATACATATGTACATTTTTCCAACATCCAATAACATCAATGGAAAAAATTAAAATGAAACAAAAATAGATTTTCCTAACTGGTATTTTTAAAAAAACTAATTGTGAGTAGGTAGGAAAGATATTTAAGAAGGCAGCTAACTGTGAATTTCCAAAGAAACTGTATAAATGCTGAGGAGAAAGTAGACACAATTTTTTTCAGGTAGAAAGAAGTAGAAATGCAATAATTCTTAAGGTTTACTATGCATCAGAGATACCTGGAGAGATGACTAACAGAGAAAATGAGTCCCATCCCCATTTTCTGATAGGAGCTATACTATGGGGTGAAAAATAGCTTTAAATCTTGGATGAGCATTAGATTCACTTTAGGAGATTTCTTCAGATTGAATAACTGGGTACTGTGCCAGATCAAACTCCACAGGTGAATCACAGTTGGGATTTTTGTCTGTTTTCCCATTGCATTCTAATTAGAATTAAGGTAAATTGGCATACATCATTTAAAAAGAGGAATATGTGAAGATAGAAAAGATGCCTTAAGCTGTCGTTACAGTTGTTAAATAATTTCAGCCTCACCTCAGAATCCTACCAGGTATTGTACTTTGATATGTAGGATCACTTATCCAGAATAACTAGATTCCAATAGATTTTTTTCACATGGATGGCAACATTCTGTGTTTGTGCATTTGTGCTATACACAGCAATAAACACAGTTCACATATGACTTTCCAGGTTTTGAAATCTGTCTAGTTAAAATGCAAACTTAATTTAAAATTTTAAATTACTTTACATTTATTTTAGTTAACTTACATTTAGGTAGCTACATGAAAATAATGTCTATGTATTACATAGGAAAGCTTTGGTCTTCAGCAAAATAAATTCACCACAAACCAAATTTCAAGAGAAATAAGTGGAAGAAAACAACTCTTTTCACTCTCTTATGTTGTTATTTAGACAGAAAAATGCCAAAGATTAGTTTCACTGCAAATTAACAACCAGAACAGGGGTTTCTTTCTGACATAAATTGTTTAGTTGTCTTTATACACGCACATGGTGTGACGGTTACTTCTTTGTCTTTCCTAGATTGATTTTTTTTTCCTCAATGAATTCTAAAAGAGTACTCTCCCTGCTTTAAAATGCATTTTGACAAACTAAGATGCTATTTCTAATTCAGTTCCTGTCTCTTACAAATTTGAAATTGTGTATTCTCATTTCCATAGTACATTGCTTTAATAACTGAAATAATGTTATTCCTATGTTTTCTTTTCTCCAAATTTTAAGTACACATTCTTTAATTACAAATAATTGTTATACTCCTCAAATCAGCGAATCCCAATGTAATATTTTCTCCTTACATTTCAACAAATAGCTTCATAATGTACAATATTTCTTAATTTACTGAAGTTAATACTTAGTACTGGCAGAGGCATTACAACAGAGGTATGAATCTCCTCAGGGAAGGCACCCTGTTGACTCTCATTACCTGGCTGGAGTAGGAGGTGAGTTATCCTAATAGGAAGCTAGCAGAGCAGGTGACTATTGTATCTAAAATTCAGGGTCTGATCTGCTATGACAACAATGACCCTGAGATCGCTCCTCTCAACAGTGGTTGGTGCTTGGGAGCCAGTTAGACCAAAAGGTTTCCTTTAGCTTGGAGGCAACAGTGTCTGCAGTTCTGATGCAGGTGTTCTTCAATGCCAAGGGCAGTTCCATTACCCTTGGCCTGACTTTTGCAGAGCAGGCAAGGCTTCCACAAAAGCCAACTTCCATTGGGACTGCTGACTTTCCACAGTGATAACAGGTACTATTTGGGGTGAAGTGGCCTTGTTGGATCCCTTTAACACCAGATCACCACATAAAGCTGTGGGAACACATGGAAAGGCCTGCCATGGGACCCCCCATGCTGGGCTTGGCTTATAGCAGTAATGCGGATGTAGCAGCTGATTGAACTTTCCATCTAGCTGAGGATCATGGTAAACAACAAGATGGCGTTGATGCCCTGCCTGCTGTGTGACTCCACAGCTGATTGTGATCAAGTGCTGGATTGAAGAGCTCTGTGCATGGACTGTGATTGATTGACTGTGATTGGTTGAATTCGGTATATAAGCAGACCGTGGGAGAAGGAGCACAGCACGCCATCTTTCCCCCTTAAGGAACGTGCGTGCCATCTTTCCCCCTTCTCCCGGTCCCCCACTCTTTTTCCTACTCCTTCTAAGTAAAAGTCTACTGAAGACCGATTAACTGTGAGCAGCGTCGTTCCTTTTGCGACCGAAGGAGCTGACAAGTGGTGCCGTGACTCGGATCGACATAAAGCAGGTATCACTGCATAAAGCCATCGAGCCCACCACCTATCATGCTGTCTTGTTCCTAGTTGTCTCCTATTCCTTCTAATCTCTGATACATCAGACCATAGAAACAGCTTTTAGGTTGTCAGCCAAGGGGGTGCTCAGTCTCATCCCTAATCTTTGAAACTGCTTTCTATGGTCTTGGGTGGCCTGAACTAGAATTCTATAGTCACAAGCACTTTTCAACACCATTTATCTTTCCCTGTGAGTTAGGACAGTGTTTAGAAGGAAAGCTACATCCATTCAAGTAAGTTCAAATGTGCTAGTCAGTATATACCAGCTATCTAACCATATATTAGAGTCTTCACTGAAGGTTCCCATATCTCTTTTATCTCATTTGAATCCTCATTGTAAAGTTAGCTCATATTCTGAATGGGTTATATTGTCCTTAAGTCTTCTGTAGGGTTGCATTTTAATGGCTTCTATGCTGGAGCTGAAGGAAGATTGTCCCAGCAAAGGAAAACAGCTCACTTGTCAGGAAATGGAGGGTAGAGACTTTTGTATGTTTAAAGGGGTGGCATTCTGTGATGGCAGTTTGTTTGCTTTGCCTCATAGTGGGCCTTTGGAGGTGGATTAAGTGAAGTTAGCTTAGCTAAGTCTACCTTGCAATTTTTAAGAAATCATGATTCTCTTACTACCATAAAGCCCTCTAAATAAGGGACTTCCAGCCATTTACTGTGCCACAGCAGAATAAATCTAGCTGTAAAATGGTATTATAATTTGAAGTCCAATTTTCTGGCCAGGCTTCCTGGTCACCTAATTTATATTGTTGCAAGGTGGTTTTGCACAGATAAATTAGTTGTTTCTTCTTTAAACTCAGAGAATCAAACTGTGACCAATTTTAGAGAATACAGCCTACTGGTGAGTCACAAAAGTAAAGAAGGTTGGTACTCATTTGAAAGAGAATAGAGGAAAAATTGTAGTAAGCATGCCTGCCATCTAAATGGGAGAGCAAGCACCCCTGTGCTTACCATTCCACTCACAAAGACCTCCACTTAAGTACTTCCCTTGGTTTCTAGACTTTCATCATGTAGTCCATGGGTTATGGGTCATGAGTTCCCAAAATTTACTAGTGTTACCATACATTTATACTAGAGCTTACCAAGTAAATCAAAATGTTTGAGTTTTTGAACTTTATTAGGAAGTTCCCTAGGATTCTGGACTTCTATCACGTAGCCCAAGAATACTAGAGCTTACCAAATGTTTTTCTGGCATTCATATCCAGAAAATAACTCAGATATGACTATCTATAAGTCTCTGTAATTCGTTTATGGCTGGATCTCCCTTTTTATTCCATATTTTGACCTGGCAATGCCTAACTATTTAATGTTTAGTTTATCCAATCTTTTTAAAGTCCCCCTTTAAAGAACTCAGCCTATTGGCTTAATATGTTGGCTTATGCAAGGCAAAAACATCCGTTTATCATTTTTTTCACCTTTTAGCTTGCTGCCACTGGAAAGGCATTTGCATACCTCCTATTTGTCTTCTGGGTATACCTCCCCATCCATGATACAGGTGTCCTGCCCCAGGAGTAGACACTCCCTATGGGTGCAATTGCTCCAACATCTGGTGGATAGCGACATTCGCCTTTCCTCCCTCTATCCAAGGGGTTTTAACCGTTAGTGCCAGAATATGCTAGGGACTTGAAGATGGCAGGGGAGGGTTGTGAGAAAGAATGGAGGTGTAGTTGGGGAGTGCAGCCAGTTTCCTGTCTCAGTGCCAACCAATCTGTGGTCAGACACTGGGGGTGAAGGAGAGAGCATAGGTCCCTGCTACCCCTTGTCATTACACAATCAACATAACAGGCAGCAAAAGCCATTGCTATCGCTGACATAAAAGCACAGGGGATGGGTTTGCTCTGGAACGATGCATCATTAGCAGAGATTGACACCTCCATGCAAAAGATCAAATGTGAAGAGAAAGATCTACAGGATAACCCAGAAATTTGGACCTCACACATACCTAACAAGATCTTACAAACCTGCCCAAATATTATTAAGCCTAAATCCACTGCATTAAGTTCATATTTGCCTATAAATGGGTTAGCAAACAAGACATAAAGTGACAGTTAACCTGGAATGTGCTGCAACAAGGATTTGTAGAAAGTCCCCATCTATTTACACAAGGCCTTGTTTGTCAAGGGCCTAAAGAACAAAACTCTTGGGGCTAGCACTGTGGCACAGTGGGTAAAGCTGTTGCCTGCAGTGCTGGAATCCCATATGGGTGCCAGTTCAATTTCTTGGTGTTCTACTCTGATCCAGCTCTCTGCTATCGCCTGGCAAAGTAGTAGAAGATGGCCCAAGTCTTTGGGCCCCTGCACCTGCATGGGAGACCCAGAAGAACCTCCTGGCTCCTGGCTTTGGATGGGCACAGCTCTGGCCATTGATGCCATCTGTGTAGTTAACCAGCAGATGGAAGATACTCTCTCTCTCTCTCTCTCTCTCTCTCTCTCTCTCTCTCTGTCTCTGCCTGTCTGTAACTCTGTCTTTCAAAAATAAGGTAAATCTTTAAAAAAAGAACAAAATTCTTGAAGCAAGTGGAGCAGATGATCTAAAATGTAGATGATTTGCTGGTCTGTTTCCCCATCTGAGACAGACGCTTTGGGCATTTGTCTAGAACCATTAATGTTCTAACAGAATGTGGTCATCAGTTGTCCAAGAAAGAACAACTGGTATGTCAGGAAGTAAACTATGACCCAGCCTCACCAGTGAGAAACAGAGATTGGTCCCAGAGAGGATATATGTATCATGAAACAAATTCCTACTCCTACAACATTAAGGTAGCTCTAGGCACTTCATTTTCAAATTATAGACCCTTAGATATAGGAAAATAGAGAAGTTCTTGTTCCAGGCTCTCAATAGTGAGAAAGGACTATTTGAGAAAGGGCATTGCCGTCATCCAATGAACGGCTGCCATGACTAAGGCCCCCATACTAGGATTGTGAAACATGGTCCTCCAAAAGCTATTGTGAATTGAGCTGCAATAAACATGGGGGTACAGATAACTCTTTCATATGCTGATTTCATTTCTCTTGGGTAAATTCCCAGGAGTGTGATATCCAGATAATATGGTAGATCTATTTTCAGATCTCTGAGCAATCTCCACACTGTCTTCCACAATGGCTGTAATAGATTGCATCCCCATTAACAGTGGATTAGAGTAGCTTTTTCCCACATCCTTACCGGCTTTTATTATTTTTTGAATTCTGTATGAGAGCCATTCTAACTGGGGTGAAACTGTGGTTTCAATTTGCATTTCCCTGATGGCCAGTGATCCTTAGCATTTTTTCATGTTTATTGGGCATCTGAATTTCCTCTAATGAAAAATTCCTATTCAAGTCCTTTGTCCATTTCTCAACTGGATTGTTTATTTTGTTGTTGTTGAGTTTCTTGAGGTCTTTATAGATTCTGTATGCTAATGCTGTATCATTTGCATAGTTTGCTAATATTTTTTCCCAATCTCTTTGTTACCGTTTCACTTTGCTAAGTGTTTCTGTTGCAGTACAGAAGCTTCTCAGCTTGATGTAACCCTATTTGTCATTTTTGGCTTTGATTACCTATGCTTCTAGTGCCTTTTCCAAAAGTCTTTGCCAATGTCAATGCCATGCAGAGTTTCCCCAATTTTTTTTTTCTCTAGTAGTTTATGGTATCAGGTATAGGTTTAGGTTTATTTTGAGTTTATGTTTGTATAAGGTGTAAGGTAGGAGTCTTGCTTCATACTTCCACATGTGGAGGTTCCAATTTTCCCAGCCCATTTGTTTTAGATACTGTTTTTACTCCAGAGATTGATTTTAGCTGCTTTGTCAACAATTAGATGGATGTGTATGTGTGGATTGATTTCTGGGGATTCTTTTCTGCTCCACTGGACTACATGTCTATTTTGGTGCCAGTACCAGTACTACCCTGTAATATGTCTTGAAATCAGGTATTGTGATTCCTACGGCATTGTTTTTGTTGTTTAGGATTGATTTAGCTATTTAGGGTCTCTCTTTTATTTGTGTGAATTCTCCTATATATTTTCTGGATCTGAGAAGAATGCAATTGGAATTTTGAATGAAGTCACATTGAATCTGTAAATGGGTTTTGGTAATATGGTCATTTTGCAGATATTGATTCTTCCAGTTTACAAACATGAAATATTTTTTCCATTTGTTTGCCTTCTTCCATTTCTTTCATTAATGTTTCATAATCTTCATCATACAGAACTTTTACTTCCATGGTTAAATGCATTCCAAGGTACTTACTTATTTCTGTAGCTATTGTGAGTGGGATTGATCTTAGAAGTTCTTTTTCAGCCATGGCACTGACTCTGCATACAAAGGTTTTTAATTTCTGTGTGTCAATTATGTATGCTGCAACTTTACCAAATTCTTTTATGAGTTTCAATAGTGTCTTTTTTTTTTGACAGTCAGAGTGGAGAGTGAGAGAGAGATAAACAGAGAGAAAGGTCTTCCTTTGCCGTTGGTTCACCCTCCAATGGCCGCTGTGGCCAGCACACTGCGGCCGGCACACCATGCTGATCTGATGGCAGGAGCCAGGTGCTTCTCCTGATCTCCCATTGGGTGCAGGGCCCAAGCCCTTGGGCCATCCTCCACTGCAATCCCTGGCCACAGCAGAGAGCTGGCCTGGAAGAGAGGCAACCAGGACAGAATCCAGCGCCCGGACCGGGACTAGAACCCGGTGTGCCGGCACCACAAGGTGGAGGATTAGCCTAGTGAGCCGCAGCGCCGGCCTTTTTTTTTCTTCCAATAGTGTCTTAATGAAGTCTTTTGGCTGCCCTCTATATATAATCATGTCATCTACCAACAGGTTGACTTCATCCTTTCCAATTTGTATACCTTTGATTTCTTTTTCTGACTAAAACTTCCAGGACTATATTGAATGCAATGGTGAAAGTGCATGTCCTTGTCTGGCTCCAGATTCTGGTTGGGAAAGTGTACATCTATTCCCCATTCAATAGTATTCTGACTATTGTTTTGTCATAAATTGCCTTGATTCTGTTGAGGTATGTCATTTCTATACCCAATTTGCTTAAAGTTTTCATCATGAAAGGATGTTGTTGTTTATCAAATGGTTTCTCTGCATCTATTGAGAAAATTATATGATTTTTTTGTTTGGTTTGTTACTGTGATGTATCACATTTATTCATTTCCAAATATCAAACCATCCCTGCATACCAGGGAGAAATCCCACTTGGACTGAGTGAATGTTGTTGGATTCAATTAGCTAGTATTTTGTTGAGGATTTTTCCATCTTTTCATCAGAGATATTGGTATATAGTTCTTTCACTGTTGTATCTTTTTCTGCTTTAAGAGTTAAGATGACGCTTTCCTCATAGAAAGAGTTTGAGAGGGTTATCTTCCTTTCAATTGTTTTGAATAGCTTGAGAAGAATTTTATTTAGTTCCTCTTTAAATGTATAGTACTATTCAGCACTGAAATCATCTAGTCCTAAACTTTTCTTTGTTGGAGGGGTCTTTATTACTGATTCAATTTCCATCTTGGTTATTGGTCTATTCAGGCTTTCTTTGTCTTCATGACTCTATTTTGGTAGCATGTATGTGTCTAGGAATCTTGCCATTTCTCCTAGATTTTCCAATTTGTTGGCATATAGCTATTTGTAGTAATTCTTGATGATTCTTTATCTTTTGCTATATTCCATTTTTGTTTCTGATTTTATTAATTTGGATCTTCTCTCTCCTTCTCCCTCTTTTTTGTGATTTGCTGAGCCAGTACCGTATCAATTTTATTTTTTTTTTCAAAAAAGTCTTCATTTCAGGCCGGCGCCGTGGCTCAACAGGCTAATCCTCCGCCTTGCGGCGCCGGCACACCGGGTTCTAGTCCCGGTCAGGGCACCGGATTCTGTCCCGGTTGCCCCTCTTCCAGGCCAGCCCTCTGCTGTGGCCCAGGAGTGCAGTGGAGGATGGCCCAGGTGCTTGGGCCCTGCACCCCATGGGGAGACCAGGAAAAGCACCTGGCTCCTGGCTCCTGCCATCGGACGAGCGCGGTGCGCCGGCCGCAGCGCGCCGACCGCGGCGGCCATTGGAGGGTGAACCAACGGCAAAGGAAGACCTTTCTCTCTGTCTCTCTCTCTCTCACTGTCCACTCTGCCTGTAAAAAAAAAAAAAAAAAAAAAAAAAAAAAAAGTCTTCATTTCACTGCTCTTTTGAGTTTTTTTGTTTCAATTTTGTTTATTTATTCTCTAATTTTAATTATGTCTTTCGTACTACTAATTTTGAGTTTGGTTTGTTGTTTTTTTTCTAGGTCCTTGAGATGCAATTCCTTGATGTTGGCATCAATCACTATAAACATCCTTCTTAACTCAGCTTATGCTGCATCCCATAAGTTTCGGTATGTTATATTGTCATCTTCATTTGGTTCCAGAATTTTTCAGAGAAAACAAGAGGGATATAAAAAAATTAGAATTCTTAATGATGGGAATTCTTGTGTGATTGAATGAGAAAAAGTAAATACAAGAGTTGGTAGCAGACCAGCATTTGCAAATCAAAAGTACTGTCATTTCTCAATAATTTTGTTTGGTGGGCCTCAGCATTCTCTCCGGGGCATAGTAAGTGAATCTTCCCAGCCCTGTAGCAAGGAGGCTGTTATTTCCAGTGATGCTGTGCTGAAGTTTTTGGAGGAATTTCAAGAATCCCACACCCCAGAAGCCCTCCACCCATCAATATCTCAGAAAGGGTGGTGGAATTTGAGGGTCCACATTCATATCTTTAAAAAAATTCTAGTCTAAAAAAAGACTGGGCTCTCAATTATTTCATCAGATGCCTGCCTGGTCAGTCAGGAATATTAATAAACTTGTCAAGCATGTTTACTGCTAAAAATAAAACAATATTTCTTATTTTTTCAATTTTTGATTAAAATGTGATACTTGCATATTTAATGGGGTACAATGCAATATTTCAATGCATACACTCAATAAGCCAATAAATTCAGGCAACTAGCCTTTCCATCTCTTTGTCTTTTTTTTCTTTTTTGCTTAGAGTCTACTGACTCCTCACTTCAAGTTCTTTATATAGTATATAATATGTTATTGTTGATTATAGGGACTCCACTCTGTTGTGGAACAGTATGACTTGTTACTGTCATTTGTATTTTATTTTGTATTTATTATCCAATCTCCATTTATCTTTGTACCCCCACTTTCCCAGCCTTTAGTAGTCTTTAGTAAAAGGCAAAAGATATATACAATCTGACAAGAAACCAGAGTATTAGTAATCTTAACTCTAGTTCAGATGGCTATTATTTTTTAAACTATTATTTTTTAATACTTGAATATTTGAAATTCTATTGAATGATTAGATAAATTTCAAGAGAATTGCACCATTCTACTTTCTCCTTCCTTGAGTTTGATTGTTTTAGAAGCTTAATATAAACAGAATCCTGGTGTGTCTGTAACTGATATTTCATTCAACATAATGTCCTCAAAGTTCATCCATGTTGTGGCATGCAACAGGATTTGCTTCCTTTTAAGGTTATGATATATCTTTATATGCATCAAATTTTCTTTAAATATTTTTTCATTAGTTGACAGGTTTTCTGTTTCCACTTCTTGGCTATTGTTAATAGTGCTGCAGTGAGCATAGGAATGCTAGCATATCATTACTACCCTGACTTTACTTCTTAAGATCAAAAAGGAAGTAATATTGTAACCCATTTGGTAGTTTTATTTTTATTTTTTGAGAAAGCTATATTCCATATTATTTTCTGTAAGAGTTGTACTGATTTACTTTTCTTCCAACACTGTTCAAGGTTTCTAATTTCACCACATTCTTCCAGATTCTTGCCAAAACATACTGTTTTCTTTTTTTAGTTATGGGAATCATAACAAATGTGAGATGAGATGTAAGGTGATATTATATTGTGATCTTTATGGCCAATCCTTAATCATAAGAGATGATGAGCATCTTTATACACCTGTTGAGCATTTGGAAATGTTCTTTGCAGAAATTTTAATCTTTTGTACATTTTAGATCAGGTTTTTGTATTTGAATTATAAGAGCTCCTTATATACTTTGAATAGTAACCACTTATAAGTATATGACTTGCAAATATTTTCTGCCACATCATATATTTAGTGTCAAATTAATTGTAAACTATTGAATAATTACCTAAAACATCCCCTTCAAGGTATATATATATATGTGTGTGTGTATGTATATGTATATATGTATATATAGGTGTATATATATGTTATATATATGTGAAATACTTATCTCACATATAATTGAAATATAAAAAATACCACATATGGCTTTACATATTCTGAGACCACATGGCAAGTCCTTCTAAAAATATTCCTTATTCCTCCTTAAAGATATCACTAACTATAACCGAGACACAGTATACTTCTTAGAAAACACAGTGTTGGCCTTTTGGAAAAGGGATTCAGTAGAATTCTCACAGCTCTCACAGGCTCCAAATTATTTATTTGTTTTAGAAACATAATAGTCTTTGCAGAAAACTAGTACTGATTGTTACAGTCCTGTGTTACAGGGTATAGTGAGATCATTACACAGGTGTCCCAGGGTGGGAGCCAGGCATTGGGGATACTTGTAGTCCTCTCTCTGAAGCAGAGTGTTACAGGTAGAGCACTTCAAGTACCACGATTGTGAAGTACTCCAAGGATTATAATACCAACATCAACAATTCCTGTTCTGCAAGGCACAAATGAAACTGCTGAGTTCTCACAAGTCTTGCATGGGTGTTGCTGAATTTGTGCCCAGGCTCCCAGCACCATGAGCATAGGGGATTTCCTCATGTCGTGTCTGACTTTCTATTGCCTGCTGATGGTGCTAGTCCCGAGAAGCTGAGGGGAGCCCCCTGCATCCAGAGTGAATGAGTGCAGCTTTGAGAATTAGCTCCCAGATTCGCACGGTAGCATAATGCCTTGGGTCTGTTCTCTGCCCTGTCAAGTTGCCCTGCCTCTGGCTCTGGCTGCTTTTGGTAGCAGAGAAACAGAGATCAGCTCTAGCACAGCTTAGTCTGGTGCTCTGCAAGAATGCAAAAGAGTAAGAGTGTCGGGTGTGTGGGAGGTTAACGCAGCTTCCCTTCTCAGAACCAAGAAGTCACTCAGACCCAGTCAGCAGTCAGCTTCCAAGGCTGGAGTTCAAGTCAGTGGGTGACTGTGGAATTCTCCATAAGCTAAAGCTGCTGGTGGTGGAGGGTATGGCAACTTTTTCCTAAGTTGACTTAGGAAGATGGCAACTCCCTCCAGCAGCTGGCTATGCTGCACAGACAGTCACAGATGCATAGCTTTCCTTCTCACAGTCCCACGGAGTCTCAGCTCTATTCTGTCACTTCTGCACTGAAAGTTTCTTCCACTCAGACCCCTGGAAATGTGGCCCTTCCTTTGTTTTATTTCATATATTGTGACTGAAGTCAGCATGCTTCCCACTATTCAGTCATCTCGGATCTCTACAAATAAATTCTTATAAAATTCCAGTCCAATAAAAAAAACCCTAATACCTCAAGCCCCAGATCTTAACTTACAAACTATGGATCTTGGCCCCATCTCCAAGGACTGGAGGTTACATTAAATGGATATTCTCTCCTGAGATTCAGTAATCACAGTTATCCCTCAGGCCAGACCTCTAGTCATCTAATATGCACCAATTTAGACCTAAACTTCTGTCACAAAAACAAAAACAGAACATCTGTAAAGTGCAGCTGCATGATGTGCTGACCGTTGATCTCATTACTACCGATATGAGTGCTTGTATTAGTTGACAATTGGGAGGCACATACCCTCCGAGACAGCCATTATATTTGCCTCCTGGCCAGCCCTGAGAGTCATGTCCCACCTCTGTCTCTAGGACTTATGACTATAATAAGCCATTTCTCCATGAATTTCTCTTTGGTGGCTTCACCTGAAAGAACACATCATAAAAGATTATGGTGACATTGAATGGATGTGACTTGCCCCTAACCTTATTGTAAAAACTTCGAATATTTCTCCTTTGAGTAGGTTAGGTGTGGATCTTTCATACGTCGTCTATATAAGTTGAAGCCATTTTCCTCTATTCTTAAATTATTGAACACTTCACATGAACATGTATTCAATATTTGTCAAATGCCTTTTTCTGCCTCCATTGAGATATTTACCCTTCCTTCTGTTAAGGCCATGTATCATATTAATTGATCTGCACATATTGAATCCTTATATCCCAGGATAAATTCTCTTTGGTTATAGTGTAAAATTCTTTTATTGTTTTGTTGAATTTGACCTGCTGCTATTTCTTTCTTTTGTGAAGATCTTCTGTGTGTATGTTCAACAGGGATATTGGTCTATAAGTCTCTGCTTGCAATGCTAGCCTCATAAAATGAATTTGGAAGCTTATTCTCCTTTCCAACTTTTTAGAGGCTATTGGGAAAAGTTTATATACTTATTGTTACTAAAATTCATGGTTAAATTCTCCAATAAAATCATATGATCCCAGAATTTTCATGGTTGTCACATGGACATTTCTCTGATATTATTTTTATGTTATTCTTAATTCAATATCCTTATTTGCTACTGATTTGATCTTAGTTTCTATTTCTTCATGATTCAGTCAAGATAAATTGTTTCTTGAAATATCCACTTCTAGGTTATATAATTTTGATTATATAGGTGTTCACAGTAGTCTCATAATTACTTTATTTCAGTGACATCTGTTCCAATGTATATTCTGAATTTGCTTACTGTTTTTAATTATTTTATTTATATGTAGTATCTTATTTTAATTATTTGAGTCTTCTCTTTATTTATTGTGTAATCAACAGCTTATCGGGTATTTGAATATTTTCAAGAAACTAACTCAGTTTTGCTGATTTTTTCTGATTTTGTTTATTTCTTATCTGATGATCTGATTTTTTTCCCTTCCTTCTCCTAACTTTTCGCTGCTTTTTTTTTTTCTGGTTCCTTGAAGTATAAAGTTAGAATAAGAGAAATCAGTCCAGGGGCTGGCACCCATATGGGTGCCGGTTAATCCTCTGCCTGCAGCGCCGGCATCCCATATGGACGCTGGTTCTAGTACTGGCTGCTCCTCTTCCAATCCTGTGCTGTGGCCCAGGAAGGCAGTGGAGGATGACCCAAGTGCTTGGGCCCCTCCACCTGCATGGGAGACCAGGAAGAGGCTCCTGGCTCTTGGCTCCAGATGAGCATAGCTCTGGCCATTGTGGCCATTTGGGGAGTGAACCAACGGAAGGAAGACCTTACTGTCTGTAACTCTGCCTTTCAAATAAATAAATAAAATCATTTTTTAAAAAAGGAAAATCAGTCCACTGCAACACCCCATCTCCTTTGCCACCACCAGCCGCCTGAAGAAACAACAATGTTTTATTCAGGCTCCTACCCTTTCTTTTTTCAGAGAGAAATCAAATGAGGAAATATTCTGTTTGGAGTCATACTTTCTTGGCAAAGGAGTGATATTAGAATGCATACTAATTCAAGCATTCACTTTTCTCTTAGAATTTGTGAGTATCCTCTCAATTACATTCATTGTACCGTGGGGAGACTTTGGTAAGTTCTGCTACAAATTGTTCTCCCATATCTTATGTAGTTGCTGTCCTGTTTTCCTAAGGCATGGGAGCATCGAAGCCTCCTAAATGACTATATGATTTTTGATGCAGAGACTTGGTCCATGTCTTCTTCTTGAATTCTCCAAGGGATAAGGAGGGTTTGTGTCTTCCTGTTCCACTGCATGTCTGATGTCAACTTAGTGTATTTTAAATTTGTTTTATATTGTTTATTACTAATACATGAAAATATAATTGACATACATAGATATATACATAAATTCACCATGTATCTCATATACTAACACCACCATATGTGTACTTATTAAATGTAGTAAATATTTGCTTTTTGGATTCTTCTGAATCTTATGTGGAAACAATCGCTATCAATAAGTAGAATAGTTTTGATTTTTCCTTTCTGATTTTTATTTCTTGTATTTCATTATCTTACCTTTTTCAATGGTTAGGATACCTAGTAGAATGATAATATAATTTTAAGAGTAAATATCCTTATATAACTCCAAAACTTTTTGGTATTTCCTCTTTAAAATCTTATCAGTATAGGGCCAGTACTACAGTATAGCCAGTAAAACTGCTGCCTGTAGCTTTGGCATCCCATATGGTACTGGTGGACCAGGTGCTTGAGCCTTGCACCTATGTGGGAGAACCAGATGAATCTCCTGGCTCCTGGCTCCTGGCTCCTGGCTCCTGGCTCCTGCCTGGCCCAGCCCTGGCTGTTACGGCCATTTGGAAAGTGAACTGGCAGATGGAAGATCTCTCTCTCTCTCTCTCTCTCTCTCTCTCTCTCTATATATATATATATATATATATATATATATGCCTCTGTCTCTCCTTCTTTGTAACTCTGACTTTCAAATAAATAAATAAGCAAATCTTTAAAGAAAAACATATCAGTATACATTATTCCTAGGTGCCCATAGCCTACCACATTAAGAACATTAACCTCTATTCCTACAGGCCATCACTACTTATGGTAAGTGTACACTGATGAACAAGCATCTAACCTGACATTTCATATGTTTCTCACTCGTTCTTTCTACTATGATATATTTGCTGAATTTAAAGCTGAATTCTTTATTTGGAATAAAACACACTTGACTGGTGAAGTTTTACATTTTTTACTCTAGTATTAGATCTCATTTGCTAATATTTCATTTAGAATTATTGGGTTTATGTCTATTAGAATTATTGTTTTATAATTTGGGTTTGATTGATGTTTTTATAACTCAGTAACATGTAGATTTACATCCATAGTTTAAACCTTTCTTCTTTTCTAGTATTAGCTCCTAAAGGGATAACATCATTCTAAGTACAATTTTAGCTATATCACATACATTTTGATATATTATTATTATTACTCATTTTGAAACATTGTCAAAAATTTTCCCCTAGATTTGAGATACTTATTTTCTTTTTTTAAATTTATTTGACAGATAGAGTTAGACAGTGAGAGAGAGACAGAGAGAAAGGTCTTCCTTCTATTGGTTCACCCCCAAAATGGTTGATAGAGCCAGAGCTATGCCAATCCAAAGCCAGGAGCCAGGTGCTTCTTCCTGGTCTCCTACGCGAGTGCAGGTGCCTAAGCACTTGGGCCATCCTCCTTCCTGGGATCAGCAGAGAGCTGGACTGGAAGAGGAGCAGCTGGGACTAGAACTGGCACCCATATCGGATGGCAGAGCTGCAGGTGGAGGATTAACCAAGTGAGCCACAGCGCCGTCCCCTAGATGACTTATTTTCTATGAGTATTAGTTTTATTCTAGGCAAAGCTGTATAAAATACTAAAATATGAGCAATAGGTAGCCAGAATAAAGGTCATTCCATACAATCAGAACTCTAATATGCATATTTAAAACAGAGTTAAATTAGATTACTAAGGAATCACAAGTACTTTGTGTTCAATTTCAAAAAAATTAAATAGTACCTGAATAAAACTGTTGTGTTTATCTCCTTAATAAATACTAATGATTTGCATTATGAATTGTCACTATCTCTCTCTTTTTCAAAATCATGTCAACAGTCTTTTCTTCATTTTATAGAAAGTACATGTTGGAGCAGGTGCTGTGGCATAGTGATAGGCGAAGCCTCTGCCTGCATCACCATCTCATATCAGTGCCAGTTCATGGCCTGGTTTCCCCTCTTCCCATCCAGCTCTCTGCTATAGCCTGGGAAAGCAGCAGAAGATGGCTCAAGTGCTTGGGCCCCTGCACCAATGTGGGAGGCCTAGAAGAAGCTCCTGCTCCTGGCTTCCAAACAGCCCAGCTCCGGACATTGCGGTCATTTGGGGAGTGAACCAGTAGATGGAAAAACCTCCCTCTGTCTCTCTCTCTACCGATAACTCTGCTCTCACATAAATAAATAAATAAAATATTTTTTTAAAGTATATGTCATATGAATAAATATTTGGTCATTATTATAGAAATAACCAAAGAAAATTTGGTTCAACTTTTATTTTCTTCATTAACCTTCTAATCACAATTATATGCTATAAAAAAAGAAAATGGTACAGTGTGTGATCATGTTTCTGTTATTTTATATGAATATTGGAAATTAGATATTTTCCTTTTCAGGTTCATTGAATATGTCAGACATGAACAATTGATTTTGAAAGTGATAAAATAATTGAAAGGCAGGAATCCCTAGGTGTAGATTACATTATCAATAATCTGGATCAGGAAAAGTGGCCAACAGTTACTAATGTGAATGCTCCAACTTTATGTGGAGTGTAGGAGCTCCTAGCTCCCAATTCCAGCCTGGCCCAGTTCCAGCCATTGTAGCCATCTGGGGAATGAATAGGCAGGTGGAAGATATCTCCCTCTCCCTCTATCTCTCTTGCTCTCTCGCTCTGTGTATGTGTGTGTATGTGTGTGTGTGTATAACTGCCTTTAAAATAAATAAATATATAATTTTTAAAAAAGAGACAAATAACACACAGTTATTTTATTTTCTTCTTCCTCTGCTGTCTTCATTGTTTTACTGGAACAATAGTCTGAGTTGATAGCTACATGTATCATTTCCAAGTGAAGTAAAGAACAGTGTCTAGTGTTTCTTTTCTCTAAGTCTGGTATAGCAGACGGTTTATTCCAGGTTGGGCATTTATTTCAAGCATGACAGTGGGTCTCTGAGTGCCTCAATGAAAGGAAACAGCATGCTGAGTTTGAAATAAACACATGTGAGTTTGAAATAAACTTTTATTGTTTATTAAGCCATTGAGATTCAGAGTGTTTCGCTACATCAAATCTTACACATCAACAAGCTACCTGTAAAAGACTACAAATTTCTGGGCCGGCTCTGGGGCTCTGTGGCACAGTAGGTTAATCCTCTGCCTGTGGTGCTGGCAACCCATATGGGAGCTGGCTCTATTCCTGGCTGCTCTTCTTTCAGTCAGCTCTCTGCTATGGCCCGGGAAAGCAGTAGAGGATGGCCCAGGTCCTCGGGCCCCTGCACCCATGTGGAAGTCCTGGAAGAAGCTCCTGGCTCCTGGCTCCGCATCCACACAACTCTTGCTGTTGCGGCCATTTGGGGAGTGAACCAGCGAACGAAAAACCTTTCTCTCTGTCTCTCCTTTTCACTGTCTGTAACTCTACCTCTCAAACAAATAAATAAAATGTTTAAAAAAAGACTACAAATTTCAGTTTGATGAATTTTTAAATATGAAATTTTCAGATATTATATTAATTCTAAAATTTTAGATAAAAGATGGCTTGATATGTCAGTGTAATACATTATTGATTATAAGGTGAGCTCCTTTTAAAATTATTATAGGGTTAATCATTTGACTTAGTGATTAAGGCTTCTGAATAAGGTGCCTTCAAACCATATGTGATTACCTCTGACCCCCAGTTCTGACTCCAGATTACAGCTTCCTGCTAATGTGGACCCTGGGAAGCAACAGGTGATAGCTCAAGTTGTTAGGTCCCTGCCACCCACATGGGATGCATAAATTGAATTCATTGCTCTCTATGCCTCTATCTTTGTGTCTCTCTCATCTTTTTAACTCTTAAATAGTGAAAATAAATACATACTTAAATTATTGTTATTATATACAGTTTCATGTAGGTTATATTACTGTGGGTTTATAATGTGTATCTTTACCTTATAATGGATATAATTTTTCCTATTTAAAATAAAATAATTAATGTCCTTGGGTAGGTGTTGTGACACAGTAGGCTAAGACAGCAGTTTTGAGATGCCCACATCCTGATTTGACTTCTGGCTCCTCCACTTCAGATTCAGCTTCCTGCTAATGTGCACCCTGGATGGCAGCAGTGATAGCAAATGTACTTGGGTTGCTGCTTTTCATAAGGGAGTCTGAATGGGATTCTGGGCACCAGGTTTTGGTCTGACACAGTCTCACCTGCTGTGGGCATTTGGGAAATGTACCAGCAGAATATCTCTCTTCTCTGTCGCTTTGTCCTTCAAATAAAATGTAAATTAATTGATTAATTAATTAACTGCAAATACATGTCTTTTAGCTTTACTTTTCTTTATAAATAGCCATGATCTTCAGCATACAAACAAATAGATTATGTAAGCATACTGAAATAACCCTCTAATTCTGCAAATAGAACCTCCATTTTCACTTCATCTATATTAATGTTTTAATTTACTATTGAAAATAAATGCTTACATACCTTATTGATTTCTTATTATTATTATCAATTGTTCTTAAAGTAGAACAATCATCTCATGGTCTTTATTATCATGTCCATTGCTGTATTTATAAACCTTATTTTATTTTGTGTATCTGTATTTAATATAGAAATGATTTTCCTTACATGCATAAAGGTTTTGTAGCTATTTTAGTTATTTTTTTGACTTTTATTTAATAGATATAAATTTCCAAAGTACAGCTTTTGGATTACAGTGGCTTTTTCCCTTCATAAACTTCCTCCCACCTGCAACCATCCCACCTCCCGTTCCCTCTCCCAACCCATTCACATCAAGATTTATTTTCAATTATCTTTATATGCAGAAGTCATTTTAGTGATTCACTTGGATCAATTTTTTTTCACCCAACCACTAGGAAATGGAGGTTTTAGTTAATAAAAAATGAAAATTTATCTTTAAAAGATCCATATTAGATGAGAAAGTATAGTCAAAATATTTTATCTGTTATCATTTAGACAGATAACCTTTTACTTGTGAACTTACGTCAAACTGTTTATTTGGAATAGGCCCAGTTTACCTCTTTTGTTCTGTTGTTATAATCATTAACACTCACCTTTCACTGACAAGCATTGATATCTGGTCAGTAAATTTTATGATCTCCCTACCCATAATCATTTTGCTAATACTTTTTTCCAAACACAACATACAATAGAATAAATGTTAAGATAATCTTCCACTCCTAACATCTCATCATTAAAAAGAATATAAGAATGTATAATCACTAGGAATGTAAAATAGTACATATGAGAAATCAACATCTTCAGAATTTCTATAGCTTAGAAAATATTCCAGAACGTATTTTTCTTCACCTTCTTATTATATTCTCATGATACAAGGCAGAGTCACATTGAAAGAGAAGCCTCTGAAAGGTGCTACAATTGCTATCAACATAAAAAAATTATATTTTCTGTCATTTTAAATTGCTCTAACATAAATGAGCAGATGCATATATACATGTAAAAGAAAAGTAAGCTGTAGGTTAGAAGTACAGAAAAATATTTAAGTTGTGGCAATTTACATTCCATAATAGAGGAATGTTAGATGGTGTTTTAGTGATCCTAGTTAAAATTTTCACCATGCAGGGGCCGGCACTGTGGCACAGTGGGTTGAAGCCCTGGCCTGAAGCAACGGTATCCCATATGGGTGCCGTTTCTAGTCCCGGCTGCTTCTTTTCCCATCCAGCTCTCTTCTGTGGCCTGGGAAAGCAGTAGAAGATGGCCCAAGTCCTTGGGCCCCTGCCTCCACGTGGGGCACCTGGAAGAAGCTCCTGGTTTCAGATCTGCACAGTTTTGGCCTTTGTGGCCAATTGGGGAGTGAACCAACAGATGGAAGACCTCTCTCTCTGTCTCTGCTTCTCCTTTCTCTGTGTAACTCTGACTTCAAATAAATAAAATAAATCTTTAAAAAAAATTCACCATGCAAATGGAGGCTCTGTAGCATTCAATTGCCATTGCCTAAATCGCTTTTTATGATAGAGAAAAAATTCATGAAATATATAAGATCATACAGCTGTGTTATCTAGATAAAATTGCAGACTTCTCTAAACTTGCCTGAACTTTCCACAATAATCAGACAAACTCATGAGTTTGTGCTCTTCCAAGTGATTCCTCAGGCTGGCAATCATTGTCTGTATCCTATCTTTTATGGGGATTCCATCATCTGACATGACAAGCTATAAGGTCAATCCTGAAATTAGACTATCATCTCAGAATTCAGAAGTATGCTTTCCATGCATTGAGGAGAATTTGCATAACTATTAGTCTGCTTGTTTATGAATAAATAATTTTGAAAGAACTAAGTTTAATTAAAATTTAAGTCTTGGCAGCAAAGTTATTGATGAATAAGACCGTAGCCTTCCCCTAACTTTAATCTAGGGACCTAGCATTGTGATTAGCAATACTGAGTTAGGATGGGCCTTGTACACCTCTATGGTAGTTGTCAATTTCTAATGACAATGGAACCATGGTTTCCTTTCTTTCAAGAGGCCTGTCCCTCTCCCTCTTAGGAGAACTAGAGTGTTATGGAAAGTTTTCACAGGCCATAAAATTCTCTGCCCATTATTTACCTGTGCTTTCACAAACTGGCATTCAAATGCTAATAATCAATGAATTGGGTAACCCAGGAGTAGAAAAGAGGAAAAAAAATGAGCTAACTATGATAAAATTGAAAAATCAGCTCCTAAATAATCAGGTTAGTACATACAGATTTCATTTTGAGCTGGTACCGTTTCTCCTAATTTTCTCTTTAGCACAAATTTTGTCAAGCCCTTTCATTCTCTGACCTTTCAAAATCTATTTTATGCTAAGTGCGTTTCCTCTCCTTGAGACTTAGTTTAAATGAGTTGCCTGACAGATCATTTAGCACCATTTCCACTGCTTTGTGAACCTCTCAAGTAGAGAGTTTACCTCATACTGATTCAGTTATTATATTATCAACTTAGTCTCAAACAATTCCTATTCTGAAACTAAGAAGGGAATACTCTAATATGATTCCTTCACTATTCAAAGATTCTAATTATGTTCACTTTAAAAGAAATTAGACAAATTTCCATTTCTGCATTTTGATGGGACAAAAAGTAATATGTGCTGTCTATACCATTGTTTCTTCATCGTAATTAACTGAACACGAAAAGGTAGACAGCAATGTACTCTAATCCAAAGTATTTTGCTGTATCAAAATTCTGCAGGGTATAACAAAATTACCCCATTGGGTACATAGATCCATTCATAATAGCTTGCAAAGTATTGCAAGTGGTTAGGGCATAGCAGTAATAATAAAATTGATTTTCACTCTGTAGATTTATGGGGAAGGCTAGCTAGCTGGGTGTCCAGATGTATCCATCTTGCCAAAATCTGTCTTTCCAGCCTACTTTATATGAAAAGAACACTCTGTGCTGTATGTGCCAATTCACACCCACATTTTCAATTTTTCAAAATGTTCACTCTGAACAATTTCTCTATTTGACACGAATCATGTCAAACCCACAGCTTAGAAACGCTATGGGTTAATAGTAAAAGATTTATTCCATTTATCAGTATATTGCTATCAATGATAAATGTATCAGAACTGCATTCATATTTTACTTCCTGTGAATATTTCTTTTTTAGTTTTTTGAGATACAGAAAGATAGATATCTATCAAGAGATAGAGAGTGAACTAGGAAGACAGCTCCCATCTACTGTTCACACTCCAAATGCCCACAGTGCCCATAGTTAGGGTGGGACTAAATCAGGAGCCAGCAATTCAATCTAGGTCTCTCATGTGAGGGACAGGCAACTGGAGCCAGGACTCAAACCAAGGTACTCTGATATGGGATGCAAGTGATTCAGTCAGCATCTTACCAACTAGGCCAAATCTCATGACAATATGAAAAGTTCTACTATAACATATAGGTAAATTAGGGAAATTGAATTTATAATCTGCCTATCTTTTTGATTATTTTGACCTTTTCTATGTACTAAAAATAATTTGAAATTGAAGTAATTTAATGTAATATTAATCATTTCAAAATGAGCCAATGAGTGACAGTCAATATATATGTAATGCTGTACAAAGTACTTCCTGTAACTAATCTAAACTTTTCCATTAAATCAAAGAAAAACCTCTTATTGAATAAACACTTTCTATCCATTCTCCCCAAATCCTAACTCCTAGCAACTGTTAATCTCCATTTGGTCTACATCAACTACCTGGATTTTTCATATTAAAGTAACATTTTTCACATCCATATAATTATTCTGGATTTTTTGTATTAATTTAACCATGCAATATGTGACCATTTGTGTCTGTCAGCTTTCACATAAGGTACAGTTTGGAAGATTCATCCACACTGCAACATGTGTCAATATTGCATCTTCCTTTATTATTGATTGATAATCCTTTCTATTGCCAGAGTGCTTCAAAAAATTTATGGAAAATAGAATTAAAAGTTAAGTTAATTTAGATGAAAAAGGTTTTGACACCTCCATAGATTTCCCACCATATGCATTTTCAGAGCTTTTCAAGGATACCTGATTTTAAATTTTTTTCACAAAACAGATGTTTTAATTGAATTTTTATAAACATTATAAAGTACTCTCATATATACCATGATTTATTTATAAATTCATCTTTTGATGAATATTTGAGTTGTCTTCCCATTTTGATAATTGTAAATTGTCTTTCTATGAAATTGCATGTATATGTTTGAGTACTTATTTTCAGTTTTTCTGGAGTATACCTAGAAGTGAATTCTCTGGGTTATATGATAATTCCATGTTTAGCTTTTCGAGGAAATGTCAAAACTCCATAGTAGCTAAGCCATATTACATTCTCACCAGTATTGTTCACTGAGTTTCAATTTCTCTACCACCTCTTCAATTCTTTGTATTAAAAAAAAAAAAATGAGTTCCATCTAAGTGGATATGAAATGGAGCACCATTGGTGCTTTGAATAGTATTTATATTTCTAGTGTTCTGGATTTTTTTTTAACTTGCAAGTTTGTTGAAATTTGTTTGAAATGTTCTTATTGCATCAACTATGAGGACTATAGAGCAATATATAGCTTGTTTTGTTTTTGTTTTTGATTTAGCCTTACTTTTATTAATACGGTATACGTACTTGATTGGCTTTCTTACATTTAACCACTTCTGTAAACTTGGAGTAAACCCCACTTGGTTTTAGTGTATAACATGTGGTTTTTTTTTTTTTTAATGTTATCTCTACAGGGGGCCAGCGCTGTGGCTCAGTGGGTTAAAGCCCTGGCCTGAAGGGCCAGCATCCCATATTGTGCGCCGGTGTGCGTCCCGGCTGCTCCTCTTCCGATCCAGCTCTCTGCTATGGCCTGGGAAAGCAGTAAAAGATGGCCCAAATCCTTGGGCCCCTGCACCCATGTGGGAGATCTGGAAGAAGCTCCTAGCTCCTGGCTGCTTTGGATCAGCACAGCTCCAGCCATTGCGGCCATCTGGGGAGTGAACCAGAGGATGGAAAACCTCTCTCTATGTCTCTCTCTCTGTAACTGTCTAAAATAAATAAAATAAAAAATTTAAAATTATCTCTACAAATATTTATTTTTGAAAAAGTGACAGAGAGAAGGAGAGGGAGAGGAAGAGAGATCAAGAGGTCTTTCATCCACTGGTTCACTCCCTAAATGATCGCCAAAGCCAGGTCTTGAACAGGCCAAAGCCAGAAACATGAATTCCATCTGGCTGTACCTCTGAGGTACCAGGTACAAAAAAACGTGGACCCTCATCTGTTGCATTCCAGGGCTCATTAGCAGGAAGCTGGATAAAAGCAGAGTTACTGGGGTTTGGATTCACACTCAGACATGAGATGCTGTTGCTGCAAGCAGTGGAGGAACTCACTGAACCACAAAGCTGACCACAGTGTACACTATTTTACTGAGTACACTATTTTAATATGCTGTTGAGTTTAATTTTCTTGTAGTTCACTGGGTATTTTATTATCTATAAGGGATAGTGGTGTGTAGTTTTATTTTATTGTGATGTCCTTATCTGGCTTTGGTAGCCATGTATGCTGACCTCCATACCGAACTTCATCCAGGTCTCCCATATATGTGCAGGGGCCCAAGAATTCAGGCCATCTTCTGCTCCTTTCTCAAGCACATTAGAAGGGAGCTGTATTTGTGCCTATTCTATGGTTTTGAAGGAGTTTGAGGTGGATTGCCATTAATTCTTCATTTAAAAGTTAAATGGCCAGCGCTGTGGCTCAACAGGCTAATCCTCTGTCTTGCAGCGCCGGCACACCGGGTTCTAGTCCCGGTCGGGGCACCGGATTCTGTCCAGGTTGCCCCTCTTCCAGGCCAGCCCTCTGCTGTGGCCCAGGAGTGCAGTGGAGGATGGCCCAAGTGCTTGGGCCCTGCACCCATGGGAGACCAGGAGAAGCACCTGGCTCCTGCCTTCAGATCAGCGCAGTGCACTGGCTGAAGCGCGCCTGCCGTGGCGGCCATTGGAGGGTGAACCAATGGCAAAGGAAGACCTTTCTCACTGTCTCTCTCTCTCACTGTCCACTTGGTCTGTCAAAAATAAAAATTAAAAAAAAAGTTTAATGAAGTACATCAGTGATGACATCTGGTCCTTGAATTTTGTGGGTTGTGAAGTTTTAGAGTTATTGATTCAGTATCTTTACTTGTAAGGTTCTGTTTTAAGTGTTCTATTTATTTGAGTCAGTTTTGGTATAGGAATTCGTCTATTTTGCCCAAATTATCTGATTATTCATAGTATGCTATGAGAAGCCTTTGTATTTCTGTAAGTGTTTTCACAATACTACCACATGTATTTTTAATTCTAATCATTTGTGTTTTATGACTCTTTTCTTTTTCAGTCCTACTAGGGATTTAGCCATTTTTTTTAGTATTTTCATAAGAAATCAATGTTTGCACTGAACTTCTGCATTGATTTTCTATTCTTGATTTAATTTCTATTCTTGATTTAATTTATCTCCCTTGAAATCATTATTTTTTTCTTCCTTCTACTAGTTTTGTATTTTCTTTGCTCCTTTTTTCTAATTCCTTAAAGTATGAAGTTTGTTAATTTAATTATCACTTCTTTTACAGTATATAAAACCACACAACATACTTAGCACTTCTTTACTACATGCCAGAAGCATTGTAATGTTTCTTTACACAGTTCTTTGAGTCTTTCATTCATTTGTAAATGTTGTAGTCTCTCACTTTTTTAAATATTTTTTTTATTTATTTATTTGAATGTCAGTTATGGAGAGAGAGGGAGAGACACAGAGAGAGAGTTCTTCTATTTGGTGGTTCACTCCCCAGATGACCACAGAATCTAAGCTGAATCCAGGAGTCAGGAGTTTTATCTGGGTCTCCCAGGTGAGCAACAGGGAAACTGCCACTTGGTCCATCTACTGCTGCTTTCCCAGGCCATTAGCAGTGATGTGGATTGGAAGTGGATCAGCCAAGACACAAGCCAGCACACATAAAGTATGGCCCATATCTCAGGCACTGGCTTTACCTGCTATACCACAACTCTGGCTCCTCCAGCCTCACTTTTCTTAATGATTTTCAGTTTTCTACCAGTGTGATTGAAAAAGATGTTTTCAATAAATTGAAACTTCTTTTGTGACCTAAAATATGGACTCTCCTTGAGATTGATCCACATGCATTTGAACTGCTTTTGGAGGGTACAATAGCTTATGTACAAGTCTTCTAAAAGTTCATAGAAATTACATATGAAAAAAATGTGCTTTAATTTCAGAAGGTTTTGAACCACACTTGTCTTTTAATTTTATTTCTCTATAAAATTTTTTGAAATATCTTACCATGTTAAATCTCGTTGGTTAAAAAAATTCAAGTCCTCACTTCCTTATTAACCTGTCAAAATGGCCTACCTATTAATAAAATCGTAGTATTGTGATCTCCAACTATTACTGTGTAACTATTTCTGCCTTCAGGTCTGTAGTGTTTGCATGTTGTATTTTTGAGAGCTCTATCATATGATGTGGATATGTTTATAATTATTAGATCTTCTAGAAGAAATGACTTTTTGCCAGCATGAGCGTGGATAAAAAGAAAGTTCACAGAAAATGTTCTAAAAGATAATGCCTGTCAATAAATAAATAAATAATAAAAGATAATGCAAGGTTTCCCTAAAACTTTGGAAGTCCACTTGTGTATTGTCCACAGCTTCATCTTGCAACAATTTTTTACTCAAAGTCTTGTCTGTGTGATGCTAGTTTAACTATCCCTGATTTCTTGTAATTACTGTTTGCACATAGCATGATTTTCCATTGTTTCACTTTCAACCTAAATAAACCTTTAAATCAGAATGAATCTCTTTAAGACAACATATATTTTAATTATCTTTGTTTATGTATTCTACCAACTCTTTATTTTGATGAATTTAACTTACAGAGTAAAGTCAATTGCTGATTAACAAGTGTGTGTTTCTGTCATCTTGTTACATATTTTATGTATGTTTTATACATTTATGTCTAATTTTCTCAATTACTGTTTTGTGTTTTGTTAATTCTTGTAACATCCCTTTTATTTCATGTACTTTCTTTTTCTGGGTAATTTTTGGATATTTTCTTAATGACTACCTTGAGAATATTGTAAATGTTAACTAAGCTAGTTGGAATTAAAACCAGCTTAGCTTAAGTAGCATACAAAAAAAAAAATCTGCATCTTTGGAGTCCCTACCACCTATATGTGATTCTTGTCACAACTCATATTATTTAATATTTTATAAATAAGATTCATGATAATTCTTCATGCATTCATCTTTTAAATCACATAGGAGATAAATGTGTAGTTAAAAACTAAATGTACAATAATATTTTGTATGTACCTTTGTGTTTGCTACTACCAGGAAAGTTGGCTTCTTTGTACAATTTTGAGTTACTTCTATGGTCTTTCTGTTCTGACCAGAGAGTCTCATTTTAGCATTGCTTGCAAGGCAACTCGACTGATAAAATCATTCAGCTTTCATTTATCCAAAAATGTCTCAGACCTTCCCTCATTTCAAATTCCTTGTTATGAATACTTTTCTCTCAGCATTTTAGATATGCCTTCTGTCCTCCATAATTTCTGATGAGAAATGAGCTCTTGTTCATTTCAAACATTTCTTGCACATGATCAGGTACTTCTCTCGCTGCTTTCATAAGCTCTTTTTATCTTTCTGGAGTTTGATTAAAATGTATTTTAAAGCACATCTCTTTTAGTCAATGCTACTTGGAAGTTATTGAGTCAGTGTCTTGAGCCACCCACCAGTGTTTCATCAGGTTTGCATTAGCATGAAGTTGGAGTCAGGAGCCATGGCTGGATATGGAATGCAGTACCCCAATGTAGGATGCAGAAATCTTTACCAGTATCAACCACTTATGTTAAATATCCAGTCTTGGGGGCTAGTGTTGTAGCAGAGTGGATTAACTTGACGTCTGCTGATCTGGCATCCCATACAGACACCAGTTTGAGTACCAGCTTCTCGACCTAGCTCCCTGCTGATGTGCCTGTGAAAACAGCAGAGGAAGGCCCAAATGCTTGGGTCCCTGCACCCACCTGGGAGACCTGGCTGAAAATCCCAGCTCCGGCTTCAGCCTGGCCCAGCCCTGATCATTGGGACATTATGGGGAGTGAACCAGCAGATGGAAGATCTCTCTACTCTCTCTGTCTTTCTCTCTCTCACAGTTAACTCAGACTTTCAACTAAATAAATAAATATTTTAAAAAGTCTACTTTACAGACTTCATACTACTCCATAGCCCATATTGGATGCCAGCGCTTCAGGCCAGGGCTTTAACCCACTGTGCCACAAAACTGGCCCTAGATCTCTGTGTCTTTAGCTGCGTTCAAATAGTTTGAAAAAACAATTTGACACACCAGAAGCTAAACAAAACAAAATGAATCAAAACATCTCCCTGTGTTTGATTATTGGTTCTATGCTGAGATCCGAGCACCAAAAAGGAAATCTGTTGAAGTGAAATAGACACTATGAGAAAGAGTGACTTGATCAGCCTTTGTCCTGACTGTTGATGTACAATTTAATACTTTATCCATTTTAGTATTTTTTGTTGTTGTTCTACTTAATACTATTGGTTGAACTCTCTAATTAACACACAATTATTCTTAGGTGTTTAAATTTAACTGAAAAGTGATCCCTGTTAAATATAAGAGTGGCAATAATAGAGGGAGGAGATGTACAATTTGGGACACACTCAATTTGACTTGTCCCAAATGGTAGAGTTAGAAACGTGTCAGGGGATTCCAATGCAGTCCCATCAAGGTGGCATGTACCAATGCCATCTCACTAGTCCAAGTGATCAATTTCAGTTCACAATTGATCACACTGTAATCACACACAAAGGGATTACACAAACAAGAATAGTGTCTGCTAATACTAACTGATAGAATCAAAAAGGGAGAAAACAATCCAACATGGGAAGTGGGATACACAGCAGACTCATAGAAGGGCAGATGTCCTAAACAACAGCACTCTGGCCTCAGAATCAGTTCTTAAGGCATTTGGATCTGGCTGAACAGCCCATGAGAGTATTTTAGGCATGGGAAGCCAAGACACTTTAGCAAAAAAAAAAAAAAACCTAAATGAAACATCTCTGCGAGTGAGATCCCAGTAGAAAGAACGGGCCATCAAAGAAGGAGGTACCTTTCTCTGAAAGGAGGAGAGAACTTCCACTTTGACTATGGCCTTGTCTAAATAAGATTGAAGTCAGCGAACTCAAAAGGCTTCCATAGCGTTGGCAACTCATGACAAGAGCCTCAGCTGATTACTGACGCCATAAACAAGAGTGTCAAATTGTTAAGCCAACAACAGGAGTCACTGTGCACTTACTCCTCATGTAGGATCTCTGTCTTTAATGTGTTGTTCAATGTGAATTAATGTTATAACTAGTGCTCAAACAGTATTTTACACTTTGTTTTTCTGTGTGGGTGCAAACTGTTGAAATCTTTAGTTAATATATACTAAGTTGATCTTCTGTATATACAGAGAATTGAAAATGAATCTTGATATGAATCGAATGGGAGAGGGAATGGGAGATGGGAAAGTTGTGGATGGGCGGGAAGTTATGGGGGAGAAAAAGCCAAATTAATTCATCAGCTGTGCTTTGGAAATTTATATTTATTAAATAAAAGTTAAAAATAAAATAAAATAAGAAGAAATGCAAAAACAAAGACTTGTTCAAGTGGTTCCCATCTCTTTGTTAGCCTTCATTTTCTACCTCCACTCAACTTACTCAACAAGTTGTGAAAACTTTTTCTTCCACATTTTCTAACAATGTATTCTATATTGAGCATGTACATGGGTTTCTAAAATCCCAAATCTAGTGTCTCTCCATTGTAATATTTTGCCTGAGATACAATGTTTAGTGTCTTGCTACAATGAGTGAGCTTTACTTTACCTGAAATAAGGGCAAGGATTTTGCACTAGTCTTTCAGGTAAAACTTGGACAGGTAAACAAAGGTAAGTACTACCTCTGCTTCCAATGCCAGCCTATCCTGTGTGGCAGCAGATGATGGCTTAAATACATGGGTCCCTGCCACCCATGTGAAAGGCCTAGATTGAGTTCTGAGCTTCTGTCTTCAGACTGGTGAAATCCCAGCTGCCATTGTCATTTGGAGAGTAAATCAGATGGAAGTTCTGTCTGTCTGTCTCTGTCTCTCTCTGTATCCCTCTCTATTGAATAAATTTAAAATATTAAAAAGCAATAACTTAGGAATAACACCTGATGTGCTTTCTCCAGAATAAGAAGCAATGTCATACACCAGGAACATGAGTTGCTCTGATGTGGGATGCAGTAGAATAAAGGCAAGAAAAATACCACCAAGCTCCAACCCTTAAGATGACCTTCCTTTGAATCAGGATTTCCTTGGACTCAAACTATTAATTCTCCTATTCAATGGATATATTCTCCTTGATCTTCAGCCATAATATAAAATTTTAATTCCACAAGAGATTCCCCATAGACTAAATTAGCTGTCCCCTTATTTGAACGACCATTGAATCTTAAACTAATTTGGACATAGTTTCCATTGTGTTTCATTTGATTTGTGTGTATTCATTTGAAAATTATTTGTGCATTTTCATTTATTTTAAAACATAATAAACAGATGATGGGGGAGATAGAGAGATAAATTTTCCATTACTAATTTATTCTCCAAACACCCATAGCTCCTGAAGCTTGGCCAGGCCAAAGCAAGTAATCCAGACCTCAACCAATGTGGGTGTCAGGGACTCTATTATTTAATTCATCATCTGCTGATTTGCAGGGTGAGAATTTGCAGAAAGTTGGAATTAGAAGGAGAGACTCAAACCCAGACACTTTCATGTGGGATATAGGCTTCCAAAGCAGCATTTTAATCACTTTTCCAAATTCTTGCCTCAATATATGTATCATTACAAAAAGAATGGATACTGATGCCAGACTTCTGGCATTTGGAATTCTTGCTCTGCCAATCAATAGATATGTAACCTTTGGCAACTTAGCTTTTCTGTACTTCTGTTCTTTCAGCCTTAAAATGGGAAAAAAGTATTACCTAACTTACAGATTTTTAAAGAGGATTAAATGAGTTTATACATAATCATGCAGTACCCAATCATAAATAGTTCGGCTGGCGCCATGGCTCACTTGGCTAAT
This sequence comes from Sylvilagus floridanus, assembly GCA_949820135.1. Lineage (NCBI taxonomy): Eukaryota > Metazoa > Chordata > Mammalia > Lagomorpha > Leporidae > Sylvilagus > Sylvilagus floridanus. The sequence continues at coordinate 100,533,393 of OX463227.1, read as the reverse complement.
CCTTCTCCTGCGGCGCCGACACTCTGGTTCTAGTCCCAGTTGGGGCGCCAGTTCTGTCCTGGTTGCTCCTCTTCCAGTCTAGCTCTCTGCTGTGGCCCGGAAAGGCAGTGGAGGATGGCCCAAGTGCTTGGGCCCTGCGCCCACATGGGAGACCAGGAGGAAGCAACTGGCTCCTGGCTTCGGATTGGTGCAGCGCACCAGCCGTGGCAGCCATTTGTGGGGCGAACCATTGGAAAAAAGGAAGACGTTTCTCTCTGTCTCTCTTTCTCACTGTCTAACTCTGCCTGTCAAAATAAATAAATAAATAAATATTTCATTGGTAGTCAATTGTTTTGTTGTTTGAACATCATGGAACATACTTGCACAAATACAGATGTATAGGTCACTTACACAACGTAATCAAGAGACATGATGAACTCAACTTGTATGAGGCTTTTGCTAGTATAACATGGCATACTGTTTTGTGGTGAAATTTTTTTAGATATAAGTACACTCTAAAATAATGATACATGAAAAATATTATGAATATATAAGCCAGTAACATAGATGTTGTAATCATTATCAAGTATTAAATAGTATACAAAGTCCAATGTATTGTATTTTATATTACTGGTAGTGTAGTAAGTTTGTTTGAAGCAGCATCACCACATACATGTGAGTGCTGTGTTATGCAACCAAATCAGGATGGCTCTGACAGCACCAGGCAATCAAAAATTTTTAGCTCCATTATAATTCTACAGGACAATAATCAAAATATGAACTAAAATATCTTGGTATGTCACAAAACTGTATTAGAAGATATGTAAATGTTATTCATAACAAAATAGCAATATTAAATATGTCATAATAATACTAAAATAGCAGCTTGGTTAATATCATTGTTATTTTGGAAGTTTCTTGGGAACATTTACTGTTTTTCAGCTGTGTAGATTCTGAACTGAACCAAATTGAGTCTTGCATAATACAATTTCTCAGTGAATTTTCTGAAAATGCTAAATAGTCCAAGTTTATCCCCTAAAATCTGATGATTTACTAGTAGTACCTTAGCTGTACCCTCATGATGAGTGGTATAACAATTTTTCCCATTAAATATAGACAAAATCATGGAACTTGGCACTGTCCGATCCTTCTCCTTGAACTGTGTATTAGAATACCAATCCTAGTTTTCTCTCAAACCTTTTCTGGTACTTTTATTTTGAATTGGAAGAATATAGTTGTTGGAACCAAAGATCTCTTCATTATGTAGACCCTTGCAAAGCATACCATTTTGCATACTTATTCCAATTTACATATCTTCTACATATTTATAACATATTTATTCCAAAATCTCTTGATAAACTTGTATGTCTTTTCTCTGCATTCCTTTGGCTTCTTTGGTGCTCTATTACATGTATTGTGCTCTGTATCTTAGTCTATTTCTCTACATCATGAAGTTCTTACATATAACAAACATATGGGGCTGGCCCTTGGTGCAGCAGATTAAGCTGCCTTCTGCAGTGCTACCATACTATATGGGCACTGGTTCAAGTTCCAGCTGCTCCACTTCTGATCCAGCTCCCTGCTAATATGCTTGGGAAAGCAGCAGAGGATGGCCCAATTCCTTAGGCCCCTGCACCCATGCAGGAGACCTAGAAGAAGCTCCTGGCTCTTGGCTTTGGACCAGCTCAGCTCTGGCCACTGCAGCCATTTGGGAGTGAACCAGCAAATGGAGGATCTTTATCTCTCTCTCTGTTTCTCCCTCTTTCTCTCCCTCTCTCTCTTGCTCTCACTCTCTCTGTAACTCTGCCTTTCAAATAAATAAATAAAACTTTTTTAAAAAATAAGAAATAGATTAAAGATTGATATGCATAGAAAAATATAGATTGATAGATGCAGAGATAAATAAATCCTGAAATTAGTATCATTCATCTCTATTTTCCAAGAGTTTATCATTTGCTTTGCCTAACATAAATGCGAAATGCATATTTGGTGAATTAAATTGGCAAGAAGTAAACTTCATATTTCTTGATAGTGAATCAATACATTCTGACAACTTATTTACCTACTTATTATCACCAAACATAAAAACTCATGTTCTATAAGAGAGTACTTGTCTATTCATTTTTATTTTCCAGTTTTCAAGGAAAATAGAAAACAACTATTTATCTCAATGTGCTACATTATTTTGAATTGCTATTGTCTTGACTTTCTGCTTCGGTGTACACTTTATAAAGTCAGTGATGAAATTTAATGAATATGATGTAGCTTTTGAAAATATTAGTGTTCCTCTAAATATCACATTTTCTCATACTAGTGGAACATTGCCTTCAAAATAGTTTTTTGAGATACCAATTTATATAGAATATATCTCTCATGAGAGTATCAAACACAATTCACAATCATTATAGGAAATATTTATAAAATTTATGAGTGCATTTTAAATACTATTTTGTAATTTTAGCACATTTATCTTATATTTAACTAATAAAAAGAGAACAGACTGTATGCTTCTGAGATATTCTACCATGTTCTACATTCTTGCACACAAAAAGATATTTAACTTCTAGGATTCTAGGATTCTCTCCTTAAATAATGAACCAGATAGATAGACTGATGATAGATAGATAGCTAATAGATTTTATGTAGGTGGATAGATAATAGATAGCTGATACATAGATGACAAATAATATAAAATTTATGCTTAAAACCAATATTGAGAGGCAAAATCAAATGTGAACATCTATTCACACACCAACTCACTTTAATAAGAGCTATGGATGCCAGATAAGAGACCATAGTGTTTCAATTTGTTATGATCCTAAGAAGAGTGACATTGAAAAAAATAAAAAGGAAAGTTTCTTGTATTACCCCTCCTCCAAATTCAAGGGGTAAGAAGCAGAGAAACATACTTTGCACTTGGGAGAGGAAGAGTGAGCTGAATCCCAATGCCACGCCCATTTTGAAAAATTCAGCCAAAGTGAGTTTTCAGTCCTGCCTTAATGATCATGCCTATCAAGCTGGAAACTTCCACCACCACCACCTGCTGGCAGAGAAATAAATTTAAACCACCCAGAGATGTTTTGATAGGGAACACAAGACAATAACTTAGGGCTCAAAAACAGGCCTACCATGCTGACAGCCAGCACCTAAAAAAGTTCCTAAGGCCTCTACCAACAACTGGTGCCAAAGACTAAACCTCTAGGCTTTTTAAGAATAATGCAGAGCCCTGTGCTCTGGTCATTTGGGTTCATTTGAAAATCTGTCACTGTCTGTCTTGGGTGGGCTTGGTGGTCACCTGTGGGACTATGTGGATACTAAGAACTTCCAGGTGTGACCATCCTGTGGCCAATCTGGATGGATAGATATTGTCTAAATCACTCCTTCTTCCAGCCTTGGGCAGACTGAAGGCCAAGTGACTGTGTCTGGGGAAACAGTTTTGGGCTGAAAAAGCCCAATTTGGTGCTCAATCAGTTCTCATCCCTAGGCCAGTACCTGTGGACAGTCTCTGGGCTTGCCCCAGCATCATGTGGAGATCTGCCCCTGGTGACACTTAACGTAGATGTGTATCACTACTAGCCTCCCATGAACCTGGTGTGTATGCCCAAGATTGGTACAGGTACAGGACATGGTACCCATAATACTCTCAAGGGACTCACCCAGGACCTGACTCAAGTGGCTAAGGGGCTGCCTCCATCACCCCTTATACATTCTTCAGCTGCCAACAAGGAATGCTTTCAGACTCAATGCCAGGTTGGTAACACCCAGCTTTGAGCTCCTGCCCCCATACCAATGCCTACTGATAGATTGTGTGTAACTACTTCAATGTGCAAAAAGCTCTGTGGTCTTGATTAAGCAATCTTGTACCCCAGCCATTATTATCATTGGCTGATAGGCAGCACCATGCAGTGAGCTCGCCTTAGCAGTAGACAGACCACAGCTGAGTGAGTTTTTAGTCCTGCACTTGCCTTGTTGGGTTGTGAGAATGAGATGATATCTTGCATCACAGCTTCCATGAAAACATGAAAATAAGTTTCAGGTACAGAGAGAGGCTTTTAATAATGGACTAACCTTTCTTAAGCAGTTCCCCAGTTCATATTGAACAACACATCAACTGCCGATTTGGGACAAATTTAAGTTTAGGGAGTATTATGGAACTGAATCAGTAAAAACGTATGAACGGAGGATATAGGGCAAACCTTGACATTGGATGTTAGCACTAAAGTAGCAGAACAATCCATAGGCCTTAGATAAAGTTTAGCAGATGGCTTAGAATTTCTAGAATGGCAGCCACACACAAAGTTGGATTACTAAAACTAATTCAATTACCAGACAGCACTGTCCATCATAAAACATCCAGAACTCCCAGGGACATGACCTCTGCTAAAGAGCAAAATAAAATTCCAGAAAGGAACTATCTAGGAATTAAAATTTCCAAATTCTTGGATGAAGAGTTTAAAAATGCATTTTTAGAAAACTCAGTGTAATTCAAGAGAACATGGAAACATGACTCACTATTCTTAAAGAGAGAGTTGATGGAGAAATGGAAGTAATTAAAGAAAATGAAGCAGAAACTTTTTAACTGAAAAGTACAAAGAGTGAACTTAAAATCATGAAAAAAGGCATTAACAGCAGAATTGATCTAACAAAAGGAAGAATCAGCAAACTTGAGGATAGACTATTTTTAAGCACACAATTCAAAGAGAAAAAAAGAATCAAGTGAGATAAAGAAACTTAATAGGAAATAAAGGGTTATATGCAAATGACAAATATCTAAGTTATTGGGATTCAAGAGAGATTTGATAATGCCTAAATAGTAGAAAGTACATTGAAAGAGATAATGACAGTAAACTTCCCAAACCTAGAGAAAGATAAAATTATCCAGACTCAGAAGGTCAAAGGTCACTAGTTAATCAACTCAACCAACTCTTCTCAAAGACGTATTACAGTAAAGCTCTTCAAGGTTAAAAACAAATAGAGGATATTTAAACCTATAAGAAGAAAGAAGCAAATAATACATAAAGAGGTCCCAAATTATGTGACTGCAGACTTCCCCACAGAACCTTACAAGCCAAGAGAGTGGTGTAAGATTTTCACGGTACTTACGGAAAGAAATTGTCAGCTAAAAATATTTTCCAGCAAACTTATCCTGCATATATGAGGGAATAATAAAGACATTCCCAAACAAATGCCAAGAAAGTTTATCACCATTATATTTGTATTACAAGAAATATTAAACGGGCCAGTGCTGTGGCATAGCGGGTTGAGCCACCATCTGCCATTCTGGCATCCCCATATGGGCATTGATTCGAGTCCCAGTCACTCCACTTCCAATCCAGTTCTCTGCTGTGGCCTGGGAAAGCAGTAGAAGATGGCCCAGGTCCTGGGGCTCCTGTACCCATGTGGGAGGCCCGGAAGAAGCTCCTGGCTCCTGATTTAGATTGGCCATCCTCCAGCTGTTGCAGCCAACTGGGGAGTGAACCAGGAGATGGAAGGCTTCTCTCTCTCTCTCTCTCTCTCTCTCTCTCTCTCTCTCTCTCTCTTTGCCCCTCCCCTCTCTGTGTAAATCTGACTTTTAAATAAATAAATAAATAAATCTTAAAAAATAGAAATATTAAAGGCAGTTCTTCAAACTGAAAGACAGAGATACTAGTAAGAAGCAAATATCAGAAGGTAGAATTATATCTTCCCTGGGAAGACTAAGACAATTATAATTATTACATTAAAATGTTAAGAGTCAGGCACTGTAGAAAGAGGTAAAAAAACAACATGAAAAATTCAAAATGCACAGAATAGAGCATAAATGTAGAATTATTATTATTTAATTTTTGTATATCATTTTAAATTTTTTTAAAATACAGCCTACATATCATGAAATGAACCTAAGTGTAAAGATAAATGAATTTTTTGTCCTCTGAGCACAATAATAGCCAGCATCCAAATTAACAACAAATCATTGCTAGTATTCTCTCTCCATTTCTTCACTTTTTTTAACACAAGGAAAGAAGAATATATTATAATTTATATGGTATGATTCAGTGAAAAATATTTATAACTATGTCAGATGATATGACATCCACACAATTTTTATACTCTCTGCATATATTAATTTTCATAAACAAGAAAAATGTGATATTTGTCTTTCTGACTGGTTTATTTCACTGAGCATAATAATCTCCAATTCCATCAATTTTGTTACAAGTATCAGGATTTCTTTCTTTTCTATGACTGCATAATATCCCATTGGGTATTTATACGACATTTTTTTATCCAATCGTCATTTGATGGACATCTAGGTTAATTCCACATCTTAGCTATTGTGAATTGCGCTGCTATAAACATGGGAGTGTGGTATCTCTTTGTTTCCTTTGGATATCTTCCCAGGAATGGGATAGTTGGCTCATATGGTAAATCTATTTTAGCCTTCTGAGGAATGGTTGTACCAATTTGCATTACCACAGCAGTGTATTACTGTACCTTTTCCTCCTCTCTTCATTTTCTCTTTCTCTATATGCATAATAAACGTTGTTACCATTTCCAGATAGCTTGTTACAGGCAAAAGAAGTTTCTGTAAATCTCATGGCAAGCACAAAGCAAATGCCTAGGATAAACTTACCAAAAAAATAGGCAAGGAGTCAAAGCACAACAATAGAGGAGGTCATTTAACCATAAACGAAGATCTTAAGAGAGGGAGAAGCAAAGAAAGCAACTACAATGAGATACCAAGCAAGTGTCAAAATGGTTCCATTATTACTTTACATATCAATAGTTAATTTAAATTTTAATGGACTAAATGCTCCAGTTAAGAGTCATAGAATAACCAAATGAATTACAAAAATCCTACCATAAGTTGCATGCAAAGGACTTACTTCATCTTGAAGGACATGAATAGACTGAAAGTGAAAGATATGAAACAATATATTCCATGCAAGCAGAAAACAAATGAAAGCAGGAATAACCATGCTTCTATCATATGAAATAGATTTTAAATCAACCTCAGTAAAAAAGAACCAGGACTATCATTATAAGATAAAAAGTTCAATCCATCAAACGGAAATAACATTTGCAAATACATATGCATCAATAGGGAGCACCCAGATGCATCCAGCATATAATAGCAAACCTAAAGTGAGAGATAGACTCCAATATGATAATAGTAGGGGACTTTATCATCCCACATACAAAAATGGACAGATCATCTAGATAGAAGATCAACAGAGAAATGGCAGCGTTAAATTATACCCTAGATCAATTGAAGTTGGCATATACTTACAGAATTTCCACCTAAGAGCTGCAGAGAACACATTGTTTTCGACACCACATAAAAGATTTTCTAAGATTGATTATAACGTAGGTCACAAAGCAAGTCAATAAATTTTAAAGAAATTAAATCATATTGAATATCTTCTCTGACCACAATATAATAAAACTAGGAATAAATAATGATAAAATTTCTGGAAAAGTATCAGGGAAAAAGAGGAACATTATTGTTAGGCTTTGAATATTCCATCCAAAATGCTTGCTGAAATTTAATTGTTTTTTTGACAATATTAAGAAGTGGGAATTTTAAGAACTGATTAGGCCATTAGGTCTGACTCATGCATGGATTAATGCCCATATTTCAGGAGTCCATATAAAAGGGAAAGGTGGTCCTCCTTTCACTCCTTTCCTCCATGTTCCCATCCCCCTCCATCTCCGTCCCTACCAGTTGTATCTGCCCTCTGCCTTCTGCTGTGAGATGACATAGAGAAGGGCTGCACCAGGCTCTAGACTTTAACTTTACAGTATCCAGAACTGTGAGGCAATCCATTTATGGTCATTACAATGTTCATTCTATTATAGCTGCAAGAATGAACTAATTCCTTAATTATATTACTTAATTATAATGTGCTCCATTCTCCAGGACTATGTAAGAATCAGACCATACACAACATCATGGAAATGGTTTAATCATATAAATCAAATATTTAGAAGTGAAGCATAATTTTTATAAAATTTATAAAATGTGATTATAATCTATCAGCTAATTGACTAATTTACTTAGCCAAATTCTTACAAACTTGGAAATGTGAGTAATCATTTAGAAATTGCAAAGTGGAGTATAGGGAAAAACAGTAAGATAAATAACCAAAGCATAACTTATTGGGCAAATTAACAAGTGGATTGAGTTTCCCTAGGAGGATATTTTGATCAATAAGTTATCACTTGTTAAAGCTTTTTCCTTTCTTTCTTTTTTCTTTTTTTATAAAGCTTTTATTTAAAGAATATAAATTTCCAAAGTACAGCTTATGGATTACAATGGCTTCCCCCCCCCATAACTTCCCTCCCACCGGCAACCCTCCCCTTTCCCGCTCCCTTCCATTCACATCAAGATTCCTTTTCAATTCTCTTTATATACAGAAGATCAGTTTAGTACATATTACATAAAGATTTCAACAGTTTGCCCTCACATAGGGACACAAAGTGAAAAATACTGTTGGAGTACTAGTTATAGTATTAATTCACAATGTACAGCACATTAAGGACAGAGATCCTACTAAAGCTTTTTTCATGGGATATCACGCCTTTCTGGTTGATACCCTGTATCTAGAATTCTAAGCAAAACAAAATAATACATACAAAAAGGTTTCACATTGTATGTGGCTGCTTTATTGGGTTATTCCAGTCCCTTAGTAACTGCTCCGGTCTGGGAATAACCTCCTATTTTTGTCGTGTGAATATTGAAAACACAAGGTTTATCCTAAAGTATCCTTTGCTTTATAGGCTTTTGGATACTCTGTGTAAAACTGAAGAATAAGTATAGGTTACTGTGTTTTACAAACCAAAGTAATACCTGGGGATGCTAGTGCTTACTAAAATAGGATTTATTTTGAGCAGATGTCATGGGTCAAAATATATATGTTTTTCTGTCACTTTGTAGATAGAATTTGCTTATCGCCATATATAAGGCACATATAATTGCAACTAAGCATATAGTACTATATATAATAATCTAATATAATAATCATATAATAGCAACTTTTCAAATGTATTTCATTGAACTGAAAGAAAATATCACTAGGTATACTATATTAATATTAATTTTATAAAATAAATTACTAATTACCAGTATGAATTTAGGATCTGTATAGATTCCAATTGTTGAATCATGTGAAGTAGTTATTTTCACCTTCCTGTATTTGAAAATAGTATTTCAGTTAACAGGTAAATTACATTTATAAATAAAACACATTTTATTTTATATTGCTTTGATATTCTTATTAATGCTTATCTTTGTAGAAACATCATGGGCAATAACAACATATTTCCTATTTTCCTGGCCACCATAGGCAGCCTCTACCATGACCCCTAATCGTGTCCCCACTTTTGTGCTCATTACTTTGCCCAATTCCTTGTTTTTCAATATAGGCATGATTTAGTGTCAGTTCTAGAAGATGTAGTATCACAAAAGAGATGGGATATAATTCCTAACATATGTTAAAAAAGAATGTTTTGTTCAGCACCCAAACTTTCTGTCTCACTGTATCATTCTGAATGAAGCCAATTGGCCATGCCAATGTTTCTCAAATGAGAGACTCAAGCCTTCAGAAACAGCCAGTTAGAATAGGATTAAGTCACTTAACCCAACAGCTTTCCTAGGACCTGAACAATTTGAATAAGATGCCCTACCAATGAATCAAACTATAGGCCCAACATTCATAATGTGAACATCATGAGAGACCCTAGCCCAAGGCTCTCATTCAAGTTCTGATCTACAAAAATAATAAATGTTACTTTAAGTGACTAACTTTGAGTATATTTTGTTTTGTAGCAATTGATAACTAGCAAAAGGGAATAAATGATCTTTAAAATCAAATATTGGGAAAGTAATGCTTGGAAAAAGGCCAATAATTTCAAATAATATAGACAATCTTTAATTTGGATTTATGAGGAAGAAACAAAGAACTATGATTTACTAAAATTGACACCAAATGGGGACTGGATTAAGATGGCAGAGTAGGGAGGGAGCTACTTCTCTAATCTAGGAGAAGATAGTTTAAAAAAAGTGGAGAGAGCACAGTCTCAGGGAAGAGTTAGGGAGAAAATGGCAGAGAAAAGTTCATGCAAATTAGAAGGACACAGTGGACCTATGTGGAGGGTGTGGACACACACAAATCAGAATCCAGCAGCTGAGAGCCTCCACACCAGCTTTGAAGAGTGAGGTTATCATCACTGAAACCAACGCAGTAAATGAGTATGGAAACTCACATTAGATCAGCAACAAATTGAGAAATAGGAGCCAGAGTAGGGGACTGCTTATTCTTCCCATAATCCTTCTGATAGATGACTGTCATAGAATTGCAAAGTTAATATTTATGCATATTAAATATTCCTAAATAATCTCAGAATCTATTTAGTTTCAGGATTTTCAATTCCAGATAATCAAGTCTAAGATGTATAAAAAGCCTCAGGACAACAGTACCATTCTGTTTATCTCCTTCTTTTTGAGGGTTATTAATAAAACAGTTCAACAACAATCAAGTTGCAGACATCTCTGTAAACATATATATGTGGTTGCCCAAATCTGAGCTGTTCAACTTGGTAGCCACTAATTACATGTGGCTATTGACCACTTGAAATTTGGCTGGTTTGAACTGTTTTGTGCAAAAAAAAAAAAGTTTTGAAATTTTATAGAAAAGTATGTAAAACTTCAATACAATTCCTATATTATTACATGTTGTAATGATATTTTAATGCATAAGCTATATAAATATATATCCTAATAATGCTAAATAAAATTAATTTAGTCTGAAAAAATAAAAAATATTTATTAAAAATTGACACCTACTGATTATCATAATGGGAGAAAGTAAGTATAACTGCTTTCTTCATTTTCAAACTTCTTGGAGTACATATTCCTGGTATAGAAAAAAAGTAGTAAAATTGAAATTCTTAACAGTGAGTACAATTTGAAAGGTTTTTTTTTTTTTGCATATACATTCAGTTTGGCTTAGGTGAGCAGAAACAAGATATTAACTAGAATCTGTCAATTTACATAAAATTGAAAAACCTGGTAGAACTCCAGGTCTCTCTGTAAGATATTATTATTTGCCAGAGAACTTACAGATTCATGATTACTTGCAACTCTGGGTCCTCCTTAAGGTCTTCTTGGATTAATTCAATCTTAGAAGCAAAATGTCATATTTTATACTATAAAAGTGTACAATTATTGTTAATTACAAAAATTTATAAATAAAGAATCTTTTTTTAAGATTTGTTTATTTATTTCAAAAGCAGAGTTATAGAAATGCAGAGAGAGAGAGAGAGAGAGAGAGAGAGAATCTCCCATCCACTGTTTCACTCCACTAATGGCTGCAAAGGCCAGAGCCACTAGGAGTCAGGAGCTTCTTCCGGATCTACCACATGGGTGCAGGGTCCCAAGGACTTGGCCATCTTCTACTGCTTTCTCAGGTCACAGTAGACAGCTGGATCAGAAGTGGAGCAGCTGGGACTCAAACCGGTACTGCAGGCAGAGGCTTTTACCCTCTATGCCACAGCACCCACCTCAGGAATCATTTTGACTTCATTCTTTTTCCCTTTCCTTTTTTTGTTCCACAATATTATAGTGTCTTCTTAGCAGCTTCAGTGAAATAATTAAAATCTAAAAGTGCTAATTGTTTATGTTTCTGTTGACATTTATTCTTATGCAATCTACCAACCTATTCCCAAGAAAATTCTCAAGGATTTTTCTTCAGGAAACTCTGTGATCTAAGAGTATTGCTGGAGCAGGTTGAGATACACACATACACCAGGATACTTCAACTAGTTGGTGTAAAAATGGAAGTAAAAGATAAGTGTACATTGGTGCAAACATTTTTAAATCTATGCATAGTTTTCTTTTTCTTTTTTTATGGGCAAACATTTCTGATTTTATTTTACTTTTTATTTTTATTTAGCTTTTGATAAATTATTTGGAGATATCATATACATATGCACACACACACACACACACACACACACTCACACATATGTGTGGGTCCATAAATCATATGTCTGATTGACCACTGGAATAATTCATGGTTTACATCCAAGCCCCTAAAGTGAATGGTAGTGCTCTTTATGTCTTCACCAATTGCTCTAAAAGAGACAAGTGAATAAAGTCACCAATAGAAAAGTGATATAATTTAATTTCCTTTTGCCTATGTGAAGTCAAAATTTTCATTTCGACTACTTATACTATGTGATTTTTTTCTAATACATAAAAAAGAGAAGGTGTTTTTTTTTTCAGAATGAAATGAAGGAAATAAAAGGAATAAGACATCACTGTTGAGAAGAAGACTAGATCACTCAGTGAAGAACAGGGCGATCTATTAATAAGAAGCTCCTGATAAAAGCATTGAACAGAATTTTACTTTTATTTTAAATTCAAGGAGAAATAAAACATATGGAGACCAAGAAAAGCAAGAGCTGCTTTAATAGTAGCTTAAACAATAGTCCAAGGTGTAATCAAGACAACCTGATAGTGCCAGCAGAACTGAGAAGACAGCCAAGAATGCACAGCTCAATGATGGAATAATGTGATTGTGAGAAGTAGGACTCCAATGACTCTCTTAGATAATTTTTGATCTCCACAGTTCAGAACAAATACACATAATTGGAAATTTAAAGTTATCATGAGGCTATTGTGGCTATTTGGGGAGTGAATTAGTGGATTGGAACACTGTGTCTCTCTGTGTATATATATGTGTTTTGCCCTTCTGCCTCACAAATTTAAAACAAATTAATTTTAAAAATGTAAATTAAAAATTTAAAATCCAAAAGTGGAAGGATGGAGCTATAAATTCTGAAACTATTTTACACATATACTCTAAGTAAGTATTGTACTAAGTAGATGATTATAGCTAATGACATGAGGTTTCTCACTGTTGGAAAAAGAATTTAACAAATAAGGAACAAGCACAAAGCAAAGAAAACCAAGAAGTATTACAGTAGAATTTGAGATATAAATATAACTTTTATTTTTAACACATATAGATTCAGAAATATATACATATATATTTATATGGGTGTGTGTGTATAAATATGTCAGTACACACATGTTATTTTAACAACATGCACACGTAAGGCCCAGACCTTAGTCTCTAATAACTTTATTTGATTAAAAAGAACAAGGGTTTCTTGGAGAGGTAGTTGTTGCCAGAACTGGAAAAGGGGAGATACAATGTAAGTCTCAAGCATAAGTATAAGAAATAGCTTAAAAAAAAGAAGAAGAAGCTGGAAAGGCATGTGGTGCAACACCCACATTGTTGCTGTGGATGCCCACATCCCATATCAGAGAGCCTGGTTTGAATCCCATCTTATTCACATCACACTCAGCTACCTGCTAATGTGCATCCTGGAAGGCAGCAGAAGGTTATTGAAGTACTTTGGTCTCTGCCACCCATGTGGGAGACCACAAAGAGTTTCAGGCTCCTGGTTTTGGCCTGGCCCAGTGTTAGCTGTGTGGGCACTTGTGAAGTGAACCAATAGATGGAAAAGCTCTCTGTGACTGTCCCTCTGCTCTTCAAATAGAGTAAAAACACTTAATTCATCATTAAAGAAAAAAAAAAAAACATAATGACTTTTAGAAAGAAGATAGGAGTGGAAGTGATCCAGGAAGTACAAACAGTGGATCTCATTATGGTTGTTAATCCACAAATTACTATGGTAACAAAGAACTCCTCATCACAAATGAAGTAGATCTGCAAACATGTAGTGATGGTCCACTAGGTTTAGTACTTCATAAGATGTATGCAGAGCAGCAGGTTGGGAGGAAAGGGTATGATTACCCAATCTAGTTTAATGAAAACGCAAATGTTGAGATTAAATGCACAATTAAAATCAGAATTGCGATAACAAATTAGCATTTAGAAAAGACAAAGAATTTTTATTACAGGTTGTTTGGTTCCCCTTAGGCATGACAACTCTCATTCATAAATGATGCTTCAAATATGTTTAAAATTTTATGTTAATTCATTCTCTGCTTCTTTTATTATAACAAAAATCTTTGGTCCATTAGTTACAGGCAATCAGAACACCTACTCCTTAGCCTCACATTCATTCTATGAAGGACAGGAACTCCACAGAGACTAGGCAGGCTAGTGTTTGCTGCATTGAGTCTGTTTCTGTCTCAAGCTGTTTTTTGAGTAATCGCAGTGTGGATGGGGAGATGAATGTTATACCCTCTTCTGCCCTATCTGTAGAGGGTCAAATATGAATATGCAGTTGCAGAAGCAAGTGCAAGGTGAATTTCTAATCATTATTGCTCTCACTCATCTCCAAAATTGGTACAAGTATTTGTTTGGCTTTTATTTGGAAGCCCAGTACTCATTGTTTGTTTTCTTTTTTCCACTTAAATTTTAAATTCTATTTTTTTTTATTTTTTTGTATTTTTAAGGAATTTATTAATACATTAGATTCTCAGAGTCACAGCAAAGGCATTGCCTACCCTGGTACTAAAATTCTTCATGGATGACATTTAGACAAGTACACTGCTTTACAAGGTCATAAAATCACTTTCACAGATAGCTTGGAATGCCCTGAATTAGACAGTATTTTGAGAACTTCAATTATAGTTTTTCCTAAGCAAATGCACTATCATTTTCTAAGTAGAGAAATTTTTCAAGGGCTACCATTTACTGAAGGCAAGCTACGTCAGGAACTTAATAATTTTTCATCTCCTAAACTGCATATCCTTGGTATAAGATTGATGCCATAATTACAATTTTAAAGTGTTGACATACGGAGGGTCAGTCAGTTTAGTAACTAAAATTAGAAACTTTTTAAAAGGTAAAATTTACATTCGGATTTCCTCAATCTAAGCCTGAAGTATTTTCTCAATACAAATGAAAGCAAAACAAAAACAAAATAACATTTAAATATTCAGTCTGTAGTGTTAAGATTTTCAATTCTAGGATTCAAATCAACATCTGAGGAAATTTGGAAAATTTAGTTATGGGAGAGTGAAGCTAAACTCATTTTAAGGATTTCCATGGTTGAGAAATTGAACCAACCAGAACATGTTCAAGATTTCCTTCTAAGGAATAATCTCATGTAGTTTTATTTTTAAGATTTACTTATTTATTTGAATGTCAGAGTTACAGAAACACACACAGAGAGAGAGAGAGAGAGAGAGAGAGAGAGAGAGAGAGAGAGGTCCTCCATCCGATGGTTCACTCCCCAATTGGCCACAAAGGCCTGAGCTGCATCGATTTGAAGCCAGAAGCCAGGAGCTCTTCTGGTTCTCCCACACAGGTACAGGGGCTCAAGGACTTGGGCCATCCTCTACTGCTTTTCCAGGCAATAGCAGAGAGCTGGATTGGAAGTGGAGCAGCCAGGTCTTGAACTGGCACCCATATGAGATCCTGTTGCTCAAGGCCCGGGCATTAACCCGCCGTGCCACAATGCCTGCCCCTCATGTTGTTTTAGATAAGAGGATCATCCATAAGTCAAACATAAAATCCAGAAGGCAGAAAGACTAATTTGCATTATTAAATACATATTATATACATCGCATCTTTTCAACAGTCACTATGGAGTGGTACCTGGCACTACCTAATAAATGGCTGCACACCTGAGTCATTCAGGTGGTTGTTGCTTCTGCGATCTCTTCTACTAAGTAAAATTTGTGCCATTCTGTTGTTGCCTCCAGAAGGGAAGTGAGGGGAAAGTGGTAGTTAGAATCTATGTTTAACCTGCATTCCCCTAAAATTACATTTTTCAAGGAATTTGGATTTTGGATTTAATCCCTAAAAACCCAGCAGCAAAAAAATAAAAAAATGTATCCAAATCAATGTAAATTACTGATGTTTCAGAAAGGTATTCATTGAATAAATTTCGAAGGACATAATTTAATTAACACAATTCCAATGCACTTTCCAAATTTAGAAGGTGAATGATATATTATTTTCTGAGCTTTATGTTTTATTTAATTGAATGACAGACCTGTTATTTTTATTTCATCTGCCCATGGAAGATTCTGAGGATATTGCTATCTGCCTATTTCATGCTCTATGAATAAATATTTAAGACATGAAAAAAGTATTAAAATTTAATTTATACTAATTTTGAAGTAAATATCATAATAGGAGGAGAAAATATAATTCAATAAATTTACCTTTGACAATGTTGCTGTTAGTCATTGCTGATACACCTTAATTGGTTTCTTCATTATTATATTAGTAGCATCATTCTTGGTTCCTAATTAACACTACTAAGTAGGTTTTACTCACATTTTATCACTGTCACTAATCTTCCTTGAATCAATAATAAAAATTTCAAATGTAATAATTCTGGTTTGGTGTAATGTACTGAAAATGAAATTGTCTAGGTTCAGCTAGGATGCTCTATCCTACTAATAAGATTTCCTAGAGAAATGGAAAACACTCTCCTGCTTAATGTATAGTCTACAAATGAAAATCTGCTTCTCATATTTTACTTTGCTGCAATCATGAAAACCTTTTCCCATTGTAATCAGAACTACATTAGAGTCCTCTTATTCTCTTGATTTTGCTTTCTCAATATGCATTATGCTCATCCAAATTGTATAGACCTTTCAGTATTCAGGGAGTGCTAATGCTAATGTCTGGTTCATGCCATCTCAGAGAAAATGGTCTGCAGTTTCTTTCCCACATGTCAATCTAATTAAACAGCCACTGTAGAAAACAAATGTGACATATGTAGTGGAGCATAGAAATGTTTACATAGCTGTTTTCAGGTGTATAACAACACTGATTAAAGTGCTGGATTGTTTATTTGCTCATTATAAAGCAAGAGGGCTCAGTTCAATGTAATGCAAAGATAGAATTTCTGTTCACATTACTCTTACAGGAGTTAAGCGTCATTCAATAATGAGTGATAGAAGGAGCAACTAAAACAATCCAGCTACAAATTAACCAATTTAATTATCTTGTACAAATGACTGGGACAAGACCAAATACTAATGGGATCTAAAAAAAGGTGTTTTTTCAAGGGATCACTCATTATTTGTGGATGCTATTTCATTTTCTCACTCTCCAGGAGAGCAGAATTATGCTCCATTGTATATGGCTATTTGAAAGGGGAAAAAAGAAACTCTTAAGTTGGTTTATAAAGAATTACTAATAAGGAAGGGACTCTTTTTGTTACTTATTTTACTATCTAATGGAGGTAGACCTCTTGTACATTGTTGTCTTGAATATTTGCTTTAGTTTCTCTGCAATTTATCTAAACTTTACTAGATAAATCAATTGTGGAATTTAAAGTGTGCAAGGTAACTAACACCGGTGTAATTTTAAAATTCAGATTAATTTGGCTTTTCCAAAATTTATTATAGAAAGGATAAGACCCATTCATGTGCTTTGAAACAAGATCTACATATCAGGTAACTTATGGATGTCCAATAAATATTTCTGGCTGATGATGAGTAAGGCAGTTTCCCATCCACAGAGGAGGAAGCAAGAAAAGCATGGGGTGTAGCTATTTTATCACATTACTGGGTCATCAGTCTCCCTTTACAACATGGTAGCAAAATTTCATGGTCTTGGTTCCCACTTCCTTTTGGAAGTGACAAAATACTTCCATTTAAACGTCATACTTTTATGGCCTCAGTACCACCTCCAGCCTTTACACCTTTCTTTTAATTCCCACCCACAATATTGAATACAAATTGGGAATGAATAGAAGCATTTTAGAACTAAGTACAAACTACACTAGGACAGATAGGCTTTAGATAAAACTTAGGCAAAATATTCATTTAAAAATGTTGTCTCAACTGTCATAAGTTTACAGGTTAGTTCTTTCAAAATAATGCTGTTTGAACTGCTCTCCTAGTTTGTGTTGAGTGGTTGTTCTACAAAACCTAAACAAACAGAGGAAATTATCTACAATAGGAAGTGATAAGTATTCATTTGAAATCATCAAAAAAGTTTTCCCTTCACAATAGTTATGTGCCAAAGAAAGCACTCTCTTGTAATATATAAATATTTTTAATCTTCTTAATCAATCAATCTGCAACTCTTTCTTATCTTTGTACCAGCCACTCAGTACTGAGATTTTTAAGAACACACATAGCAGCATACGACCCAGTCCCTGCCTCCTGAGCTGAAGGAGATAGCCTATTTAATGCTGGAACAAGTAATATCCTTACCAGATAATGCATTACAAAAGAAAAAGAAATTGAGAAAAGAAGCTTTATCACCGAATAAATGTCCATGAAAAATGGAAGCAGAAGGTAACAAACCAGAAACTTAAGACAAATGTTTCTTACAACGTTTTTGAGTTGGTTTTGGGAAATACTGCTTTTAAAAAAGTTTTTAAAAAATGTGAAGTGGGCAAAATTCAATAGCTTTCTTCTTGCCCCACTTGTTTCATTTTTCCTTTGTGTTCATCAAAATTCACAGGCAATGTAGATAAGGTGGCTTGACAAGACTGGTGACTTTGATAATCCAGCCTGGAAATAGCCCTACAGAAATGTTACTGGTGTAGTTGCTCTTTATTTAGTTGCCTTCAGTGTCTTTGGCACCTGTCCTGGGTCTCCTTAGGCTGCCAGTTAATCAGCAATTCTGTATTGTGCCTTTGGTCTTTCTCTCCCCAGAGTAATGGTGTGGCTGTGGTATTTTTGCAATAGAAATGAGAAAAGTGTGGAGAGTGTATTCGCAGCCTGGCCCTATCATTTCAAGGTTACATGTGTATTTCAGAAAAGCCATTGTTTTCACTGGAGTCCTATCTATTGCCCTCTGAGCTACTCATAACATCAAGCAGGAGCCTACCTTGACTGGCACCTGCCTGGAGCTTTACTTAATGGATCCCTTCAGTTTCAGACACCTGAACTGCATAAAAATGTGTACTTTGGGGAAAACAAAAAAACTTTTGGAGAATCTTTTTACCTTCTGAATTGTTTGAAAAAAAATAGTTTGGAATAAGAATGTGAAGTGATAAGAGAGGGAATTGTAAAAGTGAAGGAAGAAGCCGGTGCCGTGGCTCAATAGGCTAATCATCCTCCACCTTGCAGCGCCGGCACACCAGGTTCTAGTCCTGGTCGAGGCACCCGATTCTGTCCCGGTTGCTCCCCTTCCAGGCCAGCTCTCTTCTATGGCCCGGGAGTGCAGTGGAGGAT
Source organism: Sylvilagus floridanus (assembly GCA_949820135.1). Taxonomy (NCBI): domain Eukaryota; kingdom Metazoa; phylum Chordata; class Mammalia; order Lagomorpha; family Leporidae; genus Sylvilagus; species Sylvilagus floridanus. The sequence continues at coordinate 100,514,303 of OX463227.1, read as the reverse complement.
GGCCCAAGTCCTTGGGCCCTGCACCCCATGGGAGACCAGGAGAAGCACCTGGCTCCTGCCATTGGATCAGTTTGGCGCGCCAGCTGCCGCACGCCGGCTGAGGCAGCCATTGGAGGGTGAACCAACGGAAAGGAAGACCTTTCTCTCTCTCTCTCTCTCTCTCTCTCACACACTGTCCACTCTGCCTGTCAAAAGAAAAAAGAAAAAAAAGTGAAGGAAGAAGAAAAAATAAAACAGTCGGGAAGATTTGTGTGCATATAAGTTTAGGGGTGTCCCAGATTTGTCACTTTAATGGGAAAGCTTTTTGACTAAAATTATTAGAAAGAACACATTCTTCAAAAGACCCTTTACACTGTCAACCTAGCCTAAACTCCAAAATGCGTTAATGAAATGGGAGTAAGTGTAAAACATTGACCTTAAAGAAAATTGCTTTACATCCATTTTAACTTTGTTAATGTAAATTATTCATTTTAAAGTATAAAGTAGTTCATGATTCATCATTTAGAAAGAATAACATCTGTTGTTATGATTCTTTTAATAGACTATTTGAAAAGCAGAGTCTCTCTCTCTCTCTCTCTCTCTCTCTCTCACACACACACACGCACACACACAGGTTACATTGGTTCACACCCCAAGTGATCACAAACACAAGAGCCCAAAACTCCATCTGGGATTCACATGTGTGTGCCTGGCACCTAAGTGATTGGACCATCTTCTGCTAGCTTCCTGGGTGCATCGCAGGGAGCCGGGATGGAAGGGAAGCAACAGAGTCTTGAAACAGCACTCTGATATGGGATGCCAGCAGAGCAAGCCACAAATTAGCCCACTGCGCCACAATGCCTTTCCCTATGGTTCATTTTAAACTAAAAAGTCTGGTTCTTACCACTTCCAATATATATCAGCTCAGCTGTTCTCTCCTAAGTTTTCCTGTGTCATATCTCTCTTTATTAGTCTCAGTCTATTTCACTCTTAGAATTATAATTTCTGTTGTCTTTAAATTTTCTTGAAAATACTAATCAGTTATTTATCATTGTCTTCTTTTGATGTGAGTACATTGTTTTTAGAAGTATAGATGTCCTCAACAACAGTTAGATATTTTTTGACCCTCTTATTCCACAGTCATTGTATAGACATCAAGATAATTTTTTAAATTTTGTACTTGCATTTTCCTCAATCAACATACATACTTAAATGTTATATTTTCAACATAGAGATCCATGAGTTGTTTTTAACTCACTTCATTTGGAAAACTATTCAGATCTTTCCGATATGTAGTAAAGGAATGTTAAAGCTAAGCAGGCCCCCCCTTCCTTTTCTGACCCTTGCCAGATTAACTTTTGACCTACTTTCTAAATTCCTGACTCAAGGAGGGGTCGAGGCCTGTTTTTACTGAACAGACATAGTGATGCTGGAACAGGAAGAGATAACACTGGAATGTGACCTTGTAAAATTAGGGGAATGGCCCACCAAAGCTAAAACCCATACAAACCTGTTCACCTTGACAGGCATCCGGTTGATGAACTTAGGGTTTTATTTAACCTTAGGAAATGTATGGTGAAGTGACCCTTACCTATTGTAAATCTTGCCAATATCTGATGTTATCTGTACCCTGCATATGTATACTTTGTGCTTATGAGATGCCCCTGTTCCCTTGTGAAATATGTTCTATAGATTCAGTGGATTAGCTTCAAAGCCTTTGTGTGACTAAAAAGCTGATGCGATTTGTACTCAGGGTCACTTGCTCACATTTGTGACACTGCGACCCCAGCATGCTGGTGAATAAAATACTCTACTTGTGTTTTGCATAAGAGACTGTCTCTTGGTGTATTCTTTACTCCGGCACGGCCATAACATTTGGAGGCCCCAGCGAGATCTTCCGTGCCAATCCAGGAGTGAGTAGCACCAACGGACAACTCTTTGAAGAGTATTGTGGGTAAGGAGGACAGGTTGAAACTGTAGAGGACGCACACTCAGGGGTTTTCAGTGGCGTGGTGCAGACGGCGATCGGCAGATGTGCCAGGCCGTCACGCTGCACCTCCTTGAGGGACGCCTCGAGAAATTTGGAGGACTGAGGACGCTCAGCGAAACCCCCACTGGTTTTATTTTCTTGAACGCCACTAGGTAAATTATGGGACAGGCCGCCACAACTCCTTTGGCCTTAACTCTGGTGCACTGGCCAGAGATCCGGGCTAGCGGAAACAATTTATCTCTGGTAGTGAAAAAGGATAAGTGGCAGACTTACTGTTCCTCTGGCTGGTCAGGGCTTGGTGTAGGCTGGCCGGCGGGAGGATCTTTCTATCTTCCCTTAGTGCATCGAGTTAAGAAGGTTGTCTTTCAACCTGGGGAATGTGGGCATCCTGACCAAGAATCTTACATACTTGTATGGCAAGATCTTTGTGAAAATCCGCCGGCCAGGGTTAGGTCTTTCCAGTTTCCCACAGGTGCAGCAGAAGTGTTGCCTTTGAAGCCCCGCCAGAAAGAAAAGAAAAAGAGATTGCCACCTGTGCTCCCCAAATCCCAGGCCGATCTATTGACTATGGATTCCTTGCCTCCGTACCCACAGGCTCTCCCGCATGCCCCGCAACCTCTTTATCCCACTTTGCCGCCGATTGCGCCATCTCCTCAACCACTGCCAACACCTTCCTCTTCCCCTTTCCATTACTAATTTCTTCTTCCCCCCAGGTTGTCTCTTCAATGAGCAAAGAGGAGGGACAATCACCGGAGAATCAACTACAGCGGCTTGCTATTTCGACCCCGGCAGTACCTTGGCCTTCAGCACCCCCAGTGTCGGAGCAGGAGAAAGAGGGGATGGACTGGGTGGAAGGGCCGGCCCAGGCAACCTGGAGTAGAAAGGGGCAGCCAACCCCTGACACCGCTATCGCCCTGCCCTTGCGACCCACAGACCGGGTGATAGATGATGGGCATGGGGGAGATATGCAGGTGTTACAGTACTGGCCATTCTCATCATCTGATTTATACAATTGGAAAAATAATAACCCTCCTTTTTCTGTTGACCCGGGGCGTTTGATGGGCTTGGTAGAATCCCTAATGTTTTCTCATCAACCTACATGGAACGATTGTCAGCAGTTATTAAACACTCTTTTTACAACCGAGGAGCGGGACCAGATACTGATTGAAGCCTGGAAAAATGTGCCCAGACAGGATGGCAGGCCAATTCTATTACAGAACATAATTGATGAAGTGTTCCCCCTGCAGCGCCCTAAATGGGATCCTAACACTTGCGAAGGTAGGAGGCATCTTCCACTTATCGCCAGGTTCTTGTTACAGGCCTCTGAGCAGTGGACAGGAAGCCCACTAATTTGGCTAAGGTAAGGGAGGTTATCCAGGGACTGGAGGAGACCCCCTCCATGTCCCTAGAACAGTCAATGGAGGCTTACAGGAGATATACCCCATTTGATCCAGAGTCTGAAGGGCAGAAAGGGTCAGTTCCAATGGCATTCATAGGGCAGTCTGCTCTGGACATCAGACACAAGCTGCAACGCTTAGAAGGACTGCAGGAGAAGTCCCTAGGGACCTGGTGAAGGGAGCAGAGAAGGAGAAAAGAGAGGGAGGAATGGGAGTCAGCGAAAGAAAAAGAAAGGGAAAAGCGGGAAGAGGTGAGGGATAAGAAACGCAGCAAGGAGCAAGCTCGGATTCTTGCCACTGTCACCTGAAGCCAGAACAGGGAAGATCTGAAGGGAGGACAAACTCACAAAGGGGGAAGGAGGCAGTCACGGCTGGACTCTGACCAATGTGCTTACTGCAGAGAGAGGGAGCACTGGGCTAGAGATTGTCCAAGAAAGGCACAGGGAGTCCTGAAAGCAACTCCTATCCTAACTGCCAATAAAGATGACTAGGGGAGTCAGGGCTCGGACCCCCTCCCCGAGCTCAGGGTAACTTTCAATGTGGAGGGGACACCTATCAATTTTGAAGTCAACACGGGAGCTGTATATTCAGTCCTAAAAGCCCCTTTGGGACCTCTATCAGATAAGCGGACTTTGGTACAGGGAGCAAATGGAAGCCTGTACAGGGTGTGGACAAAAAACGGACTCTGGATGTAGGGAGGGGAAAAGTGCATCACTCTTTCCTGGTGATTCCTGGTTGTCTGGCCCCTTTAATGGGAAGAGACTTGCTGATCAAACTTCGGGCAAGAATAACCTTCAATTCGGTGGGCCCTAAGGTGGAATTTTTGAACCCCATGGTGGACCCAGTAATGGCAGTCTTAACTGTCAGTGGAAGACGAGTATAGATTATATGACCAAGAAAAGCAGGATTCAGTGGAATGCCTCTCAGCAGTACAACTCTGCCTGGAGGAGATCCCGGAAGCATGGGCAGAGACTGCGGGGTTGGGGCTAGCGCAAGAAAGGCCACCAGTAGTCATCACTCTGAAAGCTAGTGCCACCCCCATGCGGGTGAGGCAGTATCCAATGAGCAGAGAGGCACGGGAAGGAATAAAACCACATATTCGGCGCTTGCTGTTGGCAGGAGTGTTGCGGCCCTGCCATTCGGCCTGGAACACCCCTTTGCTGCCCATGAAGAAACCTGGGACATTAGAATATCACCCGGTTTAAGATCTACTGGAAGTAAATTCGCGGGTTCAGGATATACACCCAACGGTGCCTAACCCGTACAACCTTCTAAGCACCGGTGATGAATGAAAGAGCATAAAACAGAATATCTATAGTTATCATATAGTTAAATAATAAATTAGAAAGAAATAATTGAAGATGAAACTGTATAACCAGATCAGGCATATGGTATAGAAAATTACAAATTTGATATGATTTTATTTGGGTGATTTGCTCCAGTTTCTTGACCTCAGGCCCCCTTTTAGAACCTAGCTAGAAAAATGTAAAGGAATATTAGTGGGTATTCTTAAAGTGCTTAGCAGATACAGCAATAATATTAAGTGACTTAAAAAATGCACTTAAATATGCATATGAACTTAAAAGCACTTTTCCTAATAGGGAAATGGCTCAAAAGCTATTTAATCTTAAAACTTTAGATTTGAAGTATGGCAGCACTGTGTGAACAACAGGGTATCAATGATTAAGCATGGGAGTGTTTAATGACTTAAATTTCTCCTTGAGTCAAGTGCTGACTCAAACATAGATTTTGAAATTTTATTTTTAGAGTTTATATACAACCCAAATAGAAAGTGTTTTCACATCTTCATTGAAACATGTTTATCTCTAACATTTCCATCATGTATACTGAATTGTATCAATAAAGAAGTTCATAGATATTGAAGGTGGTTGGATAATTTAGCTGTAATGTTACTCTTAAGGCACGCTTTCCTGATTTAGTCTTCAGTCTTTTATGTGAAGCAGTACAACTTAAATGCTGTAAGTTGATGGTGAGCATTTAGCCCACTGGTTAAGTTCCAGTTAGGATGCCTGCATCTCATGTCAGAGTGCTGGGGCCTGAGTCCTGGCTCTGCTCCCAATTCTACCTCTCATCTAACGCATAACCTGGGAGGCATCTGATGATGACTCAAGTAGTTGTGTCATGGCCACACATGTAGGAGACACAGATTGAATTCCTAGCTCCTGACTTCAGCCTGGCCCTGTCCCAGCTATTGTAGGCCTTGGAGAATGAACCAGCAGATAGGGTGCTCTCACTCGCTCTCTGTCTCTCTCTGTCTCTTCCACTATCTGTGCTTCTCAAATATAACTAAATAAATAGTGTGTCAACATATATGTTACAGGTTCATTTAAAGTTTATTCACGAAAATAAAATATAACCCAGTTCTATATACTGTATTTGGATATAAGGGGAGTTCAAATAAGTCACTAAGTTGTGATTCTGACCAATTATCCACTATCTGAATATCTGATATTCAGGACACACTATACAGATTTAGGATAGTATTAATTTCTGTGTCCAGAAATCTGAATTTACGTATATATTTACATATACATATACACATATATGGATTTACATATATATTTACTATAAAATATAATATTATATATTAATTATATTAAAACTTATAATATAATTATAATAGTGAGAAAGTACCCAAGAGTTTTTCTAGTCATTTTATTTTTCAGGCCATTATAATAATGTTCAAAACAGAGCAGTCTGTTCATTTCTGCAACCTGGTTAATCAATTTTAATCCCATCATTTTTCCATTGAGTAGAAGGTTTTCACATATAAAAAGTATACTCATATATTAATTTATGGTAAAATCTAGATTTGAGGTATAGTTCCATCATATTAAGTCATTTGACTTAATTGAGAAACTTGGTCATCACTATGAAAGCATGTAAATGCAGAAAATCTCCCAGTAAATAAAAAGGAAACCAAAGTTAATAAGAATATTTATGGGAAAATGGCAGGGCCAAATGATTACTAACCAATAGTCATCTAAAATGTAACTGGCCCCAACTCTCCAGTTAAAAGGTACAGACGTAGCAAAATGGATTAAAAAATAAGACCCTTCAGGGCTGGTGCTGTGGCATAGTGGGTAGGGCACCTGCGTACATTGCCGGCATCCCATGTGGGTGCCAGTTCAAGTCCCAGTTGCTCTACTTCTGGTCCAGCTCTCTGCTGTGGCCTGGGAAGGCAGTGGAAGATGGCCCAAGACCTTGGGCCCCTGCACCCACATGAGAGACCTGGAAGTAGCTCCTGACTCCTGGCTTTGGCATTGCGCAGCTCTGGCCACTGCAGCCTATTGGAGAGTGAACCAGCAGATGGAAGATTCTCTCTCTCTCTCTCTCTCTCTCTCACTCTCTGCTTCTCCTCTCTCTGTGTAACTCTGACTTTCAAATAATTAAATAAAAAATCTTAAAAAATAAAACCCTTCTTTTTGCTGCCTACAAGAAACATATCTCACCAACAGAGATATTCACAGTCTAAAAGAAAAAGGATGGAAATAGACATTCCATGCTAATAGAAATTAAAAAAAGAGATGTTGTAGGTATGCTAATATCAAACAAAATATAATTTAATACCAAGCTATTAAAAGTGTTAAAGGAGGGCACTATGTAATGAATAAAGGATCAATTCAACAGGAAAATCTGAGTAGAATAAACATATATACACCCAATTACAGAGTACCATTGGCCCAACTAACAACAACAACAACAACAAAAACACAGAGAAGTAAAATTCTGAGATGAAAAGGAAATGTAACAAGAGATACCACAGAAATTAAAAGAATCATCAATCATTAGAACATACTACAAAGAGCAGGATGCCAAGAAATCAGGAAAACTAGAAGAAATGGATAGATTCCTGGGCACATATGACCTACCAAAATCAATTAATGAAGATATAGAAAACATAAACAGAACAATAGCCGAGCTAGAAATTGAATCAGTAATAAAGACCCTCCCAACAAAGAACAGTCCAGGATCAGATGGCTCCACTGCTGAATTCTACCAGGCACGTGAAGAACTAACTCCAATTCTTTTCAAGCTTTTTCAAAACAATTGAGAGGGAGGGAATCCTCCTAAATTCCAAGAATCCAGTAGCACTTTAATTCCTAAAACTAGAAAAGATGCAACAGAGAAAGAGAACTACAGACCAATTTCTCTGATGAAGATAGATGCAGAAATCCTCAATAAAATTCTAGCCAATCAAATAAAACAACACATCAGAAAGATCATTCACCAGGACCAAGTAGGATTTATCACCTGGTATGCAGGGATGTTTCAACATTCACAGTCAATATAATGTGATACATCATATTACAAACTGCATAACAAAAATGATATGATTATCTCAATAGATGCAGAGAAAATATTTGATAAAATATAACATCCTTTCATGATGAAATCCTTAAGCAATTTGGGTATAGAAGAAACATTCCTTAACACAATCAGGCAATTTATGACAAACCCACAACCAGCATCTTATTGAATGGGGAAAAGTTGGAAGCATTCCCACTGAGATCTGGAACCAAAGATGTGCACACTTATTGATATTTAATATAGCCCTTGAAATTTTAGCCAGAGCCATTGAGAAAGAAAAAGAAATCAAAGCCATACAAATTAGGAATGAGGAAGTCAAACATTCCCTATTTGCAGATGATATGAATCTATGTATAGGTAATCCAAAATAAATGCCAAGATCCTATTTGAACTCATAAAAGAGTTTAGTAAAGTGGCAAGATATAAAATTAGCACACAAAATTCAATAGCCTTTGTATATAGTTAATGTCATGGCTGGAAAGAACCTGTAAGATAAATCCCATTCATAATAGTCATAAAATAATTAAACAACTTGGAATAAATGTAATCAAGAACAACCAAGATCTCTACAATGAATATTACAAAACATTAAAGAAAAAAAATAAAGGAAGAGACCAAGAATGGAAAAATCTTCCATGTTCATGGATTGGAAGAATGAATATCTTCAAAATTTCCAAACTACCAACAGAAATTTACATTTTAAATGTGATGACAATCAAAATACCAAAGACATTCTTCTCACATCTAGAAAATATGATGCTGAAATTCATATGGAGGCAAGAAGATCCTGAATAGATAAAGATCTTACACAACAAAAATAAAGCTGGTGGTATCACAATACCAGATTTCAAGACATAATACAGGGCAGTTATAAGCATAACAACCTGATACTGGCAAATAAACTTTTGGGTAGACCAATGAAACAGAATATAAACTCCAGAAATCAATCCATGAATCTATACCCAACTATAACCAACTTATCTTTGACAAGGAATCTAAAATCAATCTGTGGAGCAAGAACAGTCTCTTTAACAAATAGTGCTGGGAACTGGATCTCCACATGCAGAAGTATGAAGCAAAGAATCCTACCTTACACTTCACACAAAAATTCACTCAAAATTGACAAAGACCTAAATCTATGACCTGATATCATGAAATTATTAGAGGACATAGGGGAAACCCTTCAAGACTTTGGCATAATCAGAGATATCTTACAAAAAAAAAAAAAAAAAAACTCCAGAAGCACAATCAAAGCCAAAATTGAAAAATGGGATTACATCAAATTAGAAGCTTCTATATTGTAAAAACACTCAGCAATGTGAAATGGCAACTGACAGAATGGGATCAAATATTTGCAATCTATGCAATTGATAAAGGATTAGCATCCTTAATCTATAAGGAGCTCAACAACAACAAAGCAAACAATCCAGTCAATAAATAGGCAAAGGACTTAAGCATTTTTCAAAATATGAAATGCAAATGACCAAAGACACATGAAAAAAAAATGCACAGGATCACTAGCCATCATGGAGATGCAAGTCAAAACCACAGTGGGTTTTCTCCTCACCCCAGTTAGAATGGCTTACATACAGAAAACAACAAACAACAAAGGCCAGCAAGGAGGTGGGGGAAAAAGTATGTGAATCTACTGTTGGTGGGAATTTAAACTGGTACAGTCACTGTGGAACACAGTATGGAAATACCACAGAAATCTGAATACAGATCTATCATATGACCCAGCCATCCCACTCCTGGAAATTTACCCAAAGGAAATGACATCAGTATATGAAAGTGTCATCTGTACCCCCATGTTTATTGCAGCTCAATTCTCTATAGTTAAGATATGGAGGGGCGGAGCCAAGATGGCAAAATAGTGAGGACATGCACCAATAGTCTGGGGAAAGATAGTTTAATAAAAGTGGAGTTACCGTAGCCTCAGGAAAAGGCTCAGGAAAAAATTGCAGAGGAAACTCTTCTGGATCTAGTGCATGTGACACGGAGGACCTATGGAGAGAGCAAGGTCACCCACCACGTGGAAGCCAAGGCACAGGAGCCAAGCCGCAGAAGCCGAGCCGCAGAGTCTGTGCGCCAGTGCTGGAAAGGTAGGTGAGACAAAAACCTCAGTAACCCAAGACATTGGCAGGGAAAGGCAGAAAGAGCCTAGAGGGAACAAGGCCTGAAGCCCCACGGGGGAAAGTTCACCAGGCAGACTGGAGTAGAGAAAAAAAATGAATAAATAAGGGGAATCGGAACAGACATTAGCCTCTTACTCCACACACCTTACAAAGCCGAGCAAAAGAGCAGGTGCCATTTTACCTATGTAAAATGACACTCGGCATTAGCTGAGCAGAAAAACCTGACTCTGGTAGGGAGAAATAACAGGAGGTTAAGGTCTAGTGAAAGTGTGGAGCTAACGAACTGTGATTGTGAAAATCTGAGGGGGGGGGGGGCGAGAGAACTCACCGAGTACACAAACTCAGTAACCTGGGCAACCTGGTGAGAGACTATGGAGAAATTTGAGACCACACTGAAGGCTGAACAAACTCTTTGTGTGGTTCCAGGGATAAGCAGACGAATACCCACAGGGTCCAGATTTCATACATCAACTACCCTCAATTCCACTCAGCTGTGTGGAACTACTTCCCAACTGAGTCCAAAAAAAAAAAAAGAGAGAGAGAGAGAGAGAGAGAGAGTGAGCCAACAAGAGAACAATCTGGGTGAGTCACCTTTGGCACACCTTTAACTCTGAAGAACCAAACAGAGCTCTCTGGTCACACCCATCACAGCCTCGAAGGATCCATCAAAAGCAGACAGTTCACTTAATCTAGAGTCATAGTATAATGAGAAAAAAACACCACAGCAAGGAAACCAAAGAATATCTCCAATATGCCAAACAACAAACACAGAAACTGAGGTAACAAGAACAAGGAAGACACTATGATGCCCCCAAATGAAAAAGACACCCCAATTCAAGATTATGAAGATGAGATAGAAGAAATGCAAGAAGCAGATATCAAAAAAATGATAACATTAAGAAGTTCTCAAAAACAAATTCTTGAACTACAGAAGTCCTTACTGGACAAGATAGAAAAATCTCTTGCAAAAATGAAATATTAAGAAGGAATGAAAATGAAATGAAACAATTAGTAGAACATGAAACTGTGAAAGTGACGAGAAATCATAATGAAATGAAGAATTCAATAGATCAAATGACAAACACATTAGAGAGCCTTAAAAACAGAACGGGTGACACAGAAGAGAGAATATCAGACTTAGAAGACAGAGCACAGAAAAGTATACAGTCAAACAAAAGAAAAGAAGAAGAAATTAGAAATCCAAAAATATTGTCCAGAATCTACAGGATACTATTAAAAAACCCAACATTCGGGTTCTAGGAGATCCTGAAGGCATGGAGAGGGAGAAAGGATTAGAAGGACTTTTTAGTGAAATACCAGCAGAAAATTTTCCAGGTTTGGAGAAGCACAGAGACACCCTAGTACAGGAAGCTCATTGAACCCCTAATAAACATGACCAAAAGAGATCCTCATCACGATACATTGTAATTAAACTCACCACAGTGAAACAGAAAGAAAAGATCCTAAAATGCGCAAGAGAGAAAAGTCATTATTACTCTCAGAGGATCTCCAATTAGACTCACAGCTGATTCTCATCAGAAACCCTACAAGCTAGGAAGGAATGGCGAGATATAGCCCAGGTACTAAGAGAGAAAAACTGCCAGCCCAGAATATTATATCCTGCAAAGCTCTCATTTGTGAATGAAGGTGAAATAAAGACCTTTTACAGCAAACAGAAATTGAAAGAATTTGTTGCCACTCGTCCAGCCCTGCAAAAGATGCTTAAAGATGTGTTACACACAGAAACGCAGAAACACGGTCATCAATATGAAAGAAGGTAAACGAAGGAAACCTCACAGCCAAAGATCACAGGAAGTTCAAAACATATGTTAGAAAATATCTTTGGCAAATGGCAGGGCAAAGTTAATACTTATCAATAGTCACTTTGAACGTTAATGGTCTGAACGTTCCAGTTAAAAGACACCGATTGGCTGATTGGGTTGAGGAACAAAACCCATCTATGTGTTGCTTACAAGAAACACATCTTTCTGACAAAGATGCATACAGACTGAAAGTGAAAGACTGGAAAAAGATATACCATGCCAACAGAAATGAAAAAAGAGCGGGTGTAGCCATCTTCATATCAGACAACATAAACTTTACCACAAAAACTGTTAAGAGAGATAAAGAGGGGCACTATATAATGATTAAGGGATCCATTAAACAGCAAGATATAACGATTCTCAATGTATATGCACCTAATTACAGGGCATCGATTTATTTAAATGATTTGTTAATGGACTTAAAGGGAGACTTAGACCTCAATACAATAGTACTGGGGGACTTTAATACTCCACTCTCAGAAATAGACAGATCAACAGGACAGAAGATCAACAAGGAGACAGTAGATTTAAACGACACTATAGCCCAAATGGATCTAACAGAAATATACAGAACTTTTCATCCTACACATAAAGCATTACATTCTTCTCAGCAGTACATGGAACCTTCTCTAGGATTGACCACATACTAGGCCATAAAGCAAGTCTCAGCAAATTCAAAAGAATTAGAATCATACCATGCAGCTTCTCACACCATAAGGGAATGAAGTTGGAAATTAGCAACTCAGGAATCCATAGAGCATATGCAAACACATGGAGATTGAACAACATGCTCCTGAATGAACAATGGGTCATAGAAGAAATTGAAAGAGAAATCAAAAATTTTCTGGAAGTAAATGAGGATAACAGCACAACATACCAAAACTTATGGGATACAGCAAAAGCAGTGTTAAGAGGAAAGTTTATATCAATAGGTGCCTGCATCAAGAAATTGGAAAGGCACCAAATAGATGAGCTCACAGTACATCTCAAGGATCTAGAAAATCTGCAGCAAACCAGACCCAAATCTAATAGGAGAAGAGAAATAATTGAAATCAGAGAAGAAATCAACAGGATTGAATCCAAAAAAAAAAAATTAGAAAAAATCAGCCAAATGAGGAGCTGGTTTTTTGAAAAAATAAACAAAATTGACACCCCATTGGCCCAACTAACTAAAACAAAAGAAAGGACCCAAATCAATAAAATCAGAGATGAAAAAGGAAATGTAACAACAGACACCACAGAAATAAAAAGAATCATCAGAAATTACTACAAGGACTTGTATGTCACCAAAGAGGGAAACCTATCAGAAATGGATAGATTCCTGGACACATACAACCTACCTAAATTTAACCAAGAAGAAATAGAAAACCTAACCAGACCCATAACTGAGACAGAAATTGAAACAGTAATAAAGGCCCTCCCAACAAAGAAAAGCCCAGGACCAGATGGATTCACTGCTGAATTCTACCAGACATTTAAAGAAGAACTAACTCCAATTTTTCTCAAACTACTCAGAACAATCGAAAAAGAGGGAATCCTCCCAAATTCTTTCTATGAAGCCAGCATCACCTTAATTCCTAAACTGGAGAAAGATGCAGCATTGAAAGAGAATTACAGACCAATATCCCTGATGAACATAGATGCAAAAACCCTCAATAAAATTCTGGCCAATAGACTGCAACAACACATCAGAAAGATCATCCACGGAGACCAAGTGGGATTTACCCCTGATATGCAGGGATGGTTCAATGTTCGCAAAACAATCAATGTGATACACCACATTAGCAGACTGCAGAAGAAAAATCATATGATTATCTCAATTGATGCAGAGAAAGCATCGATAAAATTCAACACCCTTTCATGATGAAAACTCTAAGCAAACTGGGTATGGAAGGAACATTCCTTAATGCAATCAAAGCAATTTATGAAAAACCCACGGCCAGCATCCTTTGAATGGGGAAAAGTTGGAAGCATTTCCACTGATATCTGGTACCAGACAGGGATGCCGACTCTCACCACTGCTATTCAATATAGTTCTGGAAGTCTTAGCCAGAGCTATTAGGCTAGAAAAAGAAATTAAAGGGGTACAAATTGGGAAGGAAGAACTCAAAATATCCCTCTTCGCAGATGATATGATTCTTTATTTAGGGCACCCAAAGAACTCTACTAGGAGACTATGGAACTCATAGAAGAGTTTGGCAAAGTAGCAGGATATAAAATTAATGCAGAAAAATCAAAAGCCTTTGTATATACAGCCAATGCCATGGTTGAGGAAGACTTCTAATATCAATCCTATTCACAACAGTTACAAAAACAATCAAATACCTTGGAATAAACACAACCAAGGACGTTAAAGATCTCTACGATGAAAATTACAAAACCTTAAGAAAGAAATAGAAGAGGATACCAAAAAATGGAAAAATCTTCCATGCTCATGGATTGTAAGAATCAATACCATCAAAATGTCCATTCTTCCAAAAGCAATTTATACATTCAATGCAATACCAATCAAGATACCGAGGACATTCTTCTCAGATCTGGAAAAAATAATGCTGAAATACATATGGAGACAGAGGAGACCTCGAATAGCTAAAGCAATCTTGTACAACAAAAACAAAGCCAGAGACATCACAATACCAGATTTCAGGACATACTACAGGGCAGTCGTTATTAAAGCAGCATGGTACTGGTACAGAAACAGATGGATAGACCAATGGAACAGAATAGAAACACCAGAAATCAACCAAAACATCTACAGCCAACTTATATTTGATCAAGGATCCAAACCAATCCCTCCAGTAAGGACAGTCTATTCAATAAATGCTGCTGAGAAAATTGGATTTCCATGTGCAGAATCATGAAGCAAGACCCCTACCTTTCACCTTACACAAAAATTCACTCAGTTTGGATTAAAGACTTAAATCTATGCCCAACACCATCAAATTATTAGAGAACATTGAAAAAACCCTGCAAGATATAGGTACCGGTAGACTTCTTGGAAAATACCCCAGAAGCACAGACAGTCAAAGCCAAAATTAACATTTGGGATTGCATCAAATTGAGAAGTTTCTGTTCATCAAAGGAACAGTCAGGAAAATGAAGAGGCAACCGACAGAACAGGAAAAAATATTTGCAAACTATGCAACAGATAAAGGGCTGATAACCAGAATCTACAAAGAAATCAAGAAGCTCCACAACAACAAGACAAACAACCCATTTAAGAGATGGGCCAAGGACCTCAATAGACATTTTTCCAAAGAGGAAATCCAAATGGCCAACAGACACTTGAAAAAATATTCAAGATCACTAGCAATCAGGGAAATGCAAATCAAAACCACAATGAGGTTTCACCTCACCCCGGTTAGAATGGCTCACATTCAGAAATCTAGTAACAATAGATGCTGGAGAGGATGTGGGGAAAAAGGGACACTAACCCACTGTTGGTGGGGATGCAAACTGGTGAAGCCACTATGGAAGTCAGTCTGGAGATTCCTCAGAAACCTGAATATAACCCTACCATACAACCCAGCCACCTCACTCCTTGGAATTTACCCAAAGGAAGTTAAATTGGCAAACAAAAAAGTTGTCTGCACATTAATGTTTATGGCAGCTCAATGCACAATAGCTAAGACCTGGAACCAACCCAAATGCCCATCAACAGTAGACTGGATAATGAAATTATGGGACATGTACTCTATAGAATATTATAGAGCAGTCAAAAACAATGAAACTCGGTCATTTGCAACATGATGGAGGAATCTGGAAAACATCATGCTGAGTGAAATAAGCCAGACCCAAAGAGACAAATATCATATGTTCTCCCTGATTGGCGACAACTAACTGAGCACCAAAGGGGAAACCTGTTGAAGTGAAATGGACACAATGAGAAACAGTGACTTGATCAGCTCTTGTCCTGTCTGTTGATGTGCAATGTAATACTTTATCCATTTTAGTATTTTTTTGTTCTAGTAATATTGGTTGAACTCTATTATTAACACAAAATTATTCTTAGATGTTTAAATTTTACCTGAAAATTGATCCCTGTTAGGATTTTGGAAAATATTATGCTGAGTGAAATAAGCCAGTCCCAAAGGGACAAATATCATATATTCTCCCTGATCGGTGACAACTAAACAAGCACCAAAAAGGAAACCTGTTAAAGTGAAATGAACACTATTAGAAAAGGTGACATGATCAGCTCTTGCCCTGACTGTTGATGAACAACTTAATACATTATCCCTCTTAGCATTTTTTGTTTGTTTGTTCTACTTAATACTTTTGGTTGAATACTATAATCAATACACAGTTATTCTTAAGTGTTGAAAATTAACTGAAAAGTGATCGCTGTTAAATATGAGAGTGGGAATAAGAGAGGGAAGAAATGTGCTATTTGGGACATGCTCAAGCTGACTTGCCTGAAACGGTAGAGTTGGAAACATACCAGGGGATTACAACTCAATCCTATCAAGGTGGCATGTACCAATGCCATCTCACTAGTCCGAGTGATCAATTGCTGTTCACAGTTGATAATAATGATAGGACTAAGAGCCAAAGGGATCACATAAACAAGACTAGTGTCTGCAAATACTAACTGATAAAATAAAAAATGGAGAGAATGTTCCAACATGGGAAGTGAGATACACAGCAGACTCATAGAATGGCAGATGTCCTAAACAGCACTCTGGCTTCAGAATCAGCCCTTAAGGCATGTGGATCCAGCTGAAAAGACCATGAGAGTATTTCAGGCATGGAAAGCCAAGACACTCTGGCAAAAAAAAAAAAAATGACCTAAATGAAAGATCTTTGCGAGTGAGATTCCAGTGGAAAGAACAGGTCATAAAAGAAGGAGATACCTTTCTCTGAAGGGAGGAGAGATCTTCCACTTTGACTATGACCTTGTCTAAAATGATCAGAGTTGGTGAACTCAAAAGGCTTCCATAGCCTTGGCAACTCATAACAAGAGCCTAGAGTCATTACTGATGCCATAAACAAGAGTGTAAATTTGTTAAGTCAAAACAGGAGTCACTGTGCACTTACTCCTCATGTAGGATCTCTGTCCTTAATGTGCTTTACATTGTGATTTAATGCTATAACAAGTACTCAAACAGTATTTTTCACTTTGTGTTTCTATGTGGGTTCAAACTGTTGAAATCTTTACTTAATATATGCTAAACTGATCTTCTGTATATGAAGAGAATTGAAAATGAATCTTGATATGAATGGAAGGGGAGACGAGTGGGAAAGGGGAGGGTTGCGGGTAGGAGGGAAGTTATGGCGGGGGAAGCCATTGTAATCCATAAGCTGTACTTTTTTTTTTTTTTGACAGGCAGAGTGGACAATGAGAGAAAGAGAGAGAGACAGAGAGAAAGGTCTTCCTTTTGCCGTTGGTTCACCCTCCAATGGCCACCGCACCGCGCTCATCCGATGGCAGGAGCCAGGTGCTAGGTGCTTTTCCTGGTCTCCCATGGGGTGCAGGGCCCAAGCACCTGGGCCATCCTCCACTGCACTCCCGGGCCACAGCAGAGGGCTGGCCTGGAAGAGGGGCAACCGGGACAGAATCCGGCGCCCCGACCGGGACTAGAACCCGGTGTGCCGGTGCCGCAAGGCAGAGGATTAGCCTGTTGAGCCACGGCGCCAGCCTCATAAGCTGTACTTTTGAAAATTATATTCATTAAATAAAATTTAAAAAAAAAGATATGGAATCAATCCAGATGTCCCTCAACTGAGGACTGAATAAAGAAATCATGGTATATGTACACCATGGAATACTACTTAGCAGTAAAAAAAAAAATTAATTCCTCTCATTTGAAACAAAATGGATTCAACTGGAAAATACTACACTTTGTGAAGTAGTTTAATCGCAAACAATAACTGTATGTTCTCCCTGACAGAGTACCTAAAAGGTAATCTACAAAAGTGAAATTGACACTTTGTGATGCAATGTCTTTGAACAGCAGGTGTCTTGATTTTTGATGAACAGGTTTTTTTTTTTTTTGTATATTTGTTAAACTCTTAGTGTAAGATTAAATTTATGTGTATGAAGGAGCAATCACGCCTGACTCAGCTCATTTTGAAGATGACTTCCTCCACCCCCAGCAAATTAGTATGCCAGTTAAACACAGAAGAGCTGTGAAGAGAATAGCAAACCTTAAAACATATTGTTCGTGTCACATAAGCCCTGCACATCCTTTTTTATTCTTAGTCTTCACCAAATATCCAAGTGATGATTCTCCCTAGCAACCATATCTCTTTGACACAACCAATAGTACAACTTTTAAGGACAATCATTGGAGAAAGACTTTTGTCTAGGCTATTGCTGCAACTGAGGAAGAAACTAAGAAGGTAGGGTACAATTCTGCATATTTGATTGCATCAAGAATCAAGCTTGTGCTTGCCTTGATGTCATCAAGTAATGTAGGAACGGCATCTGGAAGCAGAAACTTTATGGGTTTGTCTGTGATTTCAAAAGATTTACCAAAGATGAGCAGTTGTAGCTGAATGCCAAACAACATTAATCTGGTATATTAGCTTTTCACTCTAACGAAATACTTGAGGCAGCTGACTTACAAAGAGAAAAGAAAACCTCAGGAGAAAACAAATCAAGAATCTCTAAGGAAATTTAAAGAAAAGAGTTTAGCACAAGACTTGCATACCTCAACAAGCTCTTTAAAATGTCTGCAAACATGGACCCCAACATCCAAAATTTCCATTAATACAGAGAAATATCCATGGTGTTATTTCTGGTTATAAGCCAATCTATAATGAAAATAGAAACAAAACAAATCACAGTGGATATGTTTCTGAAAAGACACCCATTTGAGAAGAATATCAAGCTTGTCCTACAGAAGGTGTCAAGATTAGGCATCAATAGCATAGCAGATGATAGTTTTCGCCCCTGAAGACCCGCTGGTCAAACAAGATGTGGAGATAGAAGACGGTGTTATCGATGTTCCTGACCCTGTGTACAACTAGGCTTATATTTTATATGTTCTTCTATTAGTTTTTAACAAAACTATTTTGAGCAAGAAAATTTAACTATAAAATTTAAACATAAAAAACCATAAAATGAAATGCAGGAAAGTTTATGGAATAGGAATATATAAAAGGAAATTATTTTTATACAGCTATACATAGTGTATGATTTAAACCAAATGTTCTGCAGGAGTCTCAATGTTTAGAAATTAATTTAATAAGTAAAAAAAACTTAAGTAAGTTAAAGTGAATTTATTATTGAAGAAGAGAAATATGTTTTAACAATTTAGTGCAGCCTGGGAACAGCTGGTTAAGTCACCACCTATAACACTGACATCTCATAATGGAGCAGTAGGTAGAGTCCTGGCTGTTTTGCTTCCAATCCAGCTCCCATCCAATGAGTCTGGGAAAGCAGCAGAAGATGGCTCAAGTGCTTGGGTCCCTGAAGTAGACCATGATGGAATTCCTGACTCTTGACTTCAGTCTGCCCCAGGCTTCACTGTTCCAGGCATTTGGAGAGTGAACCAATGGCTGGAAGTTATGTCTCTCTGCCTCTGTCTCTCTCACTCTACATTATAAATAAATTAAACAAATAAATAAACATTTAATTTAGTATAGGGAAATGTACAGTACTTATAAACTCTATAGTCATACATAATAATGTCTGAAGCATTTTGATTCACCGTTCATTCATTGACCTAGAGGAATTCCCAGAACTGATAGCTCCATTCATGATTATTGCCCTCTACAGGAGTACCATTTGTTACATTTTCTTTGACTTTTTCTTTCCATTTCTATGATGGATATGTTTAGATGCTCAAATATTTGCTACTGTTATATAATTACCTACAGTATTCAATATAGTAATATGCTGTACACATTTGTAGCTTGGGAACAATAGGCTAAATCATAGTTTAAGTGTGTAGTAGGCTATACCAACTGGGATTGTCTAAGTACTTTCTGTGCAATCCACACAGTGATGAGCTTACCTAATGATGCATTTCTCAGAATGTATCCTAATCGTTAAGCAATCCATGGTCATACCAAAATGTTTTTAAAAATCTATTTTTATTCATAGTCTCTTTGTGTTGAAGTTAAAAAGCACTTTACACTTATAGCTAACTAAGCAAAGGTAATGACATATAGAAAGAATATTTTTCTCCAAGTACTGTGTTTCTCATCTGATTAGGTAGCAATTTGTACAATTACACCTAAATGGGTGCAATCCTGATACCACTGCTTGCTTTATTATGGCTGTAAAGCAGGTACAGTGGTATCTGTCCTGCTTGCTTATAATATTACTCATAAACAATTTTGTGTATACTCTATTCAATTTCCCAGCTTGATTAGCTAACAATCTGCACTAAAACCTTCAAGGTAAAATGGAAACCTAATTGCATAGAGATTTTAAGCTCATTTGCACACACACAACAAGATTTATTAGTGCCAATGAAGATAAAAAACAGGATGACTTCACTTGTATCCTTACTAATTCCCTCCGCTAATTCAAAACGTCCACAGAAAAACTAAATGGGGTAGAACATGGATATAGCATTTTTGTTAAGGGCAGTATTTGGAGAGAAGAAAAGGTTCTTTGGGTTTATATACAGGTTTCTGGATTGCTTTAATGCTGGAATAATGCCCAAATTTTAGAATGCACATCTAATGTTGTAGAAAAAGACAAAAGTTCTTTATATTACAGGCTGATTTCTATTCATTGCATTTTCTTACAATTTTCTATTAGATGTCTCTACCTTTTTCATAGTAACTAAATGATGCCAATTATAGGATATCAAAGAAGGAATTCAGGTAATAAAAAGCCCAAAATATGTAACACAGAGTAGCAGCATAAAAATCTTTTACCCCACAGTGGAAAATAGAAAAGTTTACACTAAAATTTTCATAAGGAACATAAAATATGCCAAAGTTGAATTCCCTTAAATTTTGAAGACATCTTAAAAGTAATTATAAAATGCAGTATTTTTAGCACAGTTAAAGTGATACAAAATTGAATGGAATTAAAAATATGAAATATTGCTACCACAAATATTTATGTGCTTAGAGGTCAATAAATTCTAAGTACACTCAAAAATAAAAATGAAAATTTTCTGGTAGAAAGTAGTAAGGGAATGTTGAGACTTTTGCTAATGATGTTGAAAGTCCCAGAAAACGTTGAAGTTCTTTCTTAGCTTGGAATGAATTGAGTTATTTAATTGTTTTTAAATGAAAATTTTTCCATCATCTTATTAAGACACACAATTTTTTTGTTTACCTTGCTTATCTGGGTCAGTTAAACTATCAGGTTTCTTTTCAATATTGCTCTTGCAAATCCTCTGTCTGTGTCCATCCTTCCCCATCCCTTGAAGAAATCTCAGGCATTTGTCAGTTTTAATAAGTAAATGAATTTTTTCCTTTGGTATTGATGGAAAAATATCCAGTCAATGGGTCATCATTTTGGTACAGCAATTTAAGACGCTACTCAACTTCCAATCCAATTTCATAGTAATGAATTCTTGGAGGCAGCAGATGATGGTTCAAGCAATTCAGCTGCTGCCATCCATGTGGGACATCTAGATTGGGTTTTGGGCTCCTGGTTTCTGCCTTGCTCAGCCCTGGCAGTTGCAGTTATTTGAGGAGTGAACCAGCAGGTAGAAAATCTCTCCTCTCCTCTCCTCTCCTCTCCTCTCCTCTCCTCTCCTCTCCTCTCCTCTCCTCTCCTCTCCTCTCCTCTCCTCCCTTCTCCTCTCCTCTCCTCTCCTCTCCTCTCCTCTCCTCTCCTCTCCTCTCCTCTCCTCTCCTCCCTTCTCCTCTCCTCTCCTCTCCTCTCCTCTCCTCTCCTTTCCTCCCCTCCCCTCCCCCCTCTCCCCTCCCCTCCCTTCTCCTCCCCTCCTCTCCCCTCTCCTCCCCTCCCCTCTCCTTGCCTCCCCTTGCCTCTTCTCTGTTCCCCTCCCCTCCCTTCTCCTCCCCTCCTCTCCCCTCTCCTCCCCTCTCCTCTCCTCTCCTCTCCTCTCCTCCCTTCTCCTCTCCTCTCCTCTCCTTTCCTCCCCTCCCCTCCCCCCTCTCCCCTCCCCTCCCTTCTCCTCCCCTCTCCTCCCCTCCCCTCTCCTTGCCTCCCCTTGCCTCTTCTCTGTTCCCCTCCCCTCCCTTCTCCTCCCCTCCTCTCCCCTCTCCTCCCCTCTCCTCTCCTCTCCTCTCCTCTCCTCCCTTCTCCTCTCCTCTCCTCTCCTTTCCTCCCCTCCCCTCCCCCCTCTCCCCTCCCCTCCCTTCTCCTCCCCTCCTCTCCCCTCTCCTCCCCTCCCCTCTCCTTGCGTCCCCTTGCCTCTTCTCTGTTCCCCTCCCCTCCCTTCTCCTCCCCTCCTCTCCCCTCTCCTCCCCTCTCCTCTCCTCTCCTCTCCTCTCCTCTCCTCCTCTCTTTCTCTCTATTTCTCTCTCTCTCTCTCTGCCTTTCAGTTAGATGACAGTAAATACATCATATTAAAAGTAAAATAACAAAACGCCCAGTCAAGTAATAGCATCAAGCTGCAGACTTATGTGTTGCCCAACAAAACAATTGTCTGGTCCCAGTTCCAGTCCTCTTTAGTCTTTCAAGTCTGCAGGTGGCCAAGGTGCTCTCCATCCTGCTCCCTCATGTCTTCAATCTGCATTTTGACTCATGAACTGAACTAGCGGTCCTTCAAGGGCTGGAGCAACGGTGAGAGAAGACAGAAGTCAGCAGCCATAAAGCTTATTTGAATTCTAGATATGTAACACATCTATGGCTTCCTGAGTATTAAGAATCTTGTGGCTTAATTCTAACTACTCTTGGAAGAGGAGGCAGTTGTATTTAACAAACCACGAGACCTCTGACTTCTTCTGCAGCTCTACAACAGATTTCTGAAATCCACCTCTGGGGAATTCACCTGTCCTTTGTATTTTCCTCTTGGTCAGAATCCCACTCGAGGTGATTTGATCCAGCTGTCTTCTCAGGAGACACTTTAAACACATGTTCTTTATGCATGCAACTTTGCACTGCATTTCACTTGAAAGCAAAGGTACTCACAGACAGATCTCTTTATTTTGCTATCTGAAATGGCTTCTTCAATGCTGGCTTTAGATTTCAGCCTTTTCAGGATATGTCAGATAGTGGTCACTCACACTTCAAGTAGCAGCATAAACTTTTTATATGATCCTTCTGGAATCCTGAGGTGAGAGAGAATTTTATACACAAACTCACCATGCCAATCAGGTGAAGCTTTGGAATTTCAGTCTTGAATATTTTCCTGCAAATCAAAAACTGCTTTAGGTTTTTTAATTGTTCAACTAATACTTTTCTTTCTTTTATATAACCATGAGATCACTGATGAGCTACTGATAACTAAACTATTTCATAATATTTTTTTTAGTTTTTTTTTTTGCCTACCATAATTGTTTATATTTATGGAGTGCAAACAGATGTTTTGATACAAGTACATGTTGTAGAATGATCATATATAACTAAGTAGCATATCCATTACCACAAATATTTTTTTTTTCATAATGAGATCATTTAAAATATCCTTTTAACTATTTTGAAGTAAGAGTACAAAGTTATGGTGAGATAGGAGGACAACAATCTGATGTTCTGTTACAGTGTGGTGTGGTGATCATTGTTAATAACAATTTATTGGGGCAAGTTTTTAGTATAGAATTA
Organism: Sylvilagus floridanus; assembly: GCA_949820135.1. NCBI lineage: Eukaryota > Metazoa > Chordata > Mammalia > Lagomorpha > Leporidae > Sylvilagus > Sylvilagus floridanus. The sequence goes on along the minus strand of OX463227.1, from coordinate 100,491,006 downwards.
AGATGTAAGAGAATGTCTATATTTGGGTCCAGGTTTGGTGTCTTATTTTAGCTTCCTGCTAATGCACACTCTGGGTGGTGGCAGAATATTATTAGAATACTAGGGTCCTTGTCACTGTTGTGCAAAACCTGATTTGAATTTTAAGTCCCTGGTCTTACCCTTGCTCAGCCCTTAGTATTACACTCATTTGGGGAGTGAATCAGTTGATGGATCATCTCTCTGTGTGTCTGTTTGCCATGTAAGTAAATAAAAAAATAAATGAATAAGATTATGAAAAAATAAAAATCACACTACATTGTTTACTTTTCAATTTTGCTGTATTTTATCAAAAGAAGCATATATATTCTTTTATATAATATAAGGATTTGGAGTATCTGGTTCCTACTGTTTGTTTCTTGATCTTTGAACATTAAGTCATATCCATAATAATTTGTTTACAGTATTGCATTTCTCTCTCTTTCTCTTTTACACACACACACACACACACACACACACATACACACAAATTCTTAAAAGTAGACTCAGTTATTCATCACTATGTTCTCCATTTTGAAAGCTGAAACAGAATGGTACCAGTAAGAGAATTATTACCTACTAATATTGATTTACATTTCTAATGATTAAAAGGTTTGGTAATTTATCTTTAAATTTATTATAAGATCGTCTTCCTCAACATTTTTGTTCATTAAATTCTGAAAAACTTACTACCTCTTTTTTAATCCTAACATAATCACATATAAAATATACCTACTGAAAATATAATATGTGGCTCAACAGGCTAATCCTCCGCCTTGCGGCGCTGGCACACCAGGTTCTAGTCCCGGTCGGGGCACCGGTTTCTGTCCCGGTTGCCCCTCTTCCAGGCCAGCCCTCTGCTGTGGCCCGGGAGTGCAGTGGAGGATGGCCCAGGTGCTTGGGCCCTGCACCCCATGGGGAGACCAGGAAAAGCACCTGGCTCCTGGCTCCTGCCATTGGACGAGCGCGGTGCGCCGGCCGCAGCGCGCCGGCCGCGGCGGCCATTGGAGGGTGAACCAATGGCAAAAAGGAAGACCTTTCTCTCTGTCTCTCTCTCTCACTGTCCACTCTGCCTGTCAAAAATATATATATATATAATATGTATGGGGCCAGCGCCATGGTGCAGTAGGTCAATCCTCCGCCTGCGGCACTGGCATTCCGTATGGACGCCTGTTTTGGTCCCCGCTGCTCCTCTTCCAATCCATCTCTCTGCTGAGGCCTGGGAAAGCTGTAGAAGATGGCCCAAGTCCTTGAACCCCTGCACCCACATGGGAGACTGGGAAGAAGCACCTGACTCCTGGCTTCGAATCGGCGCAGCTCCAGCCATTGCAGCCATTTGGGGAGTGAACCAATGCAAGGAAGACCTTTCTCTTTGTCTCCCCCTCTCACTGCTGTAACTCTACCTCTTAAATAAATAAATAAAATCTTTAAAAAAAGAAAAGAAAATATAATATGTAATAATACAGAGTGTTCATGTATTAGTAGATCACACAGTTCTCCTTTATGGATACATACTAAAGGTCCTGAAGTCATGTTTAGATTTTGAAGCTGTTAGATGATATTACCAAAACATACATGGAATGGAAAATTCTTGTTCTGTGACTTTCCACAAAAAAAAATCATTGTCAAGGAATACAAACCCAAATAATAATTGAAACACAACCTTCTAATTGCTGCACAAGTGAAAGCACATTAGATCAAAATCAGAGGTATCTCTGGCTTGGATTCAAGTCCTACTGTGTCCTAATCTAAAACTTTGGCATGATGTCTAGATATGCCTTCGCATGCCAGAAGGCAAAAAGAGAGAATGCCACGGACACACACATGTGCAAACACACATACATTATTACAGCATAAAAATCTACACAATTTCAATCACTGAAAACAACAGATTTGCTTATTGTTCACAGTACACATCCAATGTACGTTAGAATACTCATCAAAACTTGGAGATTCATAGCAGGAAAAAGAAGACAGAAAATTTCATACTATCTCCTAAGCTTCCCTAGAAAGCTAGCTATACCACACAGACCTGATTTTTTTCTGTAAAGGAAATAATACATTTAGATTTAACTTTAAAGGGAGATAAAATCATACTATTCCACTTGGAGAGTAGAATAAATAGAGTACTCTAAATGGAGAATAGGCTCAGAATGTTTGGAAACATCCTTAATGATTTACATGAGTCCATTAACCCAACCAGCTGCAAGGTTCAGAAGAGAAAGACTAATGAAATCCTCTTTTAAAAAATAACAGCTGCACTCAACAACAGAGTTCTGATGCAACAATTCTCAAAGCATGAACTAGGAACAGCCTGATGTCTCCAAACCCCAAAACATTTTATAATACGACTACAATGCTACTTGTTCTTTTATTTCTATCCTTTCACAAGTTTACGGTAGAATATTTCAGAAGCTATGTGACATTTCCTGACACTAGGTGTTGAATCCAGCTCTCTTCTAGTTCAGGAATTAAATAAATTTATATAAGACAATGCCACTCTTCACTGATTCAATAGCTTTTGGTCTGCAAAATATAGTTAGTAATCATGAAAATACATTATTTTAATGTAGATCCCATTTATTCTTCTTGAAATAACTTGACAATTATCTGATCCATGCACCGATTTGGAACAATAGGAGGATATGTCTAGTTTCAGAGCTGCCCTGAAATAGACTGAGACCTTTTTTGTTGCTGTATAATACTAAAATTCCCTCTGCCCAGTGTTCTTTCTTTTCATCCTCTCTTGGTGCCTTTCTAAGAACATTCCCCAATAAATTTCCTGGATGCAAATCTCTGTTTCAGTGTCTGTTTCCCAGACAGTCCATTAACATTAAGGTACTTAATACAAGGAATGATCCAATGAAACATACTCTAAAATTAGATTTTAGAAATCTATGACACAGTAGACAGTGGGCAATGAGGGTGGTAAACTGGTGGTACAAAAAGCCTGGGTGAACCCTGATAGCCTGTGTTAAGTGGTTATAGTGCATTTACTAGCAATGTCACTAGCGGTGAACTGAGCTTGCGTACCAAAGAGGTGCCGCTCCATGGTAAATGTAATGGGTATAGAGAAGTTGCAGAAGTTATAAAAAATAAAGTTAATAAATTTTAAGTTAGCAAAATTGTTTTTTCTCTCCATTACCCAATGTTGCAAGAATGAAAAGAAAAGCCAACAAAGTTTAAAAATCTTGTCCATGCTAAAGAATATGTACCTAAGATATATAAAGATAATGAATATCAATAATATCCAAATATCAGTTTTTTTAAATGATTCAAATTTTTACTATTTAACCAAAGTGGGGCTGCACTGTGGCTGGGTGGGTAAAGCTACAGCTTATAATGCAGCTTCTGAAGCATCCTATATGGCACCACTTCCTGACCCGGCTGCTCTACTTCCAATCCAGCTCCCTGCTAATAGCTTTCAAAAAGCAGGAGAAGATGAATGTTTGGGCCCTTGCCATGCATAAAGCTCATGTAGAGGATCCTGGCTTCAGCCTGGCCCAGTCCTGACTCTTGCAGCCATTTGGGAAGTGAACCAGTAGATGAAAGATCTCTGCCTCTCCCTCTCAATGTAACTGATTTTCAAATATATAAATAAACGTTTGAAAAAAAAAAAAAGCAATGATGTGCCGGCACCATGAGTCACTTGTTAATTCTCCACCTGTGGCGCTGGCATCCCATATGGTCGTCGGTTCTAGTCCTGGTTGCTCCTCTTCCAGTCCAGCTCTCTGCTGTGGCCTGGGAAGGCAGTGGAGGATGGCCCAAGTGCTTGGGCCCTTGCACCCACGTGGGAGACCAGGAAGAAGCTCCTGGCTTTGGATCGGCGCAGCACCGGCCGTAGTGGCCATTTGGGGAGTGAAGTAACGGAAGGAGGACCTTTCTGTCTCTCTCTCACTGCCCATAACTCTACCTGTCAAAAAAAAAAGCAATCATATAAACTATAGAAAATAAGCATATTATGTGATATTCAATGCCATTATTAATTAGGAAAGATTAAATAAAACTACAAAGAGATACCATTACACACCAAAAGCTAGAATATCTAAAGTATGTCATTGTAAAAATTAAAAGAGAAATAAGAAAAGAAGGAGAAGGGAGAGTTTGAATGACTAAGGGATGAGGGTATAGTGAGGAGTTTTATTATCCTCTTATAACTGTATATATGAAATCAAAAATGAATGCTAAAATTAAAGAAAAGAACGTATAACTTTTAAGTGTGGTGGATAGGTCCATTATGTTCTGTCTGTGAAGTTCCATGAGTGTGTAGGTATGTCAGAACTTCCTATCATACCCTTTTCATACATGCAGTTATGGTATATCAATTATCCTTCAATAAAACTGTTACAATATTGTAAGCACCCATGCAGCCTTATGTAAAGGCTGTATAAACTTACGGCAAAAATACTTAATGATTCTCAAATTGCTCATTATGTCACAATGTCTTTATTGATATCACAAAACTGACAATTTTTTCGTCCCATCTGGACTATTTCTATTCTGGGGCAAAAATCATTCTCAAAAGAAAGCATATACTACAAACAATGAAATAGCTATCAAAGAATAATGTCTATTTACTATTTAAATTGAATACTCAACCATATGCAAAACACTCAACTAAGCACTTGATGAGCAGCATCTCAGCAATCCTTCCAACAGCCAAGATGATTGAAACTCTTAACTTGCACATTCAGCTGCTGAAAAGCGAAGATGCAGCCCTAGATCTGTCTGACTCCAAAAAAGTGACTGCTCCCACCCTACTATATAATACACTAGAGGCAAAAGAGTCCTTCAACAATCTTGTCATCTTTTATAGGGAGTTGCTTTGAAATCAGCAACTGTGGCTTCACAAACATTCATGCACACAAAATCAATAAACTTTGCTCTCACCAACTTTTTAAAAATTCATCGACTCATTAATAAATTTTCCCTAGTGGGTCTTTAAGTGTTCTTCAGTGTTTATTGGAGCCATGTGCTCCATTTAAAATTATATGAGGCAGTATAATATAGTGGTTAAGCAGTTAGGAGCCAATTTTCCAACCACAAGGAGGAATATATTATTGTGAAGGAATCTAAAATTCCTCTACCTACCCTAGAGGGTCTCCCCTCCCAATCTAATATCCACTTCAAATCTGTGAATGTAACCTTGTTTTATAAACTATGCCATCATCATACTAACATATTCAGGAAACAAAGTATGCTATTTTCCACCAGTCTATCAAAGTTAGTAAATCTTTACTTTTTGTAAATTTTAATCTACCCCTCTAAATTCTGTATTTGAACCCTACATAAAATTGCTTTTATTTGCACCAAAAAATGACTTGAAATTTCTTCCTAACCAGAGATTGGGTTCATACACTCAGTTGTCCAATCTAGGTCCTCACTAAATATGAACATTTGAGCATATTTTTCCATCTCTGAATCTGTGTGCTTGCTTGTTAAGTGAGAACACTAGTAATCATATTTCATTGTGTTATGAATTGAAATAGTTCAAGACACTGACATGATGTTGTTGTAGGCAGGCATATAGAATAAAATTGATCAGGCTTGTGAGCCTGAAGACGATGTCTTCACCACACCCCAGTGTGATCCCATGCCCCTACCTGGCCACACCTGTTTGCCCACCAGCCAATTAGGTTAATTGACCACTCCCCTTTGCAAGTGGATTAAAAGCCTGGGACACCCTGTGCCCAGCCCCTTGTTCCTCTTTGGCTTCTTGTCATTTGGGACCTGCCTGGCCCTGTGCCTCCAGGGCGCATGGCCTTCGGGCCACCCGCCCTACGCTTCCTGGCCTAGATGATCCTCCACGTGGCTGGTTCCTGGTACTTGGTATGAACTCAGATTTACCTCTCTCCTATAGACAGAGCCCTCACTTTCCTATGCATCTTTCTCACTGAATGAAAGCTTAAAAACGTACCATGCTGCCTTGTTTATCTATGCCAGTATTCAGAATTCTCTGAATATTAGGTAAGAACCCTCACGGGCTTATTAATATTGGGAAGTTATTAAGTTATTAATAAGTGTACGGTGCTATCATTCGGCACCCCATATTCCGCTTTCATATGGCACCTAGGTGGGACTTTTGGGGGACTCTTAGGGGAACCATATTCCAATATCATATTTTAGGGGGCCGATTCGATATCAATGTCATTTGGGAAGCCTGCATCCCATAGCAGAGTATCTGAGTTCAAGTCCAGGCATCATTTTCTTTATTTTTTTTTTAAAGAAGTATTTTATTTATTTGAAAGACAGAGTTACAGAGAGAGGTAGAGACAGAGAGAGGTCTTCCATCAGTTGGTTCACTCCCCTGATGGCCGCAACGGCCAGAGTTGAGATGATCAGAAGCCAGGAACCAGGAGCTTCCTCTGGGTCTCCCACGTGGTACAGTTTCCCAAGGATCTGGGCCATCTTCTACTACTATCCCAGGCCATAGCAGAGAGCTGGATTGGAAGAGGAGCAGGCAGGACTAGAACCGGCACCCATATGGGATGCCAGCTCTTCAGCGTTTCAGGCCTGGGCTTTAACCAGCTGCGCCACAATGCTGGCTCCCAGGCATTACTTTCAAAAACAGCTTCCTGTTCAGACACACCCTGGGGGACAGCAAATGACAGCTCAAGTACTTTAGTTCCTGCCACCCACTTGGGATACAGTGATTGAGTTTCTGGCTTCTGGCTATGACCCAACCTAAACCTAGATATTGTAGGCATTTGGGGAGCGAATGAACCAGTGAATAGAAACTGTAATCATGGTTTCTTTTCCATTAAAGACTTTAAGAAGTAAAAAAAAAAAAAATCTAGGTCATTTCAAATAAGGCCTTTTATCTGATTCCGCATAAGAATAATACTCTTGATGAGGATATTAGTAAAGAATTTCCTGGGCTTCTTATCAAAGTCTAGTATTATCTTTCTTTAAGACACAGGCCATTCCCCTAGATACTTTTTAAATCCCAGTCAGGATTTAATTTCCAAGGCATTATAAAATATATTGATTCCTAGTCTCATTCATGACAAATCAAACTTTCTGTGACAACTGCAAGGTGCCTCCTTCACATATAACTCAGGCTTTCTAAAAGAAATAATCATTGTCTCTTCCTACTTTAAATACAATAGAGATTTTGTGTGTTGGTCTTCAAAACAATACCTCTATTTCCTTGAGTTTGCCATACTGAAGTTGTTTTATTAGTTCTCTGATGATTTATGTATTTTCAATGTACAAGTGCCTAGAGGGGAAGATAAATAGAGGTACTTTTATAGTAAAATTTGAAAAATAGTTCAAGGCTTGAAAAAGCAAGGCTTATTAGTTGTTCAAAATTAAAATGAATGTTTTCCCTTCCTTGCTCTTTTTTTGCAAGGGACATAAGACATGTAAAAAGAAGTTTTCTGATATTCTATTTTTTTGTTTTCCAACCATAGCACATCAATGTCTAAACTAAATGCTAAGTCATTTACTGTAGATACTTGTATACCTCAGAAAAAAGTTATTCTGAGAGCTGCAACCCTCAGGCTGAGGTACATGAATCCTAGAGCACCCAGGCCTTTTCTCTTTAAGATATATGCTAACCAATACACCAATGAAACTAATGCACATAGACATTATTATGGCACTTTTTCTTCATTCAGAAAGATAGGATTTCAGTGATTCATTGAAATACTAAAACATTTTAATGTGTTTATTAACATTGTGTTAAAAATAAATCTCTAGACATTTGTATACCTCTGTATTTGATCAATTATAAGGAAATTTCACATTTTAGTGCTCCAGAGGGGCATCTAACTGCCTGTAGCTACTGAAAAAGATATTTCTCATATGCTCTACACTAATAAAAAGCAGAGATCACACCTATTTTTCCTAAAACTCATTTCTGAATTCATTACAAAATTACACACTGTTACTACTATTCCCAATGTTATCAGTGTTGTAGCCATAATACTGATTTCCCATTAAAATTAAATAATTCTCCAAAAGTCCGGTGCTGTCTATGTTCATAAAAATTGATTGTTATATCTGTAATGTTACATAGAGTTTTATTTAAAAATATATGAATTAGATCTGGTTTAAAAATCAAAGTTAAGGATTTTGAAGGAAAAATATTCTTATTTGGAACAGGATAAAAATAATTTCTACACTCTGCTAGTTAAATTAATAGCCATAAACTTAACAAAATGAGTGCCAAATAGCACTGAGTAGCAGAGAAGTGTTCTGGAAAGGACTGAGGTCAAATATGAGTTGCTGATGCACCTTATTACTCTCAGTAATAGATATGGCTCCTAATGTTGGTTCATAACCTGTATGAAGGTGATTAAAATAAGTATTCAGGCAATCAGCACAAGTTTTGATGAGGTACATAGGGGCAATGAACAGAAGGGGAAAAGTACAGGGTCATGGTTGGGCCCAGTGAGCATGGATATAAAATAGATAACAGAAAAAAATTAAATGAAAGTACCTGAATAGAAGCTGAAATATAGGGGAAAATAGAATAGAATGATTCTAGAAAGTCAGAGTGAGAGATTCTACAAAAGAGAATGCAGAGGCCAGGCTGGGGCAAATAGCTTCCATGAATGATGAGGGCAGAGCAAGGACCTGGTAGGCTAAGGTGTAAATAGGAGGTGATTAAGTGAATGAATAAAAGGCAGCTTATCATTTCAAAAGCTTGTTTTAGGGAAATAGACATCATCAAACAGAAATAAATGTAAGTCTGGAAAACTCATTTAAAATTTAAATAGGCATTGTTGTTTGTATACTCTGAGAATAAAAACCAATAAGGAGACAAAGGTTGATGAGGTAAGAATGAGAAGATGCAAGTGAAGATGCAAGATATTTGAGATGTACCAAGACTAGAAATCAAAGTCCATATACAAGGATTTACAGTCATAGGACAGGGCATACCATTTTCTCTGGTGACAGAAAGGAGTTGGAAAGTGGGTGGACAAAGGACTGCTTATTCATAAAGAGCAGAGACGACAATAGAGAAATCTGTGTGTTTAATTATTTTAATGTCCTCTAAAACAAATTTATCCTAAGAATGAGACAGCAGCTTGTAGGGTAGGAAGTTGAAAGGAAATTTCAAAATTTGAAAGAATTGCTTAAGGCAATGAAGGAAGAATCTGACTAAATTTTTCAGAGTATCTGCAAGTGGTATTGGGGTTGAAAATATGAGTGGAGAGTAAGAATTTATATTGGCTCTAATATGCAATGGAAATTAATTTTCTTTAGGCACTTTTGATGGACCCCTTAAATAAGCAACCAAGTTATGAGATGAGGTTATGTCAATTCAAAGCAGTTGCAATAAAACAAAAATGAGGTCAGTATTTAGGACACTAGGGAGAAAGGAATTTTATATTTCATAGTTGGATAACAATGTAATTTATCATCCAAACTGGAGCATATTTAGGAGTAAAAGAAAGCAATAACTAAAAAAGATGTCAAGAAACAAGAATAAACTGGTCTGTCACAGGCAAATGGGAATAACACCATCAGGTTCATAGTGACTGAAACTTTTCTTTTTATATGACAGAGAGGGTTAGACAGTGAGAGAGAGAGACAGAGAGAAAGATCCTTCCTTTGGTTCACCCCCGAAATGGGCACTATGGCTGGAGCTCCGCTGATCCAAAGCCAGGAGCCAGGTGCTTCTTCCTGATCGCCCACATGGGTGTAGGCGCCCAAGCACCTGGGCCATCCTCCACTGCCTTCCTGGGCCACAGCAGAGAGCTGGACTGGAAGAGGAGCAACCGGGACTAGAACCCAGTGCCCATGCCGGATGATGGCACTGCAGGTAGAGGATTAATCCAGTGAGCCACAGCGCCAACCCCTGAAACTTGAGTTTGAAAGACCATGTAGATTGGGACAAAATGTTCAGTAAATGCCTAAACTTAGTTAAGGTTGAAGAAAGACTAGATTATGGGTAAGGATGTGAAAATTGTGGAAGTATAAAAATACCTTAGCTAAAAGAAAATGGGCTGTAAAGGTTGAGATCTCACAAGTCTAATAGGTCCTGTGATTATGGCTAATGAAACAATTTAGTACTACTGCAATGGAGAAGGTGAGAAGTTTATTGGGGTTCAGAAAGTCACAGTGATCCAAGGTTAAAATGTGGATGTTTACTTTCCCACGCACTTAAAATTGTCCAAGAAGATAGTAGAATTAATGATGGTAAGAAATTTTAAAAGCCAGAGGCCACAGTTCCCAATGAATGTGAAGGGAAGATGTTGAGGGAGGTCAGCCAGTGAAAGGATGAGGTCCAGGTGACGTGAGGCTCAGTGGAAAGAGTTTTATTAGATGGCACAAGAGGCTTGGTAATGGCTATTATGAAAATGAATACATTTGGCTTTCATTGCTTCTGGTCATTAAGTACTTGAATCACCCCTGATCTATGCTCATCCAAAAATTTTGATTATAATTTTATATCCACTGCCCACAGGGATCAAATTCACTGTGATAACAATTTTATCAAGTTATGCATATCTTTTATAATCCTCACCTTAAATTACCAAAATGGACTTCTTGTTAGTGTTTTCATTTTGATTAACAAGGGTTCATCCATAAACAATAACCTATTTCTGTTCTGCTGATAAAACTAAGATGTGATGCCAACAAAAGGGTCAGACATTAGACTAGGAAGAATAGAAGAAATGAGCTGACACATTTTGAGACACCTTGAGAGTCTATGTCTTGAGATCTGACTATTTTCTATGTACTAAATTTACTAAATTTAAATATCAATAGAAGTTAAAAATTAAATGCTTTCATATCTTCTTTATGACAATGTATACTCTTGATATCTTCTTTCCTTGCTTTTCATTTTAATAAACAAAAATTCAATTGTACACGCAAGTATTATTTAATTTTATATGTCATCCTTTTCTAACATTAATGAAAGGGATATTGTTAATATTTGTAGAATGTCTCAGATTATCCCTAATTAGATAAGGATTTGACAAGAGAATATTAGATGTGAAAACAGTATTTTTCAACTTTCCGTTTGTGATACATTTTTTAACTACACTGAAATCACGGCACACAGCAGGTAAGCCTCTTCTGAAACCTTATAGATTTTTGCTTGCACCAAAAGATCAAAACTCAATGACCCGCAAATAAAGTGAGTAATTATCATTCATTAGCATATCCAGGATTTTAAATTAGTTTGACTACATAAGATTGTTGAAATTATAGCTAGTTATAGAGATTAAAGGTATCAAAATATTATTTTAACATTTAATAAACATATAAATTATTTAAACAATGGTTATACAAACTATGTGTTTGCATTCATACCATTTTAATTATATAGTTATATACAATATGCAACCCCTAATATGGCAGCAGATAAAATCTCCCCTTGGCATGCACCTTTTTTCTTGAGGTAGGCTTACACATGAAAATATTGGCTTTCTACTTTCTCTTCTCAGCACTCTGAGGCCTCTAAATAGTTTAAAATTAATTTGTCAATTCCTGGGAATAGCATCAAGCTTCCAGATATCATCATATTTACATATTCCCTCTATACTTATTTCATATGTTTTGACAATTTATAAGATACTTCAGATAGAGTCAACCATATGATTAGCAATTTAAAGATATTGTATAATCTTAAAGATAAATGTAAGTTAACCTTAAATTATATCTTTACCAAATTTTACTAACATTTCTTCCAATCACAAAATATGTTATCAAAACATACATCCACAAGAACACAAATGTTATCATAAGCTACAAAAAATATCAAGATATTGGAGGGTTTTATAGGAAAAAATTCAGAGCTTTCTTAGTCACAAAAAAATACAGAATCCAAAACACACTTCTAGAATTGGATCAAACCAGTCTGTTTTTTCAGCTCTATTTGTTGATCCTTTAAGTTATTGGATTCATTTCCAGAGGAGGGAACAACCTACCTTACAAACTTGCTCCGTTATTGGCAGTGCAGAAATCCGTCAGATGTTTTGTTAAAAATAAACCCACGTGTTCAGAATAGATTAAGAAAATGTGGTATAAGTACAAAACAGAATATTATTCACCAGTAAAAAGAAACAACATCCTGGCATCAACTTGCATTGCAACAATGTGGATGAAACTGGAGGTTGTTTTGTTAAGTGATACAAGCCAAGCACAGAAAGATAAATACCACATGGCCTCACTCAAATGAAGAATATAAAACAGTTGATCTCATAAAATTTAATAATAGAACGGTAGTTACTAGAGGCTAGGGAGAGTAGAGGGGAAAGATTTTGATAAAAATCATGATCCCCAAATGGAACCAGTTAAAAGGAAAATACAACATTGGCATATATTGTACAACATAACTTTAAAATTGTTTTATTTCAGTGACATTTTTACCTAGTTTCAGACTGTGCAGTTCTCCTGGACCTAAATTTTTCACGTGTACCTTAAAAATTCTCTACACTTATTTTAAACCTGGGATATCTCTGTGTTAGGTTTAAATGGTGTACAATGAATGAACAATCAAAAGGCAAAGCAACATGAATTTTATTGTGTATTTTGTAACCTGAGTTAACTGATATTTCCCAAAGTATAAGGTCTGAACCAGTAATGTCCATATCACTTGGAAGGGAAAATACTAGAAGTTGGCAAAATAAAGTCAGGCTCCTTCAATGTGGTCACTACACCTAAGCCCAGAAGCTGATATATTTCTGCTATGTAACTGTTCGACTGCCTGCCAATATTGTCTGTAAGCATGTAGAAGATATTGGGAAATTAGCGGAATACCTGTTTTCTGTGAGTGCCTCCCAACCCCTGTGAGAATAAAGTGCAAGCTTCACCTATGTGCTTGCCCACCACCACAAGAATGAAGTATTCATCTGTGATCAGCTCTGCAGATACGCCTAATCCTGTCCCAATCTGGCTGACAAGGGTGCCTCTCCATGCACAAGAAAAACCATAGCCTGTACTAGAACAGGTCTTATATAGCTTAGCAGAGATAAGAAAGTATGAACAGTAAATTCCACTGGCTGGGGTGAAGGCAATGCATATGGTTGGATTATTTGGTCACCCGAATTCTGATAAATCAGACTGGATTTAGGAAACTGAAACTTATCTCAAAGAAACCAAAACTTATTGTATAAGAAGGCAACTGGGCCAGAGCCTAAAATGGTGCCCGAAGCTTAAGATGGAACCTCAGATAAGATGGCACCAGTTTCACTCACATTCACTCCTTTCATTTTTTATGAAATAAGTATTGTATAGCATTCTATCAGCCCTAAAAGCCCAAGAGGGGGTAGAGGGACAATGATCTATTTTGGGGAGCTACTTTCTGCGGGCATGGGGCAATGTCTCAAGCCATAATCTCCTGGGTGGGGAGCCGAGTATACCCCTGTAGCAGCATTTAGTTGATCAACTAGTTGGCAAAGGTTTTGGTTCATTCCATTATCACCTGCTGTAAACACTTTAACAGACAAGGTAATATAAAAGCCAGGGTAAAAATAGCAACCAATGGACCTAGGAGTGGCATTAATCAAGTAATGCGAGGATTCCATAGAGATGGAGAGAAGAGGTGTTCTTTGGACCCCAGGGCAGCGTTTTTAATAGATGCGGCAATTGCTGGAGTATTTTAGCATTTCATTCTACCTGGCACAACTGATTAACATAATAGCAACATTGTTCTCCCAGAAAAACAGAAGTGCCACTTTTTCAGGTGCTATAAGGTCTAGAGCTCATCTATTTTGTAGTACTACACCCACTAGTGAGGTGATCTGATATTGAAGGCCTCGAATATCATCTGCTGTCTCAATGAAGTCTCAATGTGCCACAGTCCATCTCCCGTCAGTCCAGGGGTCCCAAGGTGAGAGACGTACTGGTGCTCAAAGAAATGAGATACACACTTACAGCAATGCTGATGGCATGGCTCTTTCAAACACCAGACTTTATTTTTATATTATGTCACATAACGATTCTTTTTCTTACAATAACAAGTCTGTTGTCCATCTTCCATTTTCTTTCAACTTGTATTTAATAAATATAAATTTTGGAAGTAAAACTTTAGATTATAGTGGCTTTTCCCCTCATAACCTCCTTCCCACCCCAACCATCCCATCTCCCACTCCCTCTCCCATCCCATTCTTCATCAAGATTCATTTTCAATTATCTTCATATACAGAAATTCAACTTAGTATATACTAAGTAAAGATTTCAACAGTTTACACCCAACACAGATACACAAAGCATAAATTGCTCTTTGAGTAGTAGTTTTACTGTTAATTCGTACAACACATTAAGGACAGAGATCCTACATGACAAGTAGTTACACAGTGACTCCAGTTGTTGATTTATCAATTGACATTCTTATTTATGACATCAGTAATCACCCGAGGCTCTTGTCATGAGTTGCAAGGCTGTGGAAGCCTCTTGTGTTCACAAACTCCAATCTTATTTAGACAAGGCCATAGTCAAAGTGGAACTTCTCTCCTCCCTTTAGAGACAGGTACCTCCTTCTTTGCTGGGCCATACTTTCCACTGGGATCTCACTCACAGAGATCTTCATTTAGGTCATTGTTTTTGCCACAGTACCTTGGCTTTCCATGCCTGAGAAACTCTCATGGACTTTTTAGCCAGATCTAAATAACTTAAGGTCTGATTCTGAGGCCAGAGTGCTGTTTACAACATCTGCATTCTATGAGTCTGCTGTGTATCCCACTTCCCATGTTGGATCACTCTCTCCTTTTTAATTCTATCAGTTATTATTAGCAGACACTAGACTTGTTTATGCAATCCCTTTGACAATCCTATTATTTTATCAATTATGAACTGAAACTAATCACTTTGACTAGTGAGATGATATTGGTACATGCCACCTTGATGGGATTCAATTGGAATCCCCTGGCACAATTCTAGCTCTACCATTAGGGACGTGTACGTGAGCATGTGCCAAACTGTACATCTCCTCCCTCAATTATTACCACTCTTGTATTTAACAGGCATCACTTTTAAGTTAAATTTAAACACCTAAGAATAATTGTGTGGTAATTAAAGAATTCAACCAATGGAATTAAGTAGAACAACAACAACAAAAATACTGAACGGCATAAAATAGTAAGATGTTCCTTGACAGTCAGGAAAAGGACTGGTCAAATCATTCTCATAGTGTCCATTTTCTTAGAACCATTGACCTTGTATTTTATGTTCCTCTAGACTTTTATGCCTACATCTAGTTACAATTT
Source organism: Sylvilagus floridanus (assembly GCA_949820135.1). Taxonomy (NCBI): domain Eukaryota; kingdom Metazoa; phylum Chordata; class Mammalia; order Lagomorpha; family Leporidae; genus Sylvilagus; species Sylvilagus floridanus. The sequence goes on along the minus strand of OX463227.1, from coordinate 100,475,824 downwards.
GACTTTCAATGGCATATACGGAGCATGGGTTACAATCATAGACACAAGATCACAGGCTGCCCACAGAAGCCAAGGCCTGGAGTGCTGTCAAGCTTTGCAGAAATTGGTTACAGAAGCTAGAGTATTACTTTACCAATCTAATCTTTACTAGAAGCCCCAATGTTCAAAGCAGGCCCTTTTTAAATGCATCCCCTCTTTTGCAATTCTTTCTGTAACTCTTTAATATTTTTATTGTACTTACCTAAAGGTTTGCTTAGATCTATTCCACAGTTTTGACATCTTAATCATTGTTGTATTTGTAGCACATATTGAATTAAAGTTTTAATAACATTTATCTTTATTTAGTGGGAAGTGTATACCAGGGAGCATGTTACCTTTTAATTCTTTTCTACAAACAGCTCAACCTTGTGTAAAGCATTAACCCCTTCTCCTACACTAGCATTCTGTTTGATTAAAATTTTACAAAACAATAGACATTTTGAGGATTTTTGAAAATAAGTGCTCTTCCCTAAAATTAGAAATAAAGCAATCATTAGCGGGACCACCAGGAAGGTCCAGCTTTCTTATGCATAGTTCCCAACAAACCTAAAACCAACAAGAGGACCGCAGCTGTCCTTACTTCTTGCTGAGGCAGACCTTCTGCTGTGACCTTGTCAGCAAGCCAAAGTTGCCTTGGCCTCACCATCAATGGATCTGGTGATCTCCTCTTGTAGTTGTTCTTGGAATCAGTTATCAGAGATAACATTGTGGCCTAGAGTAGTTCCAGAGATCACCGCAGAATAGAGGGAAGCTGCAAAGCTGATTCCGACCGAGATTGCTCATCTTTTGTGGGTAGTGGGGTTAGTTTATAAAGGAAACGCTCAGTAGTCATATAATGCTAGGCATGGGGAAAAGATCACCAATACACAGGGACCAAGGGTAGAATTGTTGATACAAGTGTATAAGGTATAATTACAAAGAAATGAGGCTCCAGGTGGGCTAAAGAAGAAAATGGTAGAAGTGATGTTCATATTGATAACACAGGAAATGTTATGTGGCATAAGCTCATTGGGTTGTTCTGTTATGTTGATGACCCAACAGGTCATATCTTATTCTCCAGAATGTAGAGGAAGATGACTGAAGATTTTCTGAGGATTGGAGGTACAGAGGTTTGTAGAAGCAGAAACATTATTGAGTAAAATGTACATGATAGGAGGATCCTGCATATAAAGCATTGTTGGTAAAGGGCAAAAGGTAAAATAGAATTCAGTAATTGATATAGTAGGGTGAGGAACACATCAATGAGTGGTAACCACGTTAAGGGAGTTTTGGCTGGGTTAATTAGTCGGGACAAGTGTTTAGATAAGCATGTATCAAAATATCACATGGTGTCCTACAAATATGTATATTTATGTTTCATTTAATTTTTTTAATTGTGAAAAAATAGTGGAGTAAAGTCTCTGACCAAATGGTTAAGATGTGGCTTTTATTGCCTATCTCTCATATTAGAATTTCTGAGTTTGAGTCCTGAACCTGCTCTGAAATCCAGCTTCCTGCTAATGCAAACTTTAGGAGGTAACCCATGATGGCTCCAGTAGTTGGATCCCTGCTTCCTACATGGGATACCTGGATTCAGTACCAGGATCCTAGCTTCAGACAGGTCCAACCTCAGCCATCATGGGTATTTTGAGAATGAACAAGCAAGTGAGATATATCTCTCCACTGGCCCATTTGCCACTCAAATAAATCAATAAATCAATAAATATATCACCTTTTATCTATTATTATTAATATTTCAACACATATATTTAAGATTTTCTGTCATTAAATTTAATGGTTTGATTACTTGGAATAACATGAAATCCTAAAGGAATTTTTACAAATAATTTACATTCTTGTTAATTATAAAAGAGAAAAAGAAAACTCAAAGCAAAAGAGGGAATTTAATGTAATTGAAGAAGTTATAATATTTCAGTAATAATTTCATATTATTTTAGTCATTAAATAACAAATTTTTATTTAATTTAGAAATTTTATTTATTTATTTATTTTTGACAGGCAGAGTGGACAGTGAGAGAGAGAGATTGATGGCTGTCGCGGCCAGCACACTGCAGCCAGCGCATCACACTGATCCAAAGGCAGGAGACAGGTGCTTTTCCTGGTCTCCCATGGGGTGCAGGGCCCAACCACTTGGGCCATCCTCCACTGCACTCCTGGGCCACAGCAGAGAGCTGGCCTGGAAGAGGGGCAACCGGGACAGAATCTGGCGCCCCAACTGGGACTAGAACCTGGTGTGCCAGCGCTGCAAGACGGAGGATTAGCCTGTTGAGCCTTGGCGCCGGCCTTAATTTAGAAAATTTATAATGTTAATATAAGCTATATTAACGATATTATGTTTACATCATTAATTATGTTTAATAGCAACAGAAATGCAACCCTTTATTGACTGAAAAACATACAGTGATGTGCTTATTTAATGGGTTTGATTTTTTAAATTTAATATATATAGCTTTTACTCAATAGGAAATGGCCATTCTAGAACTTTGGTCCAGAAAAGTATCCTTCAACAAATTCACAATTTTGAATGGGTTTCAATATTATACTAAGTGGAACATATTAATAAAACATTTGGCAAAAAGATGCAAAGAATTCTGCATCTTACTATGTCAAATGCTGCCCCTTTTTGGCCCTCCTAACTTAAAGAAAGTGTTTCAATTGAAACTGTTTAATAATTTAGTGAGAGAGAGATTTTGGAAAGAACACTCACAAGAAGAGCATTTAATGGCTAGTTTGGAAAATGGGAATGAAAACAGCTTACAGAATGGATACTATAAATAAGAAATAAGAAAGATTTCTGGACTGTGTCTTAAAACTGGATAAACTCAAATTCACAAGGTGTCAAAATTAATTTGATTTATTTTTCAATGGTTAAATTAAAGATTAAAACATAAAGGACCTCAAGTTTCTATGGTACTCTTCTACTTTATGGTAGATAAGAATAAACATTATATCCTTCAGACTATTAGATGATTACTCATTAATGCTAAGGTAAAGACATATAAATGAGTAAATCACACCAGGCAGCACTGTTTACCCCCAACTGATAAATCTACCAAGAACAAACATAGGAAGCAGTTAAGAACTTTGCTATGCAGTAATTCGAATTAGATTTTCTCAAGCCAAAGAAACTTACTTTGCACCCGAATTATGGAAATGTGCTTGCTACATCTAGAGTTAATTAAAAATATGCTGCAAACCAGGAATAGTCACTACGCACACATACACACACACACACACACACACACACACACACATTGTTCATAACAACTATCTTAGAGTATAAGGAGTCCCCTCAAGTCTGGGAGACCCCTATTCAGTTAGGTTGAGATAACTACCACCACACAACCTTCAGCAAGTGTCCTCCAAACCAAACCACTGTTTCTTACCTTACTGATATGAAACAATATATATTGTACTCCTGTTCATGGATAATAAATTAATGTTAAGTAGGTGAATGAACAAATAGGTTTTGGAATAGAGAGTTAACTGTGACTGCCAATACTATCCTTTTCTTTGGGCTTTGTGAACAAAGTCATCAACAGATAATCATATAAAAGTCCCCTCTGGACCTCAAAGAGCAAATGCAGTCTCCTCTCACTGTGGCTGAAGAGGACATTGCATAGCACCTGACTCAATAAAGTCTTATATTTTAAGATTTATTTCATTTATTTGAAAGGCAGAGTTACACAGAGAGAGGGAGATGGAGAGAGAGAGAGAGAGAGAGAGGGAGATGGAGAGAGAGAGAGAGAGAGAGAGAAAGAGAGAGAGAGGAAGAGAAAGAGAGATTCTTCCATTTGCTGGTTCACTCTCCAAATGGCTGCAACAGCCTGGGCTCAGACAAGCTGAAGCCAGGAGCCAGGAGTTTCATCCAGGTCTCCCATGTGGGTGCAGAGGCACAGGACTTACACCATCTTCTTTCCCAGGAGCATTAGCAGGGAGCCAGATCAGAAATGGAGCAGCTGGGACTTAAACGCCCATATGGATGCCAGCATTGCAGGCTTTGGCTTATCCTGTTCTGCCACAATGCCAGCCCCATTACTAACGTCTTAAAATAAGGTAATCTGTAGCTTGAAGTTTAAGATTGCTTTTCAGTGTAATAAGTGAATACTGAGTTTTGAGACATTTTTTCCATGCAGATCCAGTATTAGTAATTTTTCCTCGAATATGAGCAAGAGCTCTACAGTGCAATGTTGTATTTCTTTAATTTTGAATATATTAAAAAAAGTATGGTAGCACTAGGACTGTGGCCCGGTGTGCTAAGCCTCAGCCTGCACTCCCTGCAACCCATATGAGTTCTGGTTCAAGTCTCTGCTGCTCCACTCTGATCCTACTCCTAATAATGTGCCTGAGAAAGCAGCATAAGAAGGTCCAAATGCTTGGGACCCTACCACAATGCGGAAGACAAGATGGAATTCCAGGCTTCTGGCTTTAGTCTGTTCCAGCATTGGCCACTGGAGCCACTTGGAGAGTGAACTAGAGGATGGAAGAAATTCTATCTCCACCTCTCTCTCTCTCTCTCTCTCTCTCCTCCTCCTCCTCCTCTTCCTCCTTTCAAATAAATAAATAAAATCTTTTTTTAAAAGAAGAAATATTATGTAAGTTAATGACAGCATGTCCCAGGAATAAAATGTATGCTTTTAGTAAGTATGAATGTTTGGTGTCAATGGCCTGTTCTGAAAGAGTCTTTCAAATAATACTGTATATAAAACCTTACATAAAAGATGTATCTTAAGTATGTGAAAATGTACATTTCTGGGAATACCAGGTTCATTTTTTTCTGGCTAAATTGGTTTGTGAAGAACTAAACCTCTAAGTAAACATGGATCTTCTTTTTCTTGTGTATGTGTTTAAATATCTGAGTCCTTCCATTAAAATAGGACAGGGCTATTTCTTTCCAACATGTTACTAATAAGGAGTTGTTTATTCACTTATTGTATTAAAATTTGTATGGAGAAGTACATGAAACACTGACAATCTGTGTGTAAAGGTCTATTTTCAGTAAGCCAATTCTTTTACAGCCATATTTTCTTATGAAAGGCCAGCACTATTCTGGACTCTGCTCTCTATATTCTTACATAGTAACAAGGTTTTAATCATTTATTCATCATTAGCTTTCTTATCCTAAATCAACACTTATTAAGACTATAATCTAAAAGAGTATATTAGATATTCTCCATCTCTCCAAAAGAGGTATATGAAGAATTGGAAACTCAGAATGATTCCCTTTAAAACAAGCAAGGATGATGACTACAAGCCAATAAAAGAGAATGATGTTATTGTAACCTTCAGTGTTGATGAGGTGAGGGAGCTGCTATTTTGGGAAAAGTGAGTGTTTTGAAGTCAGCTTTGGGACCTACTGTGCTTTCGTTCCTCCAAAAATGGGTCACAGTGGAGACAGTGTTAGAAATAGGTTCTTCTCAATGAAGCTGCCAAGGTGTGCATTGCGCTATGGCTGCAACGCTGGCTTACGCCTCACAAGGTCACTGCTCTCCTGCATTGGCCAAACCTCAAAGACAGGCACAGAAAGGTGCTTGGAAATCTCTGCTAGACTTGAATTTACATGCAGCTCTGGCAATCAAAGGCTCCAAGATGGTTTGCGGAGACTCTGCACGTCCTGTGAATTGCCTCTACACCTGCAACCTGCTTTACACCTTGATTTGTCTGTTGTGACTTGTAATTGCTGAGTGGGCCCACATTTTTGGCTGAATTCCATCTCAGGGTGATGGATTTGCTCACTGCAATTGGCATCTCCTTGCTACTGACTCCACTAGACGGGGTGAATTTCACAAGCTGTGAAATTCCATCTAGTATGACTATTTTTCTTTTTGATGATTCTCTTACTTACATATATTGTTTTGTTTTCTATATCTTTTGGTTGTTTAGCCCTGAACCAGGAACAACAGCTTCTGGAATTTTTTGGAACAATGCAGAAAGGCATGAAATGACCTTCATGAGTTCCAAAGTTTAACCCAAATGACACTGTCTGGCTAGCTGTGTTAAGAGTGGTCACCTCTACTTACCATGTGCTCCAATAATAGGAGGATATGTTGAAACGGTTCTGAAAGTTGTCAACGGCATCAGCCTCTTCAGTTTTAGAGAGATTCTGAGAGGTTGGTTGACCTACAGATACAGGAACCAGAATCTTAGTGCATTCTTTTAATGAGAAAAGGAACTGTGATTTTGTTCTCTTTCTCTAATTTTTAGGTAAGATAATTAGCACATTTAATGAAGGAAACCATATCTTTAAAAATTAATTATGGATGTTGGGGTTATATTTTTTTCATGTTTTTCTAATTTTTTTTTTCATTGCTGAAAAGAATTTGAACCTGTCGTTTCCTCTGAACCTCAGTGGCATCTGCAGTCTGCACTATGCACAATATCTGGCACTGGCCACTGTGGCCTGTCTAGCATTTGTACCTGCAGAGAAACTGTGCAATGACATTGTTGTGCTGATCATGCTGTGAATCTAAACATGCATTTTACTGGTATAATTGGATGTAGCACCAATCTGTGTAGATAGTCCCCACTAGGGAAAAAATGTGAAGTTTATCAAAACCAGAAAGTATGAGATTCTATTATGTTAAGGTCAATAAGGGGAGTCAAATTCCCAACATTTATCTTCTTTTTAAGAAAGAGGTGCTGTGGTGAAAAAAGTTAATATAAATGTGATCTTTAACTTCTAATAGTCTTTTATGTTTACACCAACGTATTCTAGAAATAGCTCTTTCTTTAGGAAATTGGAATTTAGTTTCTGAGTTTTCCAAATAAGTGCAAAGGAGAAGTGGTCTCATGAAATATTCTGATGTATAACATTTACCTTCTGTCTTCAAAATGGATTGAGTTTCAATAGTTCAACAGGTGTGTCTCTTTATTCTTATATTCTTTCTTAAAACTTAGAGGTCCATGGCCGGCGCCGTGGCTCAACAGGCTAATCCTCCGCCTTGCGGCGCCGGCACACCGGGTTCTAGTCCCGGTCGGGGCACCGGATTCTGTCCCGGTTGCCCCTCTTCCAGGCCAGCCCTCTGCTGTGGCCCAGGAGTGCAGTGCAGGATGGCCCAGGTGCTTGGGCCCTGCACCCCATGGGGAGACCAGGAAAAGCACCTGGCTCCTGGCTCCTGCCATCGGACGAGCGCGGTGCGCCGGCCACAGCGCGCCGGCCGCGGCGGCCATTGGAGGGTGAACCAACGGCAAAGGAAGACCTTTCTCTCTGTCTCTCTCTCTCACTGTCCACTCTGCCTGTAAAAAAAAAAAAAAAAAAAAAAAAAAAAAACTTAGAGGTCCAAAACACTACAACTTATGCTATGTATTATCTCACAAAGCAAAAAAGATATTTGAGTATATTAAAAACTGTTAAATAATTTTTATGAAATATCTCAGTGTTGTAACAGCAACTTGCCAAATCCAAGCATATTTGAATTCAATCTCCCATAATTTGCAATTGAAATACTATTGTGTTTCTGTATATTATGCTAAAATATTAAAAAATGGGAACCTTCCTTTGGGTTGCATGTTTGAATTTTTACAAACAAATGGAAGAATTCATAAAAAATTCTGCTGTAACCAAAAGGCAATAATGATTTACCCAATTATACAAATCATGGCTTCATGTTTTGATATAATTTTCAATTTAAGGACAAAAACTAGAAATTTGCATCTGTGACATTACTTTTCCAATCTGAAGTTTCTTCTAAAAGCTCGTATTAAATGCACATTATGAAAATACAATGAATTTCAAAGAATGCTTGCACAAAGATTAATTAATTATTTATTTAATTAAATTTTATTTTCCCAGAAACTTTTTGAAACATCATTGTATCAACCAGATATTAGTTTCAGTGTTTACAAAGTAATGTCAAATGGTTAGTGCTTTGGAGCAGCAGTTAAGTGTCATTTAGAATGCCCATACACCATATCAGTGCCTGGGTTTCTGTCCTGGCTCTGCTTCTGATTGCAGTTTCATCCCATTCTAGCTTCCTTATAAGGCACACTCTAGAAGGCATTGGATGACTCAAGTACCTGGGTCCTTTCCACTCATGTGGGATACCAAGATGATGTTCCTGGCTCCTGTCTTTGATCTGGCCCCAGCAGTTGTGGGCATTTAGGGAGTGAACCAGTAGAAGGGAATATTTATTTTATCTCTCTTTCTTTCCCTTGCTATTTCCTCCACTCCCCTTCTCTGTCTCCTTTTCAAATAAAATGAAATAAGTATGAGAGTACTTATGAATAATGTCAGCTTTTCATTTACATTCTGATATATAAAGTAGATAATATATTTTAAGAATACACACATAGGGGCAGTGGGTTAAGTTACCACATGGGATACCTACAACCCATAATGGAGTGTCTCTTTAAGTACCACTTCCTCCCCTTCCAATGTAGCTTCTGTTAATGTGCCTGGGAAACCCACAGATGATGACTCAAGTATGTAGGTCCTGCCATCCAGGTGAAAGATGGAATTTCTGGCTCCTGGCTTCTTGCTGCCCAGCCCTGGCTATTGTGGGTATTTTGAGGAGTGAACCAGTAGGTGGAAGAATTCTCTATATGGTTCTCTGTGCCTCTCCCTCTATCATTCTGCTTTTCAAAACAACAATTAAATCTTTTAAAAAAAAGAATCCACATATACATAAATATGTGTTGCCAAGTCAAAATGGAATTTTTTACTTGAAGACAGTTTCTATTATCTCTCCTATTTTTAAAAATTCCTTAACTGACTTTCAGGCAAAAAAAAATCATCTGTATCTTTCCCAAACTATTATATATTGAAAGACTGTCATCCAAGCACCATTCTTGACCTAAATTACAGGTCTCCAAGACCAGGTATAGTGATATATTTCACTGATAAAATCATGACTTTTATGGGGTATAAGGAACGCCAAAGAAAAACCCAAATCCTAGGCAAGAAAAAGCAAGCAAAAGTGTTCTAGCAGTTGATGTGTTAGGAAAAGAAGTCCCAAAGTCCCAGTGATGTGACATAATGTCAGTTGCCATACCCACAATGCTACACTGAGAGGTGAGCACCCAGAGGATTTGGCTGACAATGGACAACAGAGGAGAGGCCATGTGGTCACCCTCAAGGAAACATCACACTACAAACTAAGTTGGAAGCATACTGATGCTCACTGAGCTGTGGACTGAACCAGGTTCTAAAAGTTCTGGCCCAATAATCACATCACACTCAGGGTCAAGATAAGACGACAGCTATGGTGGAGCAGTGTCAATTTATGTTCAAAAAGGATGGGTGGCATCATTCATGAATTATAAGGATGGTAAGAGGATATTTATTGCAATGATCAAGGAATTATTACCACCACACCCCACAAGTAAGAAAACCCAGAGGAAAGGGAGAAGATGGACACAAACACTGGGAATTTTCCCTTGTGCAAGAAAGAGGCAGGAAAAGACAAGAATATCATTGCACTAATTTAGAGCAGTTCCCCATGAAGGAAAATCTGAGAAGTTGAGTATTAAAGATGAAGTATATGTCTGATTGTTATTGATGACTATCCTTTTTTAGTCAGTCCACTAAACCCTTTACATTTTTAATGCAATTGGATCCCTCCACATCACATCTCATATTATAGCCCAACATAGGAGGAAGTGCCTGTCTAGGGCCCCATTCAGAATAACACTTATTTGCTAATAAGTTCCATTACATAGCTCCCATCCCAGCCCTGCTATTTCTATAGTCCATGGGTTAAAGCTTCCTCTGTGAAGACATGCTCAGGATCTCATTGCCAGATAGAGATAGAGGTCATTGCTGTCCATTACTATCCATGACAAGATCTCTAGGGTCTCACGGATTCCCCTTAAAACTTACAGGCAAAATATATGATTTCTCTCTCCTTCAAACAGGCTGCTGTCTCAAATCCTTATACTCTCCACTTTCAGTCAGCTTATTCTCCATCCTACCACAGATACACACTCACATAAACACATTATATTTTGAGGGTTTGGCAAATTATAACCCGTGGGTCAAATTGAGAACACTACCTGGTTTTATATAGCTAAGAACAGAATTTGTAATTTAAATGATTACATATTAAATGGTTATGTAAGTATCTATCATATGACTTCAAATTTGCTTCTTGGTCCATGAAATCCAAAATATTTATGACTCAGTCCTTTAAAAAGCAGTTGGAGATGGCACTATGGCTTGGTGGGTAAAGCCTCTGCTTTCAGTGCTGGCATTCCATATGGGCACCAGTTCTAGTCCTGGCTACTCTACTTCCAATCCAGCTCTTTGCTAGGGCATGGAAAAGCAGTGGCAGATGGCCCAAGTCCTTGGGCCCCTGCACTGTGTGGGAGATCCAGAAGAAGCTCCTGGCTCCTGGCTTCAGATTGGCACAGCTCTGGCCATTGCAGCCACTTGGGGAGTGAACCAGCAGATGGAAGACCTTTCTCTCTCTCTCTCTCTCTCTCTCTCTCTCTCTCTCTGCCTCTCATTCTCTTTCTGTATGTAACTCTGACTTTCAAGTAAATAAATAAATCTTAAAAAAAAAAAAAACAGTTGCTGACCCTACTCCATATCCTGTTTTCAATAACCATAGTTTTTCCACATATATATTTTAAATACATCATGCTTTGATCCCTGCTTTCAATATTTCGAGTCTACATCATATACACTGAATCCCCACATCATTTCATTCCATCAAGACCATGACTGTATTAACTGAATCACCATTTAAAGCACTTCATTTGTTACAAGTTAAATGTAATCAAAATGTGTTATGTGAATGAACTGAGTGTGTGTTATCATCCTACCTCCAAAATCAAATTGTTTCAGGGATCCTGGTATCTGGGATTTGCTTAGCTGAGCCATTCACTAACGTGGCCTTTCTCGTGGCTTCCATCTTCACCACAAAGAATGATATCTGCCCTTACTCCTAAGTACAGGAAATCTATGCCTAGACTATACAATCTGAAAAAAAAAACCAAAAAACTATGCTACAAGCATTGTCTACTAATCTTCGAGTAATTGTTACATACCAGATACTTTCAAACATAATCATATTTGATCCTTTCAACAACTCCACAGGATAAGTATTATTAGTATTTTAGAGCTGAAGAAACTGAGCCTCCAAGAGGTTAATTGCTCAAATTCACAGAGCATGCAAATGTCAGAGTTCCAGCTTCGGCCTTTAGAGATCCAAATCCCACATCTCTTCAACTCTACTGTGTGCTCCAAGTGTCAGACAATGATGCAAGAGATAAGTACATCAAGTAGTGCTGGGGTAGTGTTAGGGAAACCATGTTTATTAGCTTGGGAAGGAGGCTTACATTCATTAGATAGAAGAATTAAAATGGTCTTACTCTGCTCTGTGAGCCCCAGGTGATTACTGACATCATAAATAAGAGTGTCAATTGTTAAATCAACAATGGGAATCACTGTGCACCTGCTCCTCATGTGGGACCTCTGTCCTTAATGTTTTATACTATGTGAATTAACGGTAAAACTACTACTCAAACAGTACTCTATACTTTGTGTGTCTTTGTGGGTACAGTCTGTTGAAATCTTTATGTAGTATATACCAATTTGATCTTATGTATATAAAGATAATTGAAAATGAATCTTGATGAAGAATGGGATGGGAGAGGGAATGGGAGATGGGATGGTTGCGGGTAGAAGGGAGGTTATGGTGGGAAAAGCCACTATAATTTAAAAGTTGTACTTTTGAAATTCATATTTATTAAATAAAAATTTGAAAAAAAGAAATCTAAGGATTGGTAAAGAATTCAGACTTACCTTCCTAGTTTTTTTGTGCCACAGCCTGGAAGTTCTCTCAAACAAAATAAATGTGCAGACAACCTCATTATTTCCAAAGATTTCTATATACCAGGAAGCTCAGCTGTGTTCTGTAACCTTGTATTTTCTAGGTGGAAAAGCAGGGATGGCTTGATAGGAAGATCTTTCTGCTGAACCATGAAGGGCTATTGCTTAATTTCTTCCAAAAATGGAGAAGGTTAAGCTTATAATGGAAAAAATAGACATTTCATGTGATAATTCTACTGAGGTTAAATTTACTTTTTTGTTTGTTTGTTTGTTTTGTTTTTGACAGGCAGAGTGGACAGTGTGAGAGAGAGAGACAAAGAGTAAGGTCTTCCTTTGCCGTTGGTTCACCCTCCAATGGCCGCCACGGCCAGCGTGCTGCAGCCGGCGCACCAAACTGATCTGAAGGCAGGAGCCAGGTGCTTCTCCTGGTCTCCCATGGGGTGTAATGCCCATCTTTAAAAAGGGTTTGTCTACTTTTCAATACTCTCAAAGTTACTCTGTTATGCCTCCACCCTCTTTAGGGGTTATAAGTTCTTCACAATTTTTTCATGAATCCTGTGCTTCCATAATGTTAGCCTTGTCCAGTGGGTATTTAGATTCAGCATGAGGGACTCCTTAAGAGCTAACTCTGACTTGTGTCTCATTAGCTTTAAGTTGAATTGTCCAGTACTAATTTCCAATTTTAAAATGAGAACCATTTTTTTCTGTGTGCTCTTCCCCAAAGCATTGTTATGTAATCCAAGTTTCCTTGTAGAAGCAGAGCAACAAGTTTTTTACACATGTAAGATGCCCTCTTTAGGCAAAGGGCTGAAGAGATCAGACATTTCTCAAACAATCCCATTTTATATCAACATTCATTGGATGCTGTGTGAGGCAATACACTTCAAATATATTAACTCGTCTAATGTTAAGAATAGCTCAATAAGTAAATATTATTATCCTCATTTGCACAAATGAAGCCACCAACTAGATAGATGGATTGAATAAATTGCTCCAATTCACAAAACTAATATGTTTCAGATAAGAGATTTACATTGGACCAATCTGATTCTAAACATTCTTTAACCTTAAAATTACATATTGCATTGGACAAACTGATTGGCATTAGGTTTCTCCAAGAAGCTAGTACCACATTTTGTGGAATGAGCAGTGTGCCTTCACCATCAGTGGTCTCACGGGTTCATGATTTCTTTTTCTTTCCCTTCAGTGAATGTGTATGGAGTCACCAAATGCCTAGAACCAAGTTTTAAAATTCACTGAGAAAAACTTTTGTTGCTACCCAAAGATTCTTATCCTACCTTCAATGCTAATTATTCCATCTGTCCTTATTTCTTCACTTATGGCTATGGAATATACAAATACACTAGTGTGTATTTCTATGCTAATATCTGTCCCTGCTGTGTCTTTCAATCACCTTTAGCACAATGTGTGCTACCTAATAAGTAGTAACTAAATAATGCTTTAATATGAGGGATATATTTAAGCAGAGGAAAGATACTAACAACACTGATTTTCTGAGGACAGTGTAGAAGGTGCTAATCTCAACGTTAACCCAATAGGTACAATAAATATTTTAAAATGCATACATTGATAGTATTTGTAAACATGTTTTAAAACATATATTGTTGAGGCCGGCACTGTGGCACAGCGGATTAAAGCCCTGGCCTGAAGCGCTGGTATTGCATACAGGCGCCGGTTCTATTCCCAGATGCTCCTCTTCCGATCCAGCTCTCTGCTATGGCCTAGGATAGCAGTGGAGGATGGGCCAAGTCCTTGGGCCCCTGCACCTGCATGGGAGACCAGGAGGAAGCTCCTGGCTTCAGATTCATGCAGCTCTGGCCATTGCGGCCACCTGCGGCGTGAACCAGAGGATGGAAGACCTCTCTCTCTGTCTCTACCTCTGTCTGTAACTTTGTCTTCCAAATAAATAAAATAAATCTATAAAAAACATATATTGTTAATTAATCTTATGCTTAAAAATCTTAAGTCTCATATTTTGTGTTTGAGTATACCATAATCTTTGTGTCAACAAAATTAGCAAGTTTTTTGCATAAAAGGTGTATCTGTTGGTAACACTGAACTGTGTGATGACTTCAACCCACTATTTGTGAAGAAGATACTCAGGGCAGAAGCAGAATTGATATAAAATTCATTTCTTACAGTAAAAAAAAATAAATATTTGTTAAATATTCACATTTTTGCCACAAAAAAAGAAAATTTGGAGTTTTTTTTCCAAATCAAAGTGTTTCAAAATCTTCAAATTGCTAATTTACTAAAATTCAAATTCTACATCTTTACAAGAGAGAAGACTTCCACCCAAAAGCTACCATCTCCTAAAACAAACAAGGTAATCATCATTTTCTTCCATATGTGCAAGTCTTCCAATGATCCTCAATTTCCTTGCATTGGATCATTTGTATCCTCAGTCCCCAGTTACAGTGAAAGATGACAATGCCACAAAGTGGATGGTTCTGTGAATCAAACTGAGTTCATCACACACACACACACACACACACACACACACAAAGATACTTGGGGAACTATTTTGATGGTGTGGAAAACATACTTAACTGCAATGTTGTTTGCTTTGCCAAGTGTCATGTTCAATCATCCTCAAAGAAATCTTTCAGCTGCTGCTGGAAAGAGGGTTTGCTTATATAGCTGCTCTCTTTATGCTGCTGGCAAGAAGTCCAATTTACCTTCTCAGCGCATAACAACCAAGCTTATCCTTGAAATTTTTTATGAAAGAGACTGCCTGATCCCTGGTGCATTTGTGAATGATGTGTTTGTATTTGTGCATATGTGTGTGTGTGCATATTACCTTGACCTACTTTAACTCTTAGAGAAATCAATAGCACTTAAAACATCCAACCAATTTTTCCTCTCCAATATTTTCTCTAAGATTAAAACTTAGCTGCATCTGCTTTACATCTGCGAATCTTCATTATACTTAAGTTCAGAGTTGAATGAGAAAATTTCTAGAAACAGTATATGTTCTCTAATTTACAGTTTTAGTTCACCAAAATAGTATTCTTTTGCTGTATGCATGCTTATGCATATGAGAAAAGTTAAATACATATAAAATAAATGTTTATAACATATAAAATGTAAAATTATAAAAATACAAAAATAACAATTTTGTGTGTTTATGCCTTCATATTAAACAATTATTTAACCATGTAGATAAACTGGACCCACAATTACAATGTGTTGTGTTTAAGTAAAGTAAGTATCTTGAATATTTTTCCTATATTAATGATTCCCAAGTCCTAAATAATTTTCAACCAGATTTCTGGATTGGTCTTACTTAGAAAATTAAGACTTAAGGAATTATGCTTGTATGTGCAAAGTATGTGTCTCCATGTCCACATACAGACATTGGGAATCAATAAATTTAAATTATCATATTTATAATCTATGAATTTAAGTTATCAGATTTAAAAAACAGACAAATTGATGATATATCCAGATAAGAAACAATGCATTTCCCAGAACCCTTTAAAATATAGGAATTTCACTTAACAATATAATCCTTACATATTTGTGTTTAGTTTTTCAATCCTATCAACATGTCTAATTGTTTTGTTTGTTTTTGCTTGTCAACTATCATATTATTTGACCCTCATCATAACAGCATGACAGAGCAGCTATAAGGATGAATAAATTTCAGTTCCACAGAGCAAAATAATCCCTTCAGAATAGCTAAATTTAATTTAATCATCATGAAGTCCTATGGCAAGAAAATATTTTATAACAACAGAAGTGACTTTATATAGATCTGGGATATACATGAGGTCCACTTTTTTCATTGTGTTCATGAAAGCTTGAAGTGTAAAATTGTGTGACATATGCATGTGTCTCTGAGGGAAACCCTGTGTGTGTGTGTGTGTGTGTGTGTGTGTGTGTGTATGTGTGTGTGCATGAATTTCAAGTTTTCAAAAGTTTATTTGACTCAACATATTAAAAATCCACTCTTATTAGGTAGAGACTTTATTTTACTTGTCTTATTTATCATTGTGTATTTCTAGTCTAAGTACCCAATAAATGTTTAATGACAGAGAAAGAAGGTTAGGGAAATAGACAGGAAAAACCGTGGAATGGGAAGGAGGCTGGGAAATTAGAAGCAATGTGTTAACTAGTTTTGTTGTTGTTCCTTTCACAGATGGCATCAGTAGAGGATAGAAAATTATTGTTATAGATGGAATGCCAAGTGTCCAGCTACAAATAACACATGGATTTGTAGTTTGTGTCCTCTAGGAAGTTAACATTTAGTCAGATTGTATATACACCTGTTTTATTGGGATATTATACCAGTGAAAGAAGTGGGGTTAAAGAAAGCATGGTTGTAACTGAAAAAGACTCTCCTCACACCAAAAAAAAAAAAAAAAAACTGTAGAGAAAGTAGTGAATATTGGCATATTGAAGTAGTCCCATTTCAGATGTGAATGTCTAATGTCTTGCACAATCACCTTGTTCAGTCACTGACTGTAGGCCATTGCAAGAGTGTTATCTCATCTTGAAATCTGAGGATGAGTCTAAAGCTAATGGCTGAAAGCAGTTGTATAAGTACTTTTCTTGCAGCTAGCAGGCCCTTTCTTGAAGGGGGAATCTGTGACGCATATCTCTATATCCCCTCCTACACAAGGTAGGGGCTGGATTCTTGTCATGATGGAAAATACCAGCTTCTCCCTTTCAAACTGTCAGCACCATATAAGAAGGGTAAGGAGACTAGGGCACATCAGTCTCTACACTGCATTTCCTCATATCTCTACCTTGATTATCAGGAGCATTCATAACAAAAGATTTTTTCTTATTACTTGGGATTGAAAATATAGCATTGATAAAGATTAAAGAAAGCAAAAGCAAGCATGTATCCAATTCCTCACAAATAATAAAAAGGTATTTTCAAAGAAATTTGATTTGGTGGAATTAAAATGAGTTAATAATTTGGTTTGTCCCTTAGCCTCCCTTTTTGTGGGTTTCCATGGGAATCTTTGTGGAGCAACTGACTACAGATGAATCTATATGTGCTGCAACAGAATCAGTTTCAATTAAAGATTTGCTACATCTGCTCCTTGTTGCTCATGATAAACAAC
Source organism: Sylvilagus floridanus (assembly GCA_949820135.1). Classification (NCBI taxonomy): domain Eukaryota; kingdom Metazoa; phylum Chordata; class Mammalia; order Lagomorpha; family Leporidae; genus Sylvilagus; species Sylvilagus floridanus. Next base: position 100,458,919 of record OX463227.1, on the reverse strand, counting down.
ATGAATTTATTGAATGATTAATATGTACCCAAGATGGTGCAGAATCTCTGAGAAATTAAAAGAACCAGTGAAGTCTTCCCTGTGTCTCCTTACAGCAATGAGAAATGAAGATGTTCATCAAGATGATTTCTGAAGAAGAGACCTCTCAGCCATCACACCATTCAGGAATGGGACCTCTTTAATACATTACTTAGTGAAGAACAGAACCAAATTTATTTAATAAAAGTTTTTCACAGCATAGGAGTCATCAGAAATGAAAACCAAAGAAACCACATTTTGTAGATAATCATGCAGAAGTATGAATAGAGATAAATGGGCATGAAGCAATGTTTATAAACTAAGGGGAACTCAGATAGGCATGGCCAGGGTCTTTTTGACTCCTCTGTGTGACAATCTTTTCCTCCTGGTATAGGTCAGGACACACATCACACAAGATTCTCTCTCTCTCTCTCTCTCCCCCTCTCTCTTTCTCTCTCTCTCTCTCTCTCTTTCTCTCCCTTCCTTCTTCTATAAGTTTGGCTTTCAAATCAATAAATAATTTAAAAAACATTCATATATCAAAGTGTATGTGACAACATTTTGGGACAGCATTTCCTGCAATCCATTAATGAAAAACATAAATACCTTAGCTTATCTTTCTCATACATCTACTCTTGCACTGCCCACCACCACCCTCCCAGAAATGACTTTCTCCAATCTGAGGAAATTTCTACATTAGATTAGACAAAAACAGAGGAAATTATAGTGCTGCAGACAATCATCCAGTAAGTCATTCAGTATCTCTATCAATCAATATAAAATGAGTACCTATAACTTGCCAGTCACTATGATAAAGACCCAAGGTCATAGAAATGAACAAGATATACAATATCTCTTTCCTCATTGTACTTATACATGGCCAAAATATTATAAAGATACCAAGTAAATACAAGAGGTAAGAATGAAATGAAATTAGGACTATTGTGAAGATTAAAATGGTAGAACTGGAGAGTTGAACGACTTTGTCTAGGCTGATCAAACTGGAGCATTTTAAGGAGTTGTAATTTCAAGTAAGAACTGAAAGGGAATAAAATAATAAAGTGAACATCTGGTGGGAGAATATTTAAGAGAAGATGACGAAAAAACTTATAAAATCTCTGAGATGGAAGTAACTTTAGATCGCTCTAGAAATATGTTGTCCACTAAAGATATAACAAAAAATATATATGAAACTTCAAACTTGGAGCCACATTTAAAAATGTGATTAGATTATATTAGAAATACACCATAGATGTGATTAGATTATATTAACAGTTAATTTGTTATATGCTTTCTAATATCTCCAAAATAATAGTGCTTCCACATGTATTTACATTATTTTTATGCTAAGTGTTTGAACAAGGTATGCATTTTATGCAATCAGGAAAATGAATTTAGATGAGAATATTTAAATGTCATGAATGTATTTTTAATTAGTAGTAAACACCTGTGACTCGTAGCTACCATACTGGGCAGTACAGTTCTACAGATTAAACAAGGTCATTTTCTCTAAAACTTGTCTCAGAAAGTGGATCAAGGTGAATTTAGAATTAAACGTAGGAAATAGACCGAACAAAGCCTCTACTGCAGTGGTGATAAATTTGTACCATATTTAAATTACAACAGAAATTCAGGAGTCTTTTCAGTACATTGATGTGATATGATCATTTTTTTAAAGCAACTCTGTGCGCTGGGTAGAGAATGGGCAGATGCATGAGGACCAATTAGGGACTATGGCTGTCTTCTTTGGGACACATTGTTGGCATGTGCAGGGTGGCAGCTGGCCTCCAGTGTGGGAATTAGAAATATATATTTTGAACACAGCAGACTCATAGAATGGCAGATGTCCTAAACAGCACTCTGGCCTCAGAATCAGCCCTTAAGGCATTTGGATCTGGCTGAAGAGCCCATGAGAGTATATTAGGCATGGAAAGCCAAGACACTCTAGCAAAACAAAACAAAACAAAAACAAAAACAAAAACAAAAACAAAAACAAAAAAATAAATTAAGATCTCTGTGAATGAAAACCCAGTGGAAAGAACGGGCCATCAAAGAAGGAGGTACTTTTCTCTGAAGGGAGGAGAGAAGCTCCACTTTGACAATGACCTTGTCTAGAAAACACTGCAGTTGGCGAATTCAAAAGGCTTCATAGCCTTGGCAACTCATGACAAGAGCCTAGGGTGATTACTGATGCCATAAACAAGAGTGTCAATTGTTAAGTCAACAGCAGGAGTCACTGTGCACTTACTCTTTATGTAGGATCTCTGTCCTTAATAAGTTGTACAATGTGAATTAATGCTATAACTAGTACTCAAACAGTACTTTACACTTTGTGTTTCTGTGTGGGTGCAAACTGTTGAAATTGTTACTTAATATATATACTAAATGGATCTTCTGTATATAAAGAGAATTGAAATGAATCTTGATGGAGATTGGGATAGGAGAGGGAGCAGGAGATGGGATGATTGAGGGTGGGAGGGAAGTTCTGGGGTGATAAAACCACTGTAATTCAAAAAGTACTTTTGAAAATTATATTTGTTAAATAAAAGTTAAAAAAATAAAAATTAAAAAAGGAATATGTATTTTGAAAGAAAAATACACCAGACTGAATTCTATCAGAGACTAGATGTGGGATAAATATAAAGAGAGAATCAGCAATTATTCTTTCTTTAATTTTTTTTAGGTTGAGCAAATCTCCAATATTTCATATATACAGATTTAGGACTCTGTAATACTCCCTGCGCTACCTTCTCTGCTGCCCAAGCTTCCACCTTGTTTGCCTCCTTTGGTAGTGGGGCAAATCAGTAACATACGTTGAAGTGGGAAATAGTTGAGATTTTACAGGAAAGAAATGAAGATCGAAATTCTGTTTTGTAAAATTGAAAATGACAGATAAAAGAGAAAATGGTAAGCCTTCCATATATCTTATTCTCATGGAATTTGGAATTTGGAGGTTTCAGTGTATGGATATTCTTTAAAGTTAAGAGATAAGGGCCAATGCTGTGGCGTAGCAGGTGGGGCCACTGCCTACAGTACTGGCATCCAATATGGGAGCTGGTTTGAGTCCTGGATGCTCCACTTTTGATCCAGCTTTCTGCTATGACCTGGGAAAGTAGTAGAAGATAGCCTAAGTCCTTGGGCCCTTGCACCCTTGTGGGAGATCTAGAAGAAGCTCCTGGCTCCTGGATTCTGATCAGCGCAGCTCTGGCTGTTGTGGCCATTTGGGGAATGAACCAGCGGATGTTAGACTTCTCTCTTTCTCTTTCTCTCTCGCTCTCTCTCTCTCTCTCTGCTTCTGCCTCTCTGTAACTCTGCCTTTCAAATAAATAAATAAGTCTTTAAAAAATAAAGTTAAGAGATAAGTGAAAGACCTAGAGAAGGAAAATAAGAGGAAAGAGAGGAGCCGACAAGAAGAAGAAAGGAGGGGAGAGGACATCTTTGCTATGACAAAACATAAGAAATTCATTAGGAAGATAAAAGGAGTTTTCAGACAGGCAATTACAAAAGCCTACCTGACTGAAGTACTATAAAGAGAGATAAGAAGTGAAGAAATGGAGATGGCAAGCACAAGTATGATTTTCAAGGAGTCTCTATAAAAAGGAGTAGAGAAACGAGGCAGGAACTGGCGGTGGGGGTTGAGATTACAAAACAGTTTCATTTCTTTCTTTTTTTTTTTTTTAGGTTGAAAGCATCCGAGTCTATTTTTGCACAATGAGATGATTCATTACCCGCGAAGTTATGATTTGACAGGAAGGTGTTACTTCCAAGAGGTACATCCAGGAAGAATCTGAAACCAAGCCAGGTTAATTTACTCAGTATCCACAGTACATAGTCAAACCAAGATGCAAGTACAGATATTCTTGACATCAAGGGCCAGGCCCTCACGCAGGTTAGACTGCCTCTCAAGGAAGAAAGCTAAGTTTTGGAAAGCCGATGTCCTTTATATGGGATGGTATCAAGAAAGAAGTATTTGACTAGGTGTGAAATAATAAGCTGATTGATGCCTGCAATTCTAGGGAGAGGAAGGAAAGAGCAGATGCACAAGGCATTACCAATCAGCTAAAATACATACTTAGACAAAGCTAGGACTCATTAATTTGAGAATAAGAAACAAAGAGAATTCTTTTAAAAATTCATTTATTTATTTTGTAGGCAGGGTGACACAGAGAGAAGGAGACGAAAAGAGAAACAGAGACATCTTCCATGTGCTGGGTCACTCCTCAATAGGCTACAGCAGGCAGGGGGAGGCCAGGTCAAAACCAGAAGCCAGGATCTCATCCAGGTCTCCCACATGGATGGCAGGGACCAAGTAGTTAGGACAACTTTTGCTGCTTTCCCACATGCATTTAGCAGGAAGTTGGATAATAAGCTAATCCACTGGGACACAAACCAGGAGTCCAACATGGAATGTCAGTGTATCAAGCAGTGGTGAACCTCACTGTGCCATAAATTGATCCTGAGAAGAAAGTTAAGCAGAGTTTTAGACCACTAGATTCTGATTACCATAAGATTTCATTTGAAATTTAAAGATACATTCAGAGGTCTAGATCCCACTCTGAGAAATTTTCCACCTTTACTTTGTGACTTGAATATGATTGCAGCAAATGGAACAAGTGCAGAGTCCAATCTCAAAAGACTTTTTCCTGGATGGTCTGTGTCGGGACAGAACCCAACACAACTCTTGGGATGCCTAGGCTAGCACAAGGTAATGTGTTGAATTCTAGCAGGTTAGCCATTATCTTTTTTTTAAATTTTTTCCTGAAAAATATCTAAGCAGTAGATATTTTGGTCTCATAGGGAAGGAAGTCCAAGTCTCTACGATGATTTGGCCAAAACCTCATAACTAGTAAATGACAGAAGTGGGATTCAACCCATTAATGTTTTAGAGCAAAGCAAGTACTCTTACCAATAGCTTGGACCTTTCTCTTGAGAGTTAGAATCCACTAATGAATCGTGTGACTTTTCTATGGTAGCCATTGTTGTCTATGGTGTTCAGGTTTTGTTGCAGGGCACTTTATTACCTTTTTCCAGTGGCCTGAGAAGCAGAGTGTTGCAATGACTGTGATAACATACCCACAGTTACAATTATCAACCATAAAAGAGAGGAAATAAGTATTAAGTTTCAATAGAAAGTGTCATTTTGTAGAGGCTAAAAATATGGACCATGCATACGTGTTTTCTATACAATAAAAAAAGAAAAAGGTGCAATCTTTTGCTGTTTCTCCTGAAGTTTTATCATTGCCAATTGCTTTCTTGGTTGCTTAATTTTAGTACAGCAATTTTACAATATCCTGCCAGTCCTTTCTCTGTGCTTTTTTTTTTTTTTTTGAGTCCTCTTTATTCTTTCTACATCTAATTCTATGATTAATCAAGCAGGTACATGCAGAGTGTAAGAATTCAAAAGATATTCTACAGCTTTTGAGCTACTTGGTTAACTGACCATGATAAGAATAACTTTTGTCAAAGTCAATAAAAGTGTTTGTATCTCAGGACCTTTTTCCAATGTCCAAATTTGTAAATTATTTTAAGCCCCAAAAAGGCATAGTATCTCTGTTAAAATGAATGTTATAAAATCAGACATTTTTTTTTTTTGGACAGGCAGAGTGGACAGTGAGAGAGAGAGACAGAGAGAAAGGTCTTCCTTTTTTTCTGTTGGTTCATCCTCCAATGGCTGCCGCAGCCTGCGCACTGCACTGATCTGAAGGCAGCAGCCAGGTGCTTCTCCTGGTCTCCCATGCGAGTGCAGGGCCCAAGGACTTGGGCCATCCTCCACTGCACTTCCAGGCCATAGCAGAGAGCTGGCCTGGAAGAGGGGCAACCAGGACAGAATCCAGCGCCCTGACTGGGACTAGAACCCCGGGGTGCCGGCACCACAGATGGAGGTTAGCCTATTGAGTCACGGTGCTGTTCATAAAATCAGATATTGTTACATGTATCACCTTACAAATTGTTAAATTCGAACTAGGCACCTCTTAGTATCAATGAATTCCAGAATAAAGTTCACATCAGCAGATCTGAATAGATTTCCAGCAAGAGGCCACATATCCAACCCTGAAACATGACTGTAAGACCTCTGTAACTGAAGTCATTCACTCATCCATCAATCTATCCTCCCATCCATCCATCCAACCATCCAATGAATGCGCATTTACTTCAAGTCTCCTGTAGATTTGACAGATGGCTGAGTGCTGAGGATGAAATAGTTGGCAGTCTTTTCAGGACTGTAGTGAAGGAAATGGATATATACTCTAATAATCAGTAAATATAATGAACAGCTACGCCCTAGAAATATACACAGAGCAACATAACAATATATAAAATTGTTATTGTTCAAGTTTTTCCTTGACAGTGTTTTATTCCATGAACTGAAAGTATAGTCAGTGAGAATAAAAAGCAAAAATGACATTTCCGAAAACACAGAAATATCCTTAGTCTCCGTAGATACTATCAACAGAAATTTAGGAAAGAGTACTTTTGCAGACTAGGGAAACATTGAAAATACCTCTTTAACAGTGACACACACACACACAAGCGCACACACACACACACACACACATATATATATATATATAACACATTGACAAATTGGATATTTGTATTATTCACCATTTAGAAAATTTCATAAAAATTGATGAAATATAATTACTAATTATCATTATTACAGATTATCATTTTAGTTTACTCGTTGCTCTGTGCTGCTTCAGCTGTGCTGTTACAGCCCCGTGGATAATTTCAGACAAAAATGTCTGAATATGTAGAGGCTGTAGTAGATTAAGTTTAAATAACCATTTTTACTTATCTGGGGATATTTATCTGAAATCAACAAAATTCAGATTAATAGGATGAAAATCTTTATTTGATATATAAACAACATAGGGGCCACTATTGTAGCTCAGCTTGCAACACTACCATCCCACTTCAGAGTGCTGGTTTAAGTGCCTAGTAAAGTAGTGGATGTTGGCACAAGTACCTGACCCTGACAACCATGTGGGAGGCCAGGACAGAGTTTCTGGCTCCTAGCTTTGGCTGCCAGATCCTGCTATTGTTTCCATTTAAGGAGTGAATCTCTCTCTCTCTCTCTCCTTTACAAATAAATCAAAAAATTAAAAAAAAAACATTAAAGCATGAGAGTCACATATGTTTTCCAGTATCTACAAACATGAATGATCATCAAAACTTTATTTGAACCAGCATGGATGCCAATACCAGCCTTGCAAAATAGATATTGAGAAACTGGTGGGCATTAATTAAATTCACTGGATCAAATGTTTTTCTCTGTATATACCTCCTCAAGAATGATTACATAAATTCTGAGCAGTATAATAAAATCACTGTACCTTATTTATTAGAATAACTTTAAGTATCAGTTATTTAATACTTCCTCATTCAATCTTCTTAAGAGTGACAATCATTCCTGTTAGGAAAATCCAGGAGCAAACATTTGACACAGCAGTTGAGACACCACTTAGGATGCTTGCAACCCATATAAGTTCCCAATTTCAGTCCTGATTTTGCTTCCAACCCAGCCTCCTACTAATGCACCCTCTGGTAGGCAACAGATGTTGTTTCAAGTCCTTGGTTCTCTGCCACCCAGGTAGAAGACCCATATTGAGTTTCTGGCTCCTGGCTTTGACCTGATCCAGCCCTGGTTGTCGCAGTCATTTGGAGAGTGAAATAATGGATGAAATCTCTCTCTCTCTCTCTCTCTCTCTCTCTCTCTCTCTCTCCATTTCAAATAAAATGAATATAAATAAATAAGCAAAAAATGTCAGGAGAATCCAAATGTGATTTGTCTAATTAAGGCAGAGTCACATTTCTTCAATGCTAATGCTAAGAATTGACTAAAACAAAATGTGTTGACTTGGGATTGCAGATATCTTCCAAAAACAAAACCAAAAATAATGAGAAAAATGATTCAGGCACTGACACATAGTTGGGTTGTAGCAGTGACAGCTCCCTTCATAACTATATAATTATATAATAGCTATATAATTATATAACTATGTATATATAATCATACCTATATAATTATAGTTCTTTTCTTATTTTATTTATTATAATGAGACAAAATTCCATAGCTGAAATTGGTTCGGAGTATGAAAGAGATTTGATTTCATATATTTTGAGTGGTCCTATAATATTTCCCAAATGTACATTCACCCACCTGCCTTGCCTTCCACATATCTGCATGACTACCATCACCACTATACTCAACATCCTATGTTACAACATTAATTGAAAGTGTATTTCTACTTTGGTGCTCAGTTAGTCGTCGCCTGTTGAAGTGAAATGGACACTATGAGAAACAGTGACTTGATCAGCTCTTGTGCTGACTGTTGCTGTACAATGTAATACTTTATCCATTGTAGTATTTTTTTATCCTAGTACTAGTGGTTGAACTCTGTAATTAACACACAATTATTCTTACGCGTTTAAATTTAACTGAAAAGTGATCCCTGTTAAATATAAGAGTGGGAATAAGAGAGGGAGGAGATGTACAATTTGGGACATGCTCAATCAGAACGGCCCCAAATGATGGAGTTAGAATTGTGCCAGGGGATTCCAATACAATCCCATCAAGGTGGCATGTACCAAGGCCATCTCACTAGTCCAAGTGATCAATTTCAGTTCACAATTGATCACACTGATAGGTCTAAGAGTCAAAGGGATCACACAAACAAGACTAGTGTCTGCTAATACTAACTGATAGAATCAAAAAGGGAGAGAATGATCCAACATGGGAAGTGGGATACACAGCAGACTCATAGAATGGCAGATGTCCTAAATAGCACTCTGGCCTCAGAATCAACCCTTAAGGCATTTGGATCTGGCTCAAGAACCCATGAGAATATTTCAGGCATGGAAAGCCAAGACACTCTGAAAAACAAAAAAAAGAAGACCTAAATGAAAGATCTCTGCGAGTGAGATCCCAGTGGAAAGAATGGGGCCATCAAAGAAGGAGGTACCTTTCTCTGAAGGGAGGAGAGAACTTCCACTTTGTCTATGACCCTGTCGGAATAAGATCGAAGTCGGTGAACCCTAAAGGCTTCCATAGCCTCGGCAACTCATGACTAGAGCCTAGGGAGATTACTGACGCCATAAACAAGAGTGTCAAATTGTTAAATCAACATCAGGAGTCACTGTGTACTTACGTCTCATGAGGGATCTGTCCTTAATGTGTTATCCAATGTGAAATAATGCCATTACTAGTACAGACACAGTATTTTTACACTTTGTGTTTCTGTGTGGGTGCAAACTGATGAAATCTTTACATAGTATATACTGAATTGATCTTCTGTATATAAAGATAATTGCAAATGATTAAAAAATCTTGGTGTTAAATTGGAAAAAAAAAAGAAAGTGTATTTCTCAACATTATCTCCATATGGGAAAAGAATAAATAGTTAAGTATTAGATGGGAAATATCTGTATCTCACTATCACACATTCATGATAAATAGGGAAGGAGTAGGTGGGAAAAGTGCTGGAGGGACAATGCCAAGGAAATACTTGTATCTTTGATTTTACCTTCAAAGATGGATGAATAAATCCACTTTTTATTTATTTATTTTTTACTTTTTAGGTGATTAAACTTGGAGTACCCAACCTTACTTACCATCAAATTCCAGAGAACCACAGGAGTATAGGGCTAGTAAGAGAAATATCCATGGTCTTTATATTTCCTGAAGTATTTTCAAATCTGTGTACTAATGGTTTGCACCATTCTTACAACCCATCTGACTTTCTGAGTCACTGATCCTGTCCCATTCTCAAAGAGGTGGCATAGCACACTTCAATCAGAATGACAAAAAGCAAGCAAAACTGTTGGGAAAAACTACTAAGTCCTCAATAGGCAAACTATATTAATCAGCAAATATCACATGAATAAAAGTTTTGATTTTAAATTTCTTAAAAGCTCACATGAAGTCAATAAAAATATGTGTGACTCACTAAGAACTGTGCATGAATTTTAAAAAAAGTTTGCCCCAAAATAAACTTTTTAACTCGAATTTCTCCAAAATCTTTTAATATCCGTTCATATATAGATTGAACTTGTATGACCACGTTTAATTGGCATGGAAAGATCCAGTAAACAAAAATTAGGTTTCACTCACCTGCTGGATCATCTGAAGCTTCTATCATCAAATTTCTTTGGAGTAAAACACTGCTCAATGAAGATGAGTGTGAAAATAAAATATATTACCTAGGAGTGTTACATTTCCAAACAATTGCTGAGTTATATTTGGCTTTGAGCAAGTAGCCCTATATCTGAGATGTGACTACAGGCTTAAGGAAACAGGGTTAGTGACAGATAAACGTTGATATTAAGCAAAAGTTGAGATATGAGACGTTGCCCAGAAGGATTACTAAAAGCGAAGTTCTGCAGAAGATGGCTCTGAAATGAAAGAGGAAGCATCAAACACTTTGACACCTTGATAAGGGGAAAGTAAGAAGAGCACCATTTATGAGCTGTATGAGAGGCCCTGCGCAGTAACCATCATCACTGTCAAATATTCCTTGCATCAGAGATTATCACCTCTATATTATATATTAGGATTTTGAGGGTCGTAGTAATTAATAAAACAAATAAGCAACACAGGTGAAAATAGAGCCAGTTGTGACAAATTGCTCTGAGAAAATCTATGCTTTTATCCTTAGATGTATGTGAATAATCCAATTAGCAATGAGAAAAAGAAAAAGTGGTAAGTGATAAAGGAAGGAGACAAAAAGGAAAAAAAGAAAACTAAAAAAGAAAGGGAAAAAACAAAGAAAGGAGGAAAGAAATGTTAAGGAAAAAAATGAAGTAGGTGATCAATTATTGATTATACAGTCCAAGTGTTACATTATGTGTGAATTGTTCACAAATGCTTCCCAAATCAACCATAATCGTAATAATCATGAACACAAACAAAAGTCATCAAAACTGTACTGTGAAAGAATAAATGTGGTTACTCAACTGGCCTCAGACATTAACAAATAGCTTTTAAATTAGGGATCACTATTTGCCATCTTCTGAGTCTTCTATGAGAAAATAATAAAATCTTAGGTAATTAAACTGTTAAAATGTCTATTTTTTAGTCTTTACTAGATTCATTGACTTTACCCATTTTTAATTGTGTTTCTGGAACTAAGCTTTTCAAGTGAATTTTTTTTCCTCTCATCAAAGTTCTGGAACTTGCTTCTTCATAAAAAGTTGTTATAAGTACCTGACAGAAATGAAAACACTAGACCCACTCCCAAAGCAAGATTTCTTTCTTTAAAAATATTTATTTATTTATTTGAAAGGCAGAGTTATATACAGAGAGAGGGAGAGACACAGAAAGATCTTCCATCCACTGTTTCACTCATTGAATGGCAGCAACAGCCAGAGCTGGGCCAATCCAAAGCCAGGAGTCTGAAGTTTTCCTGGGACTTTGACATGGCTGCAGGGTCCCAAGCACTTGGGCCATCTTCCACTGCTTTCCCAGGCCTTAGCAGAGAGCTGAATTGGAAGTGGAACAGCCCGGACTCAAACTGGCAGCCATATGGGATGCTGGCAATGCAGGCAGCAGCTTTACCCACTATGCCACAGCTCCAGCCCTTAACCAGATTTCTTTGTATAGGAGATACAATAAATACCTTTTTACACAACTTGGTTAGGAATTGAGATGGCTTTGTTAATTGCATGTTCTAGTTAGCTGAGGAATTTTATGACCAGGAAGAAATAGCAGATTGAGCCGGCACTGCGTCTCAATAGGCTAATCCTCCACCTTGCGGCACTGGCACACGGGTTCTAGTCTCAGTCGGGGTGCCAAATTCTGTCCCGGTTGCCCCTCTTCCAGGCCAGCACCTGCCTCCTGGCTTCAGATCAGCACGGTGCGCTGGCCGCAGAGCGCCGGCCGCAGCGGCCATTGGAGGGTGAACCAACGGCAAAAGGAAGACCTTTCTCTCCGTCTCTCTCTCTTTCACTGTCCACTCTGCCTGACAAAAAACAAACAAACAAAAAAAGAAATAGCAGATTGTCCTAAAAATGCACTGTGTGCATAAATCTATGAGTCCAATACTGGCTACTTCTTTCCATCCATTTTTCCTATATTCATGTAAATATTTCCTGATACTGTGTCAGTTAAGCATCTAGCATTCAGAAAGTGTTCACGGGGGAGAGAAGATGGAGGGCACAGCTTATATTTGATCTCATTTCTGGGAGTATGAACTTTTTAAGATTTAATGTTTGTTAAGGTATCACAATTACTGGTTTCTTACTCATGGAATGAATCAGTTGCTAGTGTGTATGCAGACCAAAGCTGTGTTTTATTCAGAAGATTAGAAGCAGTGACATTTAGGGTATGTCCACAGGAAACACTTTCACTTTCAGTAATATATTATTTTCTTGCCAAATAACGTATCTTAACCATATAAATATATATATATATATATAAATATATATATATATATATATAGCAACTGTGGATAAATTCTGTATGTCACTTTCTTTACTTCAGCAGCAATTATGAAGAACTGCATGTTGAATATAATAAACACTCTGTCAGGCTTTCATTTCATTATTTGATTGTATAATACACACATCTGTAGAGTGAGTAAAATTCAGTTACCTGGGGTCATTTTCATTCGTGGGTATTTCACAAACCAGCCATTTCTAAATGCCTGGGGTCCTTGGAAACTCAAGTATAAACTGTTCATTAAAATTTCAATCTGTTCGCACCTAGTGGCATATACCATATGCTAGATATCCCGTGAAAAAATTGCAAAGTACTTTAAAATTCCAATGTAGTCAGCTCTGGGCAACCCTTTGGGGAGAGGCTGACCTGAGATACCTGCCTTTCTTCAGGGATTAAGGAGAATGTGGTTGTGAGTCTACTCTGTTCCTACACTGATAACTGGAAGGAAATACGATGTGCAGATTTGTAGCAGATGAGAGATGGAATCTCTTCAACAGATACATTCTTCCACAGTGCTGTGAGAGCACAGTTAAGCAACTGGAGAAACAGAACAACTCTACCTTTTTTTTATTGAAGTTGTACTGCTTTCTTAGAATAGATGAATTATAGATAAGGAGCTAGCCATTTCACAAGACTCTGGAGGCAGATATACACAAAAGTTACAGTAAACTGAGTATTATTCTGCAAAGAAACTTAGGTGAGGTTTTCTAATATGTTCATTTTGTGCACCAAAGAGAAGGGATTCAGGGATCTTCCTGGTGGTATCACATAAGCATCTTTTCAGAATAGGTTCTTCTAAATGAGTTGTTCTTAGTCTTTTTTGGATTCACTCCAGAATATTCTATCAACTTCATAAGCCATATCATGATACAAGTGTATACAATATCCATTATATATATATATATATATATATATATGTATATGTATATATATCACACACAAGATATTGTTTCCATTTCAAGGGGTTCAAGAAACAATCCAACCTCTTATACCTGTCCATGTATTTAGGTTTATAACCACTCAAAGCAGAAAAGAAGCAGCTGGCATTGAGCAGGAATCACCCAGTGCAGTAGGTAGATGTTAAAACATCCACGACAAAATTTAACTTTGAAATTATTACCTCTCCCCTTCCCAGTTCAAAGTGGGTCACATTTGGGTTGCGTTTCTGAAACCCAAAGAAGCAACAAATCTCATTTAAGTTAAATGCGGGAGGAAGATGCCTTATGTGCCCTTGAGACAGCTTGTTCCCCCCACCTACAGGAGAAGAGGCCAGCTTATATAACCACATCTTAAACATTTGCTTCATTTCTGTACTAAATGTACTCATAGATGTTGAAAGAATTTAAAGTACTCAGCTGAAATCTGCTAAAGAATATTCATTTGAAACAGTTTTATTCAGTACTTGCCCAGAATTTTTTCTAGCTCATGATTCAAAATTGCTGGTTTATATTATTTGAAGGCAGACTATTTTGAACAGCAAGATTACTAAGGATTTGAACTTAATATCACGAACATACTACAGGTCACTGTATTTTATCAATGAAAAAAAGTACTGGACAATTTAGTCTGCAAGACTGCATCTGTGTAATGCATTCCACTGTATGTATTGTCTCCTAATTACTGCACAGGAGGGAAGAGAAGCTTCTTTAGTGCACCAATCTCTACACTCTCCTTAACACAGAGAGCATGCATTTCACACACTCTATCGGGACTGCTTAACTGCAGGGAGAAAATTACCAGTCTAAAAAAGGAAATTTTGGCATATCCCCGAACTGAGCCAACCAAGGTGGAGAGAAGAATGTTCTGAGAGATAGTGTTCTCTTTTTCCCTCACAAGATCAGAGAAGTCCCCTGGACCCATCCTTTATGAATTTTGAATGCTTATTTCATCACCTCACCTTCTGCCACACCTTTCCTAGAATTTTAAGGTGCAACACCACTGCCTCTTTGCATCACAGCTTATGTGTCATAATAAATAGACCATTCTTTGGTTTGGGTGTTTGTCCTAGAAGCTAAGATGCCAGGTTGGGAAGGTCACATCCTGTATTCAAGGGTCTGGGTTCAAGTCCTGGCTCTCCCCTCTGTTCCAGGCTCCTGCCAATGCATATCCTGGGAAGCAGCAACTGATGGTTCAAGAACTTAGATTTTTGCCATCCACATGGTTGTATTGGATTGCATTCCCAGTTCTGGATTCAGACTAATCCAGCCTAATCCATTCTTGGCTTTGGGGAGTGAATCAGTGAATGGGAATGTTTCTCTCTCTCTCTCTCTCTCTCTCTCTCTCTCTCTCTCTCTCTCTCTCTCTTCACCCTGCCTTTGCTCAAGTAAGTAATTTTTCTAGAAGTTTGTGTTTTATCTGCTTGGAAGACAGAGATATATAATAGTTACTTAGATGATAGGTAGAGATCTTGCAACCACTGTTTCACTCCCCAAATTATCGCAATAGTAAGTGCTGAGCCAGGCTTAAGCCAGAAACCCAGTGCTCTATGTCTTCTGCATGAGTGGAAGGTTTCACAGGAATTTAATTCATGATCAGATGCCTCCTAAATGTATTAGCAGGAAGCTAGAGAGAAGTAGAGGTGCTGGGACACAAACTGGGATTCAATGCCTGGCCTAGCAAATATTTTCTTAAATAGACCATTTTTATCTTCTTTGCATTCTATCTTTGAGAAATCACCACTTTATCACTTCATGGTGATCCTACTCCATCCTTGGGTTTATAGTAAGAGTAATATGAACTCCTTTCTCATGAGGAAGCACATGACCAAAATCTGACCTGCTAGAGTCTACTGTTCTTTTTTTCAATAATGATAATTAGAGATGAGCAAATGATATAATGCATGCTAATCTGTTTCTCCTAAAATTTTGGCACTTTTGCCTAGGGGAGGGGGACATTCTGTTCAACAAAATCTGAATATTTGTAGATGACATAAAGTATAATATTGAACAGTTTACCATGTAGAGTAATAATTCCATGGTAATTTGGTCAAGTGGAGGAAAACACATTTAGAGATGCTGAGAAAGTGATTTTAGTGACGTCTTTTATAAAGCTGTATCTAGGAGCATCTGACTCAGTACTTTTCATTCTCCCTGAGTGTTTAATTGTACGGCTTAAATAACTGTACAATTACTCTTTGACACCATTAACTGAAAGAATAACAACTAATAAAGAAAGTGGTACCTAAAAGTGTAATATTGCTTTAGATAAGAAGAAAAATATGGATGTAGTACAACAAGATGAGCAATACCTCAGAAGTGATTCCTCACATCTCAAGCAAAAGTTTATAAACTTTCTTATGCGATAATAAAGATTCTTACCTGTAACATCTTGGGAATTAGACAGTAGAAATAAAATGAAAACAAAAATGTAAAATAAACAAAACTATTTGTTGGAATGCTAGGTTGATGGACAGCTTCCCGCAGCCCGTATTAATGTAATAATGAGATAAATTTTGACCGATGCTAACTTTTCACAAAGCAAGGAATAGCAATAATTACTTCTTGCTAAAGTGACATCCAATAAGTCAAGATGGCTGAAACTTTTATAAACATGCCGTAGGGGCTACAAAAGCCAAATTATATAACCCCAAGCCAATTAATGAAAACAAAGGGAAAGAGACAGGGACATCAGCCAATTGTGTTTTAGAACTCAGCAGCCAGTGTCAAAGCAGAGGCTTCATTCTGCAGGGCCAACACCAGTGTGACATGACTGAAGCATTCATTTCAGGCACAAAATTTAAGGGGGCAATTAAAAACCTTAGTAGTATAGACAAATAATATTTTAATGCCATATTTATAAAAATTCATGCTGAAGATAATAACAAAACTATAAATTAAAAGAGAGCCACTCACAAACACCCATTGTGCAGTTCCTGTCCAAAAAAGAAAATAGTAAGCCTATTTTTAAGAATCATGTAATCTAATGCAACCAGGAGTTCAGGGACAGATTAGCAGCCTCACTGCCCCAGGCAGAAACATTGAGATGGGTTGCTAAGAAACAGAAACTACAAAAATGAAATTCACATTTAAGATGATCCTCATCAAGCTCGGGCACTGGTAACGAGTCCAAGGAAGAAGCAGAGAGCAAACAAAAGTCAACTGAGGTTTAAGAGCATTATTCTGTCAGAGATGCTTGTACCCTGGCAACTTTTCAATGCCTAAAACAATTCACACATATCTGAGTTTAAACAAGGGGGAAAAAAAGGAAATTGTCTACCAAAGCAGTGCAGTTTCAAAAATGAATCCTCTCCAATAATGTGAGCTGAAGCTAGAGAAAAAATCCGACAGGCAGCATTCTGGAGAGCACAGGCAATGCTGGTTGAGCAGGAAATTGACTCACCTGACACTAAATAATGACCCGGTATGCAAGGAGATGTGTGTTCTATAGCAAAGCCCACTGTACAGTATTCGTTCTCTCCTTTCTCATATGAAAATGCTTATTCAAGGTGTTTAGCCTTTTCTACCTGTTTAATTTTGGCTGTGATGTTTTGGGATCATTTCGACTTGTCAAGTAGTGGCAGATTCCATATTTAAGGCAACCTACAAACTGCACAAGAATGAGTTAGATTATCTAAGAATTCTGATCTTGGAGCTGGGTCCAAAAATTGGACCTGATTTTGGATTTTCAGCATTTGAAGAAAGATGAATGCATTTTCAGTATTACATGCAAGTAGTTGCTTTTTGAATTAAAAGAAGTATTTGGAAGGCAGAGTGGCAGTGGAAAGGAGGGACAGAGAGGAGAGGGCGGGAAGGAGAGAAAGAGAGAGAGATAGAGAGAGACAGAGAGAGAGAGAGAATCTTTCATTAATTTGTTCACTCCCCAATGGTCACAACAGCTGGAGTTGTACCAGGCTAGAGACAAGAGCATGGAATTCCATCCAAGTTGCTCACATGAATGGTAGGGACTCAAATACTGGGGCCACCTTATGTTGCTTTCCCTAGCATGTTAGCAAGGAGCTAGTTTAGAAGTGGAGGAACTGGGACTGGAATCAGCCCTGATAGGATATCCTGCCTTTGCAAGTGTTGGCTTAACCTCCTGTGTCCAACACCAGCCCTGGTGTTTAAACATACACACACACACAAACACACACACACACATTACATATATTTCTTACATATATAAGAGAAAATAAAATGTTTTTGAACTATTATGAGGTGAACCTAGTGCATATTTATTCTTTTTTGACCTAGATTCCCAGTTGTTGGGAATAAGCTGACCTTCATTGCATAGTACTCTAACTAAATCTATGTGTCATTATGCGATCAGCCCTATCATAATTTGTACATTCTGCATTCTACTTGTATCTCCAGGGCTCAGCCTAGGAACAAGGCCTGCATCAAAACATTTCCTCTTGTTATAAACACATCTCCCCAAGTCTACAATTTAAGCTGTGATTCAATCCTTATTAGCACACTCATATTACATTATTTTCCATGTTCTTTGGCTTCCTCATGAGACAAGTGATTGATTCAATAATTTAACCATTTCAACAAAACCATTAAATTAATTAGATAATTTCTCTGCAATTTTTCTATTTCTGCTAAATAACTCTCTGTTTTCACAGTTACTGGGATATGCAATTTTTTTTTTCAAATAAGGTTTTTTTATAATAGAGAATAATCATACACGATACAGGGGAAGTCATCCTCAACAGTTTCTTATATGTAGTACAAACAGCTTGTGATAACTCAGTGTTTGCTCAATTTCTTCAACATTAAATAGCAATAAAGTGACAGCATCAGAATTCAAAGCCAGATAGCCAAGATAGAGTTTGTGTACCTACTCCCCAATGCATTTTTCTAGGTTCTACATCCATGTCAGAAAGAGAAGGATTCTCTCTCATCCCTGTACCTTTTATTCTTCATTCTTCCTTTTCGCTATCCTAAACGTGCACACATATACTGTCCTCAGCAAATTTAGTCAAATGCTTCTTCTGACCTGCCTTTGCTGCCATTTGCTATTTAAGAATGTTCAGCTTTGTGTGTAGACCTTGTTTTTTGTTACTTGCGAAGTGAAATCTACTCACCATAAGTGCTTTATTTTCACTGTGCTTCTAGCTAAATACTGCACAGTGAAAACAATTTAAGCAGATGGCAGACTTAAATGTTAAAGATAGGAAAAAAGAATGAAGAAATCTTAGGGTAAATTGAAATATAGAATAGAATGTACTGAATGAGATGCATTAGAGGTTAATTTCACAGACAATTGTAAAGCATTTAGCTTTTCAAAAGATACATGAATGATTTAGGACAGTAACTGAAAGTGCCCTCCTGTGACAAGTGTGCCTTCGTAATACTTAATTCCCAAATTAGTCAAATGTCTTATTATGTGGTTTTCTTGCCTCATGAGGGCGTGCACATTGCCACTTCCATCTTTCTTTCCTTTCATAATAAAATGTTTGCACTCTCAATCAGAATGGGAAAGTACAAAGGACAGAGGTTCATGTAGTTTAATGTGAGTGATGCCTGTGGAGAGTCCAGCTTAAAAAGAAAATAAATGATTTTCTGCTGTCCATTCTAGTTTCTCAAATTCTACTACTAGAGAACAGCCTTTGAATAAGATTTTGAGCTTTGTCAAGATGCAAATTTTCCTGGGAACATTCAAAATCATGAGTCATTTTCCAACAACGAGTAAAGGAAACTAGCAGTTGATTTTCTGAAAACAGCCTTAGTTAAGGAGAAGGGAAAGACAGACATAAGACTGCTAGGGAACTGGATTTAAAAAAAATAGAAAGAAAAAGGTTGAAAACTCAAATTTCTAAGACTAGATATTTTAAAAGTCAAAATATGTCTCATGAAATATTTTCACTTCATCAAGGGCTAATACAGATTTTTGTCTATTTAAAGATATTTCATCAAAGATAAGGAACACTATTTTGATTTCATTAAAAGAGAAAAGATACAAAAGAAAGATTAACGTGAGGAAACCAATATTTATTAAGTTCCTGTTATGAAATAGGCATTTATTTATTATCTCTAACTGTCACAACCCTCTAAGATATTCATGGACTCTACACTATGACAATGAGCTTAGGAATGTTACTTGACTTAATCAAGGCCATACATCTAATCAAAGGTATGGAGGAAAGATCTGGTTCCCCTTGTTCTGCAAATCGTGTGTCCTCTCCACACAGCAATTGGCAGTGGTTCTCTGGTTTCAAATCCCTTCATTGGGCACTAACATCTGAAGCCTATTGAACAGGAAGTGATGCATTCTTTCATTTCATAAATAAAGACACTGAATATACTAGTGTCAATAAAGTATAACTAATAATATGTATCCATTTTGGTGCTCATGTAATTTCCACAGACCCAAGATTAGCTGAATTCTCACACAACGTAATAACCTAAAAGACATAAAGTGAAGTAGTTGAATAAATATGTTCAAAATGTTCCCTAGATAATTTAATGGTACACAAAGGGAAAAAAAAATCTAGCATTCCAGTGAGAGAATTCAAGAAAATATCTGTTTCAGGTGTTTTATTTTTATATGTTGAAATTCAGACATTTCATACCCAAACTTTCTTTTCTGTAGCTAATTTTCTTGACATCTTATGAGCCAAAAGAAATAACAATGCAGAGTTAGTCTATTTTTATGCTCAGATGTAAGGTGGCACCAGAAGCATGAGCTATGAAATATAATTTATAAAGAAAATCTGTGTGGCAAGTCCCGGTAAAGGGAAAGCTGCCTTTTAAGTGTTTGTAAGACAAAGGGTAAAGACTGAAAATTGCGCCTGTGCTGCGGCTCAATAAGCTAATCCTCCACCTTGCGGCGCAGGCACACAGGGTTCTAGTCTGGGTCGAGGCGCCAGATTCTGTCCTGGTTGTCCCTCTTCCAGGCCAACTCTCTGCTGTGGCCCAGGAGTGCAGTGGAGGATGGCTCAAGTGCTTGGGCTCTGCACCCCTTGGGAGACCAGGAGAAGCACCTGGCTCCTGCCTTTGGATCAGCGTGGTGCGCTAGCCCCAGCGGCCATTGGAGGGTGAACCATTGGCAAAGGAAAACCTTTCTCTCTGTCTCTCTCTCACTGTCCACTCTGCCTGTCAAAAAAAAAAAAAAAAGACTAAAAATTTAAATGGCTGCAAAAATGTCTCCGAAAGGTTGGAAAAAAAGAAAAGTATTTATAAGAATCAGGACAGATGAGCCACATGAATAGTTATGTAGAACAGAGACATTTCCTTGGAAAATATGAAAAGGAATATGGTTTAAATAAATACATGGCAAAATATAATTTTCCAGTTTATGTGGAAATGCATGGATAGCAAATTCACAAATACAGAGAAATCATCTTTTGCATTTAATTGTACAAATTAACATAGATATATTCTACTCAATATATATTTCTTTTGGTTAATATGTATGCAGTATTAATGATACATTTCCTTCTGAAATATAATTATATTTATGAATTTTATATTTAATAAAATATCAAGCTTGTATAAAAATTAAATTTGCTTTGCAGTAGGAGCAGTAATCCCCCCTAAGATACACATCATAAACAATCATATTTTCACAGAGGGGAAACCCTCCTGTGACATTGCCCCCATCTTCCTCAGTCTCCTTGATTCTTCATTCCCCTCCCAAATCCCATCCCTTGTACATTGCACAAAGGTACTCAGGATTACATGTCAACACCTACACTTACAATCACCTGATCTAAGCTCACAGACACTAACAATTTGCTATATTTCAAATAAATAGGAGCAGCCTTTATGGGCAGAATGCAGAATAGGAGCTAAGCTGACAGACTGACCCATGTTCTTAAAGTCTGCCTCAGGAAAGAGCCACAAACATGGCCAGGGGACCTCAACCATTTGTGAATAGAGAGGGCATGTGACCCATATATTTAAACTAGAAAACACAAAATGTTATTATACAGTAGATACATTGTGCTGTTAAAGCTTTATGAGAAGTTTCATTCTATTAATAAGTTCAGTACTGTGCTTTATATTTTATAGTTGTTCAATGAAATTTTTGCTTCTCATGTTGATAATTTTTACAATGAAACATAGAGGAAAGAGTGAAGGAACATGTACATTCTGAGCAATGACAAAAAACTATTTGGGAACTGGAAAAAAACAAGGAAATTAATGAAAATCCCACTGTTCTTGCATAATTAAGCATAGTATGTATCTTTGAAACAAACAACTTTAGCTATTTATAATATTTATCTTCTACATATTTTAATTCTTCACAAAATACTTCACTACCCTCCTCTCTATATTTCCTTTTTTTTCCTTTAAAAGTTTAGTCCCCCATTTTTTGCATAAGAGAAATAATTTTCTGGTTGTCAATGTTTAATAACATGTAATAATAGTATTTCACCTCAAGTTTTGTTATGCTATTTAACAAATTTTTTGGTTTGTCTGTAATCACATTTCTTATTTCAAAAATAAAATTTTAGAAATTATTTCTGTTTGGATTTGTGGAATATAAATTCTCTATTCTTTATAAAAGATTATCCTAATTTTTGATGATATGTTAACTGGATACATAATGGTAGGTTGCCAACTACAGTCTCAGCATTCTAGGAAGTATATTATTGTTTTAAGATTTATATGAACTTAATTTTCATGTTTTAAAGATAATAATACAACTACCTAGTTTCTAAGATTTTCTTTTTATCAATGTTTGACATGTCTATCCAACATGTATTCTGTCTCCAATGTCATATTATTCTCCACCAAATGATCTATCTAAAATATAATATAGTTTCCGTCTAACATGGGCCTTTCACCTTTTACTTGTTAAGCTTATTATTTGGCAAAATATTAAGCCTTTTTACTGTAATGTGAATTTAAATTATGGTATTTCAGAAACTTAAAGAAAAAAAGAACTGGAGAAGGAAGGATGCTGGGGGGAGACAGGGAGAGGAAGAAAGAGAGGGAGGAAGGCAATGTCAATGTTTCTACAAAGCACATTAAATCTGTCAAAAACTGACTAAATATTGAAATTAAAAATTAAATAAAATGTAATATAGTCATGTCATGGCATTGCATAAAATCCTGCATTTACCCCTTCTCCCCTCATCATCTGCAGTACAAAACCCAAGTTCATTAGGAAGCGTGCTGACTCAGACAAATCTCTGGAGCCCAGCCAGCGTTATACATCACACTTTATACATCAGACACTTACAGATATTTTTAAATCACTGAACAATCCATGTTGTTTTTTAGGTTCTAAACCTTCACTGATCCTACTCTTTCTGCCAAAATGCCCCGACTGTTGTTCCCAATTGTGTGTTTAACTAATTAATTATCTTTTAAGTTTATGATGTAACTGAAGCCTTTACCAAGAAGCCTCCAAGCACTTTTAGTGTGAGGTGAGTGTGCTTCCTCTACTTTCTGCGAATACTCTATGTGCTTATCCTAATGGCTCCAATGTTCCTTTATATCAGAGGTGATGTCGTACACATCTAATTCTCTATCATCTCATGTAGTGGTGCCCTGTTCTTACAGACATACAGAATATAACTCGTGAATATTAGAAATAACGAATAAGAAGAAGGAATGCTATCCAAGATGAATAATATCATAATTCCATGAGCCCACACAGATAGCACTTATTCAAATGTTAGTTGCTGTCCTCCTTTAATGAATTTACTTGCTCTATTTTTAACAAGAGAAAATCGAAGAAAATAATAACACATTTATTTTATCAGCATTTTTACTTTCATTTTTAGATTGGCACTTAATATTTGTACATATTTATGAGGTATAATGTGATGTTTTGATTCATGATTTTATTGAATAATGATCAACTCAGAGTAATTAGAATACTCACAAGCATCTAAACGTTTAATAAAGTCAATAATCTCCAGGATTAGGAAAAGGAAAAACAGTTCTCACAAGGAGAATAAGTAATGTGTGAATGTGCACACTGACATATCTTTATTTCTAGATAGCAAGAGAACTCTCAGTTATTTTCTGTAAAGAATTTTAAGCATCCAGTACAATAGAAATTGTCAAAATCACAACGATCTTCTTTGCTTTGAAGTGAACTTTCAAAAAACTCCCATATTATTTTTATCATTTCTTATTTATAGACTTAAGAAAATATATTTTAACTTGTTCAGACTCACAATATATTTTCATAAGCTTGTGTGTAAAAGGCAAATGAGTAGGTAAGTGGTTCTTAATAGGAATATGAAATGAAATTGAAATTTTTACTCTCAAATAAAGTCACATCAAAAATTTATCAACATTTTAGCATTATTTAATATTGGTATGTGTTTTTTTTTTTCAAGAAGCAATAGGTATATACATTTCTTACATGGCTTTCTTACATGGATTCTTACATGGCTGTAATTAAAGAAAATGATGTTTCTGGTCACTGTGTGATAAGAGATTTCTCTTTGATGTGCCTATTATTTATTATTTGTAAGTTCACTTATTCAGCAAATGCTTCATAAGTACCTACAAAATCCTAATTCTGTTAGACACTATGAGCACTATAATATGCCAATCAAACAGGAAGGTTAATTCTTGAAGACATAGCCTAGAGAGGCAAATAAATCCAATACGCCATAAAAATATTATTCACGTGATCTGATAAGCCAATTACAGAGGTTATAACAATAATTCTTCAACAATGGTTTATTACAAGTTGAATAAGCGCCAAATAATATTATGACACATCAAAAAAGTGCCTAACCTGATCTGATGAGTTTAAGGAATAAATTCCTTGGGAAAATGATGTGAAAAATTCTGCTGAAAGGTCAAATAGGAAATAGCAGGACAGAGATTGGAAGCATTTCAGGAAGAGGAATCAAGGAGGAGGTATCGGCCAGAAGGGGGATCATGTGGGGCCAGCACTGTAGCACAGCAGATTAGGATGCCACTTGCCACATCAGCATCCCATATCAGTGTAGCTGTTTGAGTTCCAGGTGTCACACTTCCAATCCAGTGCCCTGCTAATGCACCTGAGAAAGCAGCAGAAGATGGCCCATTGGAGCTCCTGGCTGCTAGCTTCAGCCTGGCCCAGTCCTAGCTGCTGTGACCATTTGAGGAGTGAACAAGTAAAATGTAAGATCTCTCTCTCTCTCTCCCTCCATCTCACTCTCTCCATCTCTATCTCCTCTCCCTCTCTCTTTCACTCTGCCTTTCAAATAAATAAGTAAATCTTAAAAGAAAAAAAGGAGGGGGGGGTGTTATGCAGTCAAGAAACAACTGCGTTTAGAATGGCCGATGTCTGAAACATGGGAAAGAAAACAGGTCACTGGAGGAAGAGGCAAGAATGTAGGAACAGAGAGAGACAAGGGCAGAAAAGGAAGTCTACTTTCTGAGAACAGTACAAGAAAGTAGATATTGCAAAATAAGTGGCTTACCCAAGGACAACAAGTTGTTGGTGAAGTGCATTTTAGACTCCTATAAGTCTAGCTCTCCGTCAAAACATACTAGACAGTCAATATAGGGGGAATGACAAAAAATCATAACTTAAGGTGAAACTGAATAGGATAAAACCTAGTTTTTGAACTTCTAGTTGTTTAATATTAGAGAGGATAATTCAACATCTCTGTACTCAAGTTCAGCATTCTCTAATTGTCTACAGATAGCAGCTACTTATACATATGAGAATTATGGTAGCTAGTTTCTGTAAGATGCCCTTCCCCCACCAATGAACTATCCTCCAGCTATTTATACCCTTGCATGGCACTCTTCCTTTGAATATGAGTATGCCCTGTGATTCACTTTTTATCCAATCAAAAATAACGAAGGTAAGTGCCTTATTTCAACATAACAATTTCAAAAAGTCTTGAGTTACTTTTTGCATCAACTAAAATGCTCACTTTTAGGACACACCCATTTGCAATCCAGACACCATGTGTGAACACTTTCTCAGGTGAGCTCCTATCATATAACCATCATTAATTTCTTCCCATATGAATGAATCCAATTGGACAACTAGCCCGGTCTACACTTACTACAGTCAAATGACGGTCCCTAAGTGAGACCTCCTATATGAGTCTAATTAAAGAAGCTTAAGAAGATACAAATATGGGCCAGTACTGTGGCGTAGTGTGTGGAGCCACCACCTGCAGTGTCTGCATCCCATGTGAATACTAGTTTGGGTCCTGGCTGCTCCACTTCCAATTGAGCTCTCTGCTATGGCCTAGGAAAGCAGTAGAGGATGGCCCAGGTCCTTGGGCCCCTGCACCTGGGGGGGAGACAGGAAAGCTGGACATCCTCTTAAAGTAGGGGATATGAATGAATCTCTAATCACCAAGGAAACAGAGAGAGAGAAAGAGAGAGAGAATTGTATCTGTATAAAGAGAATTCTCTAACAATGCTGTGCCAATGTTGGCTCAGAAGGAAGATATCTCTAATAGTAATTCTCAGATAAGCACTAGCTAGTGCACAATGAAGTAAATGCTAGCCTATATCAAATGGCTGTATTATTCTACAATGGTTTTTTTAAAAATAAGCAGCATTGTTTAATATTGTTTTGGCAAGTCAAGAAAGGACTGCCATTCATAATTTTAAATGAATTAGCACAAGATAAAACAGCAATAACAATGGAAGTAAAGAATTCTTCACACTCATCCAATATGCAATGGGCCAACCCACAAGCAGAATGCATAAATATTTTCAAGACTTCATCGAGGCTTGAAGAGGGACCAGACTTTGGATAATAATACAGATGAGAGACCTGAATTATTTTATTTGGGCATAAAAGAATAACATTCTACCCAAACCATGGAAAACACAGGATTTCTTGGATACATAAGATTAATTCTTCTTTGATCTTCTATATCAACATTCAAGACAAAAATCAAAAATCAAAAACAGTTTTTGAAATATATAGTTTGAAAAAGCTGCAAATATAGTTTTGAAAAAGCTGTAAGAGCTTTTCCAGAACACATTCATTCTTTAATGAAATTAACTGCTTTTGTGAATTTATAAATTGATCTTAATTCATCACTAGTTACATTTATTTTCTTCCAAAAAATGAATTCAGATCTCTTAGAGGTAAGTGGTATTTAAAGTAGGAAAATTTTGTAATCAATATTTTGGAAATAGTATTTGAGGAAGCTCTTATGATTTTGTTTATCTCAAAGCCCAAAGATTTACCTTCGATAACTTTCTGATTTGTTCATCCTCAAACATCAATGAACATGCTAGTTTTATGAGAGGGTACTATATATTTATTTCAGTAAAAATCTATCCAGAAAGGAGAATTTTTAATCTATCATAAAAAGATTGTAATGCAAAGAATTGGCCACATTTGTGATGGAATAGTTCTAATCTCAGAGAATGTTGAAATGGTTTAGAGGTTAGTAACAATAGAAAGCCACTATCAGCCTCAGGGCTAGAGAAAAAAAAAAGTATTATACAACCAAAGCACTTCTAATTGACCAATCATACCCTGAAGCCAGGAGGCAATGGAGCCTGAGAAATGTGTTCCCTATGTTACAGACCAGAGCAAAGAAAAAGAATTGGGGCTGAGAATAAACAGCTGGTGATCACTTCAATAGGTAATATACAAATTACAGCTCTTTAAACTCTAGTCTGTGTGATACTCAGATTGTTAGCATCAACACAACCTGGGAGCTTTAGAAGAGCTAAATTGTTACAGCCCACTCAAACATACAGATGCAGGTATCTGAGAGTGAGTGGTCCCAGGCATTGTGTTTCAGCATTTATAATAGGTTATCAGAACAGTTTATTGTCCATAAACTTCATCTTCTCCCTCTCCATTTTACCTGACACTGTAACAATGCAGATAGATTTGTGAGAATCACAATCTATTAAGCCTTCTGGTGTATTCACATTAATTTAACTTATTATTTATAATTTTATATCTTATCAAGAATACAGTAGATACCTACTGAGTAAAAGTAGAGTCCAAGTGAGTTATCCGTACTTCTCAGGTGACAGGTGAAGGTCTAGACTGGTCACTGTACCCAGCTAGGAATGGGTGTGGGAACAATGATTCTGGGCAGTTACATTCACAAAAAATAATGTCTAAAGAATCTGGTCCTCCTTCTGTACTGATGTAGCAAAAAATAAACTGCTTAGCAAATCTTCTTTCTCTTATCCACAAGATACAATTCTTCCCTGTCACTTTAGAGAGCCAATTTTCTCTTGTCTTCTGTCTGCTATGAATAGATTTGAGGAATACAATGTTGTTAGCTGAAATATTCTATTCAGTTTGACACAGCGAATTTGCTCTATTATTTTCTATCTTAACTTGCATTTGCTTACTCTTCCAAATCAGTTTTTTTTTAGCTTTCCACAATCCAGGAAGCTTTTCTGTCTTGTACTTATGTTGCTCACTGAGCTGTTTCATTAACTTCAACAATTTGTATGTCTTTTCTTGTTAGCTGCATCCATAATGGCTTTGAATGATAGTGTCAGTATTGCAATGTGTTTTTAAAATTTCCATTTCTCTCACTGACTTTATTACAAACACAGACAGTAGAGCTTAACTATTAGTAATTTCTTCTTTTGAATGCTCAAAAATTGTGAAATTATAAAAATTGGAAATTTATTCATGGGAAAAATATTTAACAACATTTCTGTCAACATCTCAAGCTTAGATATCTTCATACTTCATTAAACTATTATATTTAGTCAAAAAGCTATAATGGAAAACATATTTTGGCATTTATATCTCACATCTAAAAATATGGCATTACAGCAAAATGAACAAGTGTTTTGTATCAATTAACAGTTGTTATAATGTTCTTGGTGATCAAATGAGCATGTATTTTATACAAACAAATCCCAAGATAGCAAATATATGATGTGATTGACAAGCAAACAAAATTTCTGCTGGGAAAAATAAAGAAAATATTTACATACTTTTCAAAATGTCTAGTAAAAATGAATATGTTAACTGATAAAATATTTATCAACTCATTTTGGAAATTCCTGTTAAGTGTTCCACCACGTTCAGTTCCTGTTTTTCAAAAAAGGATGCCTAATAAGCAGAAACCCCCTGAGGTAGGATGAACTTCACAGGAGATGTCACTCTGAATCTCCAAGAGGAGCAATAAAACGTTATGTAGAGAATCTAAGTTGCATGAAGTAAAACGCCACAAGGGCTACTAAGGCTTAACATGTAAAACTGAGAAGAAGTACACACAAAGTAACTAGTCCTCATGCCATTGGTGTCTAAATCAGGGTCAATTCCATTTAAGGACCAGAGAGAAGAAAAGTCAAAAATTAGTGTTCTAATCAGTATATTCTATGATTCCCCCTGTAAAAAGTCCTTTATAATGGTACAAGGATTAGAAAAAAGAAAAAAATGAGGGCTTTATAAAGAGTATAAAAGACATGTTGTAGGTATCGTGGAATGTCTCTGGGGAGTTGGAAAGCTCTCAATGTCTCTTTAACATATGTTATATTGTTGTATAGAATATTTTTTCTCACCAAAATTAAAGGAAGCAATTTTTGGAATTCTGTTTGTTTTAACACTATCTGTTTCGAACATAACTTGTAAATTTTTAGCTCACTAGGAGCAATAACCTCAGCTAGGAATGATAAAGTGGTATTTGTGAATCAGCTAACCCTAGGTAATTTCTTTTTAAGATTTCTGTCAGATAAGTTTTACCCAATACTTTTTATAGAGTACTGTCCTTTCAGCACTCAATAAAATGCCTTCCTTGTAGAGAAATCTCACTGATTGTATAGAATTGAATTCAAGGGTGTGAACATTGTTTAACCTTTGTAACCTTTAACTGTGGGAATTGACATTTACCTCGAGATTCTGAGAGAAAGATCCCCTACCAATAACCTCTGAATTTCTTCTCACACAAAGCTGTACCTCTCTCTAGTTTTAGCTACCTCTCAATGCAGACATACTCCAAATACAATTCTCACTGGAAAAATACAGTCACATGATTTTCACATTTCTTATTTTTCTTCCTTTTTTGCTTTAATAGTACCATATAAAAATGGGATCAAGGAACTATAGATACTAAAAATTTAAGGAAAATCCCTCCTTTTTTGAGGTAGTAAATCAATACAGAGAATGACATTGCAAAAACAGATTTTTCTTACTGTAAAATAGTGTGTATGCAAAAGAAAATAAAAATTTCAAACATTCCAATGGATTCCTATTAATTCTCTTAGTTATTTTCCCAAAAACAATGCTTGAGAATAAACTATTGTAGATAATAATCAAAATCATTAAGTTATCTCTCATTATTTTGCTAACTACATAGTGTTTAATTGTATAATTATAACTTGCTAATTGCTTTGTTGATGTTACAATAAATATTTTTACCATAAATATTTTTGTAGAAATAATTTTATTTGTAGCATGCATTCCCAGAAGCAGAGTTTCATAGATACAGGTACTGCCAAATTATCTTACAAGAGAGTAGTTCCAGTTTATACCTTCATAAGGAATGTACAGTCATACTGTAATAGTAAATAAGCAAAATGATAAATTACTGTTTTAATAATTCACATAGGAGAAGATGGAATTGAAATATACCTATAGGAACATTTGTTTAGCCAAGCAGTTAAGACAACTGTTTGCCACATCAGAGAATGTGAGTTCCATACACAACTCCTGCTCTTTTGATTTTAGTTTCTTAAGAACTTAGACCCTGGGAGACAGAGGTGATGGCTCAAGTAACTGAGTTCCTGACACCCATATGGAAGACCTGGATTGAGTTTCTGGATCTTGGCTTCAGGCTGGCCCTTCCTCTGCCTAACCTTGGCCATTGAGTGCATCTGAAGTGTTAATAAGTAGATACAAGCTTTCCTTCTCTCTCTCTCTCAATCTCTCTCTCTCTCTCTCTCTCTCTCTCTTTCTTCCTTCACAAATACATTTTTTAAATAGTCAATATCTTGTATCCTGATTTTTAAAAGTTTTTGTAGTCTGTGTGCATTTAGCTGGCACAAATTTGGGTACCTTTTCATACTTTAAAGGTATTTGTTGGAAGCAGGCACTCAGCTCAGCAGTTAAGATGTCCCATTCAACATCAGAGTGCCTGGAATTGATTACTGGCTCTGACTTCTGACTCTAGTTCTCTGCCAAGATTGACTTTAGGGGGTGGAGATGGCTCAGATTTGGTGTTGGTTCCTGTCAACCAAGCAAGAGATCTGTATTACACTCCTGGCTCCTGACTCAGACCCCAGCTCAGCCCCAGCCATTGTGAACATTTGGGGAGAAAATCAGGAGTTGGTAGTTTTCTCTTTCTCAAACAAAAATCTTTTTAACGTACATAAATGGCATTTGAGGAATTTAAATTATCCATTTACAGATGATATGATTTGTATAGAGAAAAATATAAATATCCTACTAAAAGATTATTAAAACATATAAATTTAGTAAAGTTGAAGGATAATAAATAAACATAAAGTCAGTACAATTTTATACAAGAGTGAACTTTCTCATAAAGAAATTATGAAAACAATTCTATTATGACAGCTTCAAAAATAACATACCCAGAAATAAATTTAACCAAGTGTATGAAAGAATTATACAATTAAAATAAAAATTACTCATAAAACAAATTGAGAAAGACACAAAAAAGGAAACTACCTGCTATGCTCATTGTTGGAAGATTTAATATTCTTAAAATGTTCAGACTACTGTAAGCAACTTACAGGGTCAATTCAATTCACTAAATATCAATGACATTATTCACAGAAGTGGCAAAATAAACTCCAAATATCGCATGGAAGCACAAATTCTCAATGTCATGATATACAGCATGGTACTTATATAAAAATAGACACATAGACCAATGAAACAGAAAAGAGATCTCAGAAATAAATGCATGCCTCTACAGCATGATCTTGACAAAGGAATGGAAGAAATATTTTGGAGAAAGGATGACCTGTTCAACAAATAGTTTTGAGAAAACTGGATTTCCATACAAAAAGATCAAGCCTGACTTTTCCTTACTTCTTACCCTATAGAAAAATCTAATCAAAATGAATCAAATATCTATATGTATTACATGAAATTAGTATACAAAAGCATAAGGGAAACACATAAAACATCAATAGAGACAGAAGTCTTTGGAATTAAGTCTCCAAAAGCAAGGCAACATAACAAACCAAGAAAAATTGTGTTATATCAAACTAAGAAGCTTCTTCACAGCAAAGAAAATAACCAATAGAATGAAGAATCAATCTACAGAATGGAAGCAAATTTTGCCAACTATTCATCTGATAAAGAATTAATATCCAGAATATAAAATGAACTCAAAAATGTTAACAACAAAACAATTCAACTAAAAAAATGGGCAAATGGCCAGTGAATGAAAACAATGCACAATATTGTTAGACAAAAGGAAATTAAAACCACAATGAGATATCATCTCACGCAAGTTGTAATGACTATCATTAAAAATACAAAACATAACATATATTAATAAAAATGGGGGAATCTTATTAACTGTCAATGAGAATGTAAATTAACAGTCATTATGGAGAACAGCAGAGGGGGTCCTCAAAAAACTAAAAATAAATCTGTCATAAGATCCAGGTATCCTACTTCTGAATAAATATCCAAAGGGAATAAATCAGTTTATTATAGCACTACTCGTAACAGCTGAGATATGCAATCAACCTAAGTGTGCTTAAGTAGATACATGTATAAAGAAAATGTGCTGTATATACACAGTAGAATATTATTCAACAATAAAGAAGAATGAAATCATGCCTTTTGCAGCACAATAGAACTGGAAAACATTAGTTATGTGAAATATGGCAGATGTAGAAAGACAAAATACGTTCTTTCTCACATGTGGAAGCTAAAAAAAATGGATCTTAATGTAGAATTCTGATTATAAGATACAGGAAATGAGCAGGGGAGAATGGAGGGAAGGGGGCTGCACAGTGGACACCAGCACATAGTTGGATACAGATGTCCTAATGTCCCACAGCACAATGGGGTAACTGCATTTCACAGTAAACTATTTTATATTTCAAGAAGAACTAGGAGAGAGAAATTTTAGGGCTCCAAAGGTAAAGAAATGATGAAGAAATGAAAATGTTGTGATTTGATCAGCACATACTCTACAAATGTCTTGAAATATCACAACATAGCCTATAAAATGAAAAATTATTATCCCATGAACATGTTAGTTTAAAATATGCAAAATCATTTTTGATTGTTAAAAGGAACCAACTTTTTAAATTAAAGCCTTAAGAAATCATGTAGAAAAAAAAATACTACCATGGATAAAGTATTACATTGTACAACAACAGTCAGCACAAGAGCTGATCGAGTCACTGTTTCTCATAGTGTCCATTTCACTTCTACAGGTTTCCCCTTTGGTGCTCAGTTAGTCATCGCCAATCAAGGGAAACAAATGATATTTGTCTCTTTGGGACTGACTTAATTCACTGAGCATGATGTTTTCCAGATTCCTCCATTTTGTTGCAAGTGACCAGATTTCATTGTTTTTGACTGCTGTATAGTATTCTGTAGAGTACATGTCCCATAATTTCCTAATCCAGTCTACTGTTGATGGGCATTTGGGTTGGTTCCAAGTCTTAGCTATTGTGAATTGAGCCGCAATAAACATTGCTGTGCAGACGGCTTTTTTGTTTGCCAATTTAATTTCCTTTGGGTAAATTCCAAGGAGTGGGATGGCTGGGTTGAATGGTAGGGTTATATTCAGGTTTCTGAGGAATCTCCAGACTGACTTCCATAGTGGCTTCACCAGTTTGCATTCCCACCAACAGTGGATTAGTGTCCCTTTTTCCCCACATCCTCTCCAGCATCTATTGTTGGTGGATTTCTGAATGTGAGCCATTCTCACCGGGGTGAGGTGAAACCTCATTGTGGTTTTGATTTGCATTTCCCTGATTGCTAGGGATCTTGAACATTTTTTCATGTGTCTGTTGGCCATTTGGATTTCCTCTTTTGAAAAATGTCTATTGAGGTCCTTGGCCCATCTCTTAAGTGGGTTGTTTGTTTTGATGTTGTGGCGTTTCTTAATTTCTTTGTAGATTCTGGTTATCAACCCTTTATCTGTTGCATAGTTTGCAAATATATTTTCCCATTCTGTCGGTTTCCTATTCACTTTCCTGACTGTTTCTTTTGCAGTACAGAAACTTTTCAATTTGATGCAATCCCAGTAGTTAATTTTGGTTTTCAGTGCCTGTGCTTCTGGGGTCTTTTCCAAGAAGTCTTTGCCAGTACCTATGTCTTGCAGGGTTTCTCCCATGCTCTCTAGTAATTTGATGGTGTCGGGTCGTAGGTTTAAATTTTTAATCCATGTTGAATGGATTTTTGTGTAAGGTGAAAGGTAGGGGTCTTGCTTCATGGTTCTGCACGTGGAAATCCAGTTTTCCCAGCACCATTTATTAAACAGACTGACCTTACTCCAGGGACTGGTTTTGGATCGTTGATCAAATATAAGTTGGCTGTAGGTGTTTGGATTGATTTCTGGAGTTTCTATTCTGTTCCATTGGTCTATCCATCTGTTTCTGTACCAGTACCATGCTGTTTTGATAACAACTGCCCTGTAGTATGTCCTGAAATCTGGTATTGTGATGCCTCCGGCTTTGTTTTTGTTGTACAAGATTGCTTTAGCTATTCGAGGTCTCCTGTGTCTCCATATGAATTTCAGCATCATTTTTTCCAGATCTGAGAAGAATGTCCTCGGTATCTTGATTGGTATTGCGTTGAATCTGTAAATTGCTTTTGGGAGAATGGACATTTTGATGATATTGATTCTTCCAATCCATGAGCATGGGAGATTTCTCCATTTTTTGGTATCCTCTTCTATTTCTTTCTTTAAGGTTTTGTAATTTTCATTGTAGAGATCTTTAATGTCCTTAGTTAAAACTCTGTAATTAACACACAATTATTCTTAGATGTTTAAATTTTAACTGAAAAGTGATCTCTGTGAAATATAAGAGTGGGAATAAGAGAGGGAGGAGATGTAAAACTTGGGACATGCTCAATCGGAATGGCCCCAAATGATGGAGTTAGAATTGTGCCAGGGGTTTCCAATACAATCCCATCAAGGTGGCATGTACCAAGGCCATCTCATTAGTCCAAGTGATCAATTTCAGCTCACAATTGATCACACTGATAGGTCTAAGAGTCAAAGGGATCACACAAACAAGACTAGTGTCTGCTAATACTAACTGATAGAATGAAAAAGGGAGAGAATGATCCAACATGAGAAGCAGGATACACAGCAGACTCATAGAATGGCAGATGTCCTAAATAGCACTCTGGCCTCAGAATCAGCCCTTAAGGCATTCGGATCTGGCTCAAGAGCCCATGAGAATATTTTAGGCATGGAAAGCTAAGACACTCTGGAAAAAACAGAAGACCTAAATGAAAGATCTCTGCGAGTGAGATCCCAGTGGAAAGAACGGGGCCATCAAAGAAGGAGGTACCTTCCTCTGAAGGGAGGAGAGAACTTCCACTTTGACTATGGCCCTGTGGGAATAAGATCGAAGTCGGCTAACCCTAAAGGCTTCCATAGCCTCGGCAACTCATGACCAGAGCCTAGGGAGATTACTGACGCCATAAACAAGAGTGTCAAATTGTTAAATCAACATCAGGAGTCACTGTGTACTTACGTCTCATGAGGGATCTGTCCTTAATGTGTTATCCAATGTGAAGTGATGCTATTACTAGTACTGAAACAGTATTTTTACACTTTGTGTTTCTGAGTGGGTGCAAACTGATGAAATCCTTTCATACTATATATTGAATCGATCTTCTTTATATAAAGATAATTGCAAATGATTAAAAAATCTTGGTGTTAAACTGGAAATTGCATAGACAATTAATCAATTTAAAAAAAAAATCATGTAGGATCTCTGTCCTTAATGTGCTGTACATTGTGAATTAATACTATAACTAGTACTCCAACAGTATTATCATTTTGTGTCTCTATGCGAGGGCAAACCGTTGAAATCTTTACGTAATATGTACTAAATTGATCTTCTGTGTATAAAGAGAATTGAAAATGAATCTTGATGTGAACAGAAGGGGAGAGGGAGCGGGAAAGGAGAGGGTGGGGGGAGGGAGGGAAGTTGTGTGGGGGGGGAGCCATTGTGGTCCATGAGCTGTTCTTTGGAAATTTATATTCTTTAAATAAAAGCTTTATATATAAAAAAAAAAAAAAGAAATCATGTAGAAATGCCGCATCCTATAAGTTGAAGGTATTAGGAACAAAAAGTAAGGTTTCACAAAGAAGAAATTTTGCCTCATGTTTGTAAAATTTTTGTCTCCCTTCAAGATATAGATATAGATACATATCATTCATTGATTCTGTATTTTTTTTGAGAATCTTAATTATACAGGAAAGTAATAACTCAACAGTTGACATTTTGAATTAAGCCATTTACTTAAACCAAGTCGTACAAGAGTCCTGCAATTGGGTATCGGGTATGTGGTCTATCTAACAATAAAATAGTATTTCCCCCAACTATGCCTCTGAAGCTTGCTTAGATAGCTTCCTCAGAAATCACACAGAAAAAGAAGATAAATCCGAATAATATAGTACTGGTAAAATCATACATTTATGTTAGTAGATTAAAGATGTTTGGAATAGTTGGTTGAATTCTACTGCATCAGAAATGGTAACTAATTTAACCGCCTCTAATTCTTATGGTCTCAGATTTTCAAGCACATCACTACTATTATCTCATTTGATCACAACCATAATTTATTAGATATATGTTTAATGCATATTACAAATAAGGAGAATGCATTTCAAATGTATTAATTTATTATAATTTAAGTTATCCATATTTAGTGATTGTTTGGTCATATCAAATGCTTGAATTATGCCTTATATATTTCTAGAGTAAGCACTAGCTATTTTGTGATAATCTCAGTTACACGATACTTTATTTTCTTTAAATTAGAATGAGTTCCTAAATTCTTAAGTATATTTTCATTTTTGTTACGATATATTTTATATAAACAACTTCACAAACCGTAAAAACAGCTTCATACCTCGAGCCTAACAAGTTTGTGATTTTCAGGAAAGCATCATTGTGTCTAAATGACTATGTCAACTTTTTGCTTTCTTTGCTTTTAAATATATGACTTTCATTTTTTCCTCCTTTAACATATTCATATATCAGGAGGAAGCACCTGGCTCCTGGCTTTGGAGTGAACCAACGGAAGGAAGACCTTTCTCTCTTTCTCTTTCTCTCACTGTCTAACTCTGTCAAATTTAAAAAAAAAAAAAGAGTCAGATCTTTTGGATGGATCTAAGTGACCACTTCAGCATGGAAATTCATAGGCTGCTGGAACTCCAAACAATCCTATGTTTATGAAATTTTCCAGAGGCAGTTCCTAGTGTCCTAGAACCAATGAGCCCAACGTCACCACAAATGTGTCTGGATGGTGTCAGGATGGCCCGAAGGTTGCCTTTTCTCAAGCAGACTGCTGAGTGTTTCTCAGCTTGATGTAATTCCATTTGTCTGTTTTGGCTTTGATTGCTTGAGCTTCTAGTATATTTTCCAAGAAGTCATTGGCTATGTCAATGTCTTGTAGGGTTTCTCCAATGTTCTCTAATAATTTGGTGGTATCCAGTCATAGATTTAAATCTTTGATCCAGTATGAGTGGATTTTTGTAAAAGGTGTTTCATATTTTTGCATGTAGAGTTCCAATTTTCCCAGCATCAAGTATTGAAGAGACTGTCTTTGCTACAGGGACTGATTTTATCTCATTTGTCAAAGATAAGTTGGTTGTAGATATGTGATTTGATTTCTTGAGTTTCTATTCTGGTACAAATTTGTACCCATTTTTTTTTGCCAGTACCTGGATCTTTTGATTATAATTGCCCTGTAGTATGTCTTGAAAACTGGTATTGTGATTCCTCCAAATTTTTTTAGTTGTATAAGATTGCTTTAGCTATCAAGGTCTCCTATTTTTCTAGGAATATGAGTTTCAGCATAGTTTTGTATAGATCTGAGAAGAATGTCCTTGGTATATTTATTGGGATCCTCTTGAATCTGTAAATGCTTTCAGTAGTATGGACATTTTAATGATACTGAGTATTCCAATCCCAAGCATCAAAGAGTTTTGCATTTTTTGTGTCTTCTATTTGTTTTTTTAATGTTTTGTAATTTTCCTCATAGAGCTCTTTGATGTCCTTGAATAAATATATGCAACTTACTAAATTTGAGCCATGTAGATATATAAAACTTAAGTAGACCAATAACTAATGTTAAAATTGAATCAGTAATAAAGGCTCTCCCAACAAAGAAAAGCCCATTACTGGACAGCTTCACTGCTGAATTTTACCAGACATTTAAAGAACTAACTACAATTATTCTCAAGCTGTTCAAAGCAATTGAAAAGGAGGGAAAGCCTCCCAATTTTTTTCTATGAAGCCATTATCACCTTAATTCCTAAACCTGAAAAAGATACAACAGAGAAAGAGAAGCATATACCAATTTCCTTAATAAACATAGATGCAAAAAGCCTCAACAAAATACTAGCCAATTGAATCCAACAACACATCAGGAATATCATTCACCCAGACCAACTGAGATTTATCCCAGGTATACTGGGATGGTTCAACATTCGCAAATTAATCAATGTGATATATCACATAAACAAACTGCAGAAGCAAAACCATAGGATTATCTCAATAGATGCAGAGAAAGCATTTGATAAAATACAACACCCTTTCATGATGAAAACCTTAAGAAAATTGGGTGTAGAAGAAACATTCCTCAACACAATCAAGGCAATTTATGAAAAACCCATGGCCAGGGTCTTATTGAGTGAAGAAAAATTGGAAGCATTATCACTAAGATCCGGAACCAGACAAGGATGCCCACTCTCACCATTCTATTCAATATACTCTTGGAAGTTTCAGCCAGAACCATTACGCAAGAAAAATAAAACAAAGTGATATAAATTGGGAAAGAGGAATTCACACTATCCTTATTTGCAGATGACATGATTCTGTATATAGGGAATCCAATATACTCCACTAAGAGACTATTAGAACTCATAAAAGAGTTTGGCAAAGTGGCATGATACAAAATCAACACACAAAAATCAAATCAATAGCCTATGTATAAATAAACAATGACATGACTGAGAAGAGGCTCTCAAGATCAATCCCATTCACAATATCTACAAAGATTTAAATACTTTGAAATAAGTAAATGTTGGGGCTGGCACCGTGGCTCACTTGGAAAATCCTCCCTCTACAATGCCAGCATCCCATATGGGCACTGTGTTCTCGTCCCGGTTGTTCCTCTTCCAGTCCAGCAATCTGCTTTGGCCCGGGGAAGGCAGTGAAGGATGGCCCAGCTGTTTGGGCCCCTGCAACCGCATGGGAGACCAGGAGGAAGCACCTGGCTCCTGGCTTCGGATCAGCGTAGCTCCACCTACATGAACAAACAGAAGGAAGAGCTTTCTCTCTGTCTATCTCTCTCTCACTAACTCGATCTATCAAATAAATTCAAAAAAGAAAAAAAAAAGAACACGTTTAAAAATTTATTTATTTATTTATTTTTGACGGGCAGAGTGGACAGGGAGAGGAAGAGAGACAGAGAGAAAGGTCTTCCTTTACTGTTGGTTAATCCCCAATGGCTGCTGTGGCCGGCGTGCTGCAGCTGGTGCACCCCGCTGATCTGAAGCCAGGAG
This sequence comes from Sylvilagus floridanus, assembly GCA_949820135.1. Taxonomy (NCBI): domain Eukaryota; kingdom Metazoa; phylum Chordata; class Mammalia; order Lagomorpha; family Leporidae; genus Sylvilagus; species Sylvilagus floridanus. The sequence goes on along the minus strand of OX463227.1, from coordinate 100,419,908 downwards.
CCAGGTGCTCCTCCTAGTCTTCCATGCGGGTGCAGGGCCCAAGCACTTGGGACATCCTCCACTACACTCCTGGGCCACAGCAGAGAGCTGGACTGGAAGAGGAGCAACAGGGACAGAATCCGGCGCCCTGACTGGGACTAGAACCCTGTGTGCCGGCGCCACAGGTGGAGGATTAGCCTATTGAGCTGCAGCGCCAGCCTTAAAAAGATTTTAAATAGGAAATCATCTGGATAATATAATTTAATCTAGATTCTGTTATGTGGTGACATACAATCACAAAATCAGTTATCTAAACAATCAATTTTATGTATCAATGTTTAGAAATATTAGAGCACCTTGGCCATTATATATACAATTACAAGAAATTATTGTATCTATGCAATTCAAAGAATTAAGATAAATATAACTCTCATTAAGCATTTTGATATCATGAATTTTACTTTTCACAAATGAAATAGTGCACAGATTAATAGAACAAAAATGAAGATGTAGGTTAATCTGTTAGGGGAAATTACAGTAATGTTGGTGTTTTTGTGTTTTTATAAATCTATCCATGTCACAGGAAGTGTGTCTTTCAATTTTTTATTAAATCATGAATATTCCAACTAAATTTACAACCAAAAATCTACTCTCATCAAATTTAAATAAGCATCTGAGTAATATATTTTATCTAGATGCAAATGTCAGGATCCAATAGATTGTGTTGTGGTGACACATAATCATAAAATTGCACTGACCTAAAAAGAATTGGATTTTAATTTATCAAAGTGTTTTTGGGTTCAAATATCTTCCTGGGATAACTGTCCTTCATGTGGCTTCTTAGCATTCCAAGTTGATGGAGATCCCCCCAGTCTGCTACTGCAATATCTGCAGTGTGTGGTCCCCTTGATTTATGCAGCAGGAGCATGAGCATTACAGGGTCTCAACTCATCAACTAAATGCTGTGTTACAGAAAGGACACAGATGCCTTCCATTTGAAACACACTTTTTTTGAAAAAAGAAAAGTTCCCTCCTCCCAGTTACAAAAAGCAATTGTGAAGGAAAGAGAATTAGATATGAAAAAAAGATATTACATCCTCTACACCAAGCTAACTTTAATTTAAAACCCCATACATAATCCAGAATAAACACAAAGCCTTATAATTTTTCAAAATTGCCTAAGAAAAAACTTTGAAGAACTGAGTGCTTTCTATTTTACATTATGTAAATATAACATTTCGATAAAGGGTATAGTACTCTTGGTGTCAGAAAGTCATGATGTAAAACAATTTTGGAACAATATTGGAAAAGGGAAGGGTAATAATAATAACAAAACATACAAATCACTGATATGAAATTTCTTATATTTCATTTTAATGTCTATGAGAAAATTATTATTTTGATACATGTATAAATATTAAGAAGATAAACTATAACTTGCAATACATGCACAAAATTAAAGAACAGGTCAACATTTCTGTTCGATGTTAGCCTGTGGTAATTCTACAAGGCCTTTTCTTTTCCCAAGGTGGTTTCCTCCAGAGAGAAGACCTCACAGTCACTGCATCTGTTCCTGCTGAATGAGAATGTTATTATATTCATGGTAACAGATGTTGCACCTGGAGGTTCATTTTTTATTTTTAGGAAAATTTCACCATAGAACAGGAAGTTTTATGAAACATCAGTAATTTTACAAAATGAATGTTCAACTCTCAAGTTAACATGTTTCATAAAAATGAATAAACAAAGTTAATGTTATTAATTGCTGTTGAACATTGTTTCAAAAATATTAAAATATCACCTAAAAATAAATTAACATTTTGATACACTGCTTCAAATCTGGATTTTTTGTCTGTAATTTTTGTATAATGAAATATAACATGATCTTGAGTTCTAATGGCAATTAAATAAGAGTTAGCCGTATTTTTATATTTAATTGTTTTATTTCTGAGTGTCACTGAGGTGCTCAAACATTTGCACTTCATTTTAATTAAGGGATAAATCCTTAGCTGAAACTTCAAAAGAAATAAAAAACAGACATATATTGATTAAAATTAATTTTGTCAGATCAAATTGTATTTGAAATCTTTGATGAACTTAAAAATTAAAAATGAAAATAATTCAGAGGCTATGGGCCATTCGTGTTCAATTTATATTCAATATCCTTCATACTTAGTGTGCACTCAGCATGTGCCTTATCCTATGATCAGTTTTTGTATGCGGTCATATATCAGGTCCAACAGAAAGTAGACACCAAGAAGGAGCTGGACTTTCTATGGGAAAATAGCTTGACTTTATTAGGTGCTGATCAGTAATGGGTTGCTGCAGTCTCCAGGAAGAAGACATGACCTTAGCAAGGCAGTCAGCCACTCCCTAGAAGCTAGGAGAATAACTACTTCAGTCCTGAGGCAGGAAGCTTGTCAGCACAGTGTCCATTCCATTTTTCTCTCAGAGGAGTCTACAAGAATGGTTACAAAACACACAAACAAACTCTCGTGATTCTGTTATTAATTATTAATTTCCTTTAATGAAAGAACTGGTAAAATTCTGGAAACATCTTAGTTTGAATTTGTCGGATTTGAATCACATTTTCATATATATTCCATTGCCAAGTAAGTATTAGTAACATCTTCACATTTTAACTCTGAAAAATATGAATTCAGGTATGGCCTTTATACATTCGAATCAATAGAAATATAACATGCTATATTTATTGTGTCTTTTTGGGGCACAAAAAAGTTTGTATCCATAATAGAGGATTCATAAAAATTTTTGAGGTGGGGAGTAATATTATGATGTTCCATTTAGAATCATGTTAATAAAAGTGATTTAAATACACTATAATAAAGAACAGAATTGCACAGTTATCTGAAGCAGACACTAGATATTAATTTGAGGAGAACCATGTAGATTTCCCAACATTGGTTACTACATGTAATTTTCAATGACCATTTAACCTTTCCATGAATTCAACTACTTTTGGTCCAGGATAAGATTACTGGTTGTTCAAATATGATCTAAATAGAGATATTTAAAGCTGGTTGTCACTACATTTGATTCTGTAGTTATCTTACAAAAAAGTCAAGCTTCAGGGGGTCTGACCTCCAGGATATGTTTTCCATGCTCAAAAGAACAGAGATAATAGAGATTTTAATGAAGCTATTCGAAAGCTAACAGAGCATTTTAGACCTTTAAAAAATGTTACTGCTGAGAGACATATGTTCAGGGAAATAGCTGAAGAACATTGTTAGCCTGTTGATTCTCTAGTTAGAGGCCTAAGTAGCCAGCCTTGTCACATGACTTAAGGGCATAGAATCACACAATATTGTGGAATGAAATGAATAGTGAAAATAGAGAAAATTTCATAAGGAGATTAGTGGTCTGGGATTTTATTCCACTGAGTATGTATGATTTATTAGGTTATGAAGGTTATATACCAGCAAGATATACACACTTTTTATTATGTTACATAAATCAAAAAGTAAAGAAAATCAGAAGGGTAAGGAAAATATTATCAGCAATTTTTTAAATTTTGAAGCATAGTTTAATTAAATTTCAGCTATAATGATTCAGGCAGTGTGTTCAAGGGTTATTTGGTACCCAGGAAAGCAAAGTAACTCTAACATCTGAAACATCCATTGACATCAGAAGATATCTGTGTTATGCACTGAATATTTATTTAATATAAATAAAGAAGGTAAATGCTATTGAACTGGAGTCACTGTGAAAAAGACAGATTTGAAATCTGAAATTAGAACATCTCTCTAGAGTTTATAATGTTCATGGTTCAAAACAGTGGCAGAGAATGAAATATTTTACATAGTGTTTTCTGTTCATATTGGAAAAGACTTGAAATGAACTAGCTCATAATGTGTAGAGTCCACCAAAATGACCTACATGAGATCATTTTACACTGAGGGAGATCTCTATGAACATGTAAGCATAACTACAACAGCAAAATCTACAACAGAGTATAACCTGTCAAGAAAAAATAAACTTAGAAAAATTTACATAGGTGATTATCTGATTTGCCATCTATTTTGTATGAAAATACTTTGAATTGTGTTATACAAAATTACAGCCAACACAACTTTTCCTTATCCAAAGTCGTGCCTGGTTTCTTCCTTTGGCTGATTATGACAAGAAGAATGAATGGTGATGACCCAAGATCCATACAGAAGAGCCAAAGTATCTCTAAATAGTTACAGAACAGAAAAGCTCATCATAGGGAGCAACAGGAAGAGACTCAGCAGCAAGGGGGCTGAGAGTCTCAGACTTCACCCTGACTCACTGTGAAGGCTTCTCTAGCATAATTAGCCGTTGACTGTCTTCTTGCCACATCCCAGTGAAAATTCTCAGGATGTGAGGTACATAACTAAACCTCATCCCTAGAAGAATAGTTGTATCTATAAGAAAGACTTTGAGAATCCAAACCATGTGCCATCTGGAAACCACACAACATAAGAGTACTTCTCAAATTCTGTGGAAGAGAAATTAGAAAATGAGCTTATTTTGGTGCACAGCTTTTAAATACATGCATAATTTTCATAATATATAATGTTATGACTCTTTGAGGACCCTTTGTGCGCTTGGATTTCAAAACTTTTGCACCAAAATTAGTTGGTATTTAAAAAATTGGTTTATTTATTTATTTGAGAGACAAAGGGGGAGGTGGTATATGTGTGTGTGAGAGAAAGAGAGCGAGAGAGAGAGAAAAAGTGAGAGAGATCCTACCTACTGATCTACTCCCCAAACACCACATAGCAAGGGCTTGATCAGGGCCAAATCTGGAAACTCAGAACTTAATCTCAGGTATCCCATATGGGGAGCAGGAACACAATTATTTCAGCCAGAACTGTTGCCTCCCAGGGTTTACATTTGCAAGTAGCTGGAATCAGGCATTTCAATGGGGAACAGGTGACTTAACTGGTGTCTTAGCAACTATGTTAAACACCACCCCTAAACTTATCTTTTAATTCCATTTTTTACATGAACATTTACAAATTTCCTGTTATATGGATTTATAGTCTATTAAAAATTAACTTCAGGAGTTGACATTGGGACCCAATCCAATGGATTAAGCCATCACCTGTATAGCCAGCTTTCCATATGAGCACTGGTTCTAGTCCCGACTGCTCCACCTCTGATCCAGCTCCCTGCTAATGCACCTGGGAAAGCAGCACCAGATGTCCCAAGTGCTTGTGCTTCTGCACCCATGCGGGAAAGCCGGATGGAGTTCCTGGCTTCTGGCTTCAGTCTTGCCCAGCTCTGGCCACTGATGGCATTCAAGTGGTGAACCAATGGAGGAAAGATCTCTTTCTCTGTCCCTCCTCTCTCTGTGTAGCTCTGCCTTTCAATTAAATAAATAAATAAATGATTGTTAAAAAAATTTAGTAGCCTAAACAGTGAGTAGGTCAAAACATACCTCAAGAAGAGCATAATACTAACATAAAAACAGACACACAAATCATTAGAATATAAGAAACATTCCAGAAATAAATAGTACATAAAATCAAATAATTTTTAACAAAGCCACCAGCACACAATGGACAAAGTATATTCTTTTCAATACATAGTGCTGGTAAAAGAGCAGTCCACGTGCAAAAGAATGATGTTGAATCTTACATGATACATACAAAAACCAACTCAAAATGGATCAAAGACCTAAACATAAGATCTAACACCAAAAAACTCCTGAAAAATGAGAGAGAAAAAGCTCCTTAACACTGCTCTTGGCAATTATTTTTGGATAACACATTAAAAGTTCAGGCAACAAAAATGAAAAAAAATAACAATAAGTCTATATCAAATCAGAAAGCCTCTGCACAAGGAAAGGAAGCAATCAACAAAGTAAAAAATAGTCTTTAGATGAGGAGAAAATATTTGCAAACGATGTGTCTGATAAAGTATTTATATCTATAATATTCATATAAAGAACTCATATACCCAGTAGTAAAATGCAATGAGGCCAAAACAACCAACCAAACTGATTATAACATGGCAAAAATATCAGAATATTCAGCTCTTAAAGAAAACATACAAATGCTCGACAGGTATATGAAAATGTGCTCAACTTCACTAATCATCAGGGACATGCAGAGCACATGAATGGTGAGATAACACCTCATACCTATGCAGATGACTATTATAATAAAATACATGCTGGCAAGGATGTGAAAAAAGGGAACCCTTTTACTTTTTTTTTGTGGGAATGCAAATTGATAGTTTAGAAGACGTATGGAAGATCCTCAAAAAATTAAAAAGTAGAACTATACATGAGTCAGAAATCCCCCTTCTGGGTAAATATACAAGGAAATGGTATCAGCACCTTTTTAAAGAGATATCTGCACACCCATGTTCATCGCAGCATTGTTCGCAACCAAGATATGGAAACATGCCAAGTGTATGTCCACAGTAGTAATTAGGGTACATATACAATAGAATGATATTCAGCTTTAAAAAAGAGATTCTACCATTCATGGTAATATGAATGAACTTGGAAGACATTAGACTAAGTGAAATCATTCAGACAGAAAGGTACTCACGTATGGTCTCACTTATAGATTAAATCTAAAAAAGATGAACAACTAGAAACAAAGTAGAATGGTAGTCATTCTAAATTAATAAAGGGTATCAAAGGGAAGATGTTGGTCACAGAATTAGAAGTTGTAGTAAGGTAAGATAAAGTATAATGATTTTTTATATAGCATGAGAACTATAGTTAATAGTGCCATATAATATACAGAAAATTTCAGAAGAGAATAGATTTTAGATACTCTTACTACAAAATAATCACACAAAAACTACAGGCAACCCTTAGAAAAGACAGGTTAGTTTGCTTGACCATATAACTATTTCATTATATATGTATATCATAACATTAAATACATAAAATAAAGCAAAAAATAAAAGTGTTTTTAAAGGATGCACAATTGGGGGAGTAATGTGAACAAAAAAAATGAGTACCTTTGGGCTTCATGTCTCATCGATAATGATGAATTACAATTAACCAACAATGTTTACTGTTGTATTTTTTCTGTACTTTAACATTCAGTTATTCATATTTAAAGTGTGGGTGATTTCTTGTAATAGCTCATAAAATTCCAGATTTCTGGCTTATATGTCACAATACTGAATAAACACCATCTCATTATATAATCCCCTGGTGCCATTTCTTTCAATAACACATTTCTTCACTTCATTTTGTTCTCCCAAATTTTATTCACAATCACAATAAATGTTGACCAACCAGGTCTCAGTTTTTGTTTTCTTTTTTTTTTTTTTTTTTTTGACAGGCAGAGTGGACAGTGAGAGAGAGAGAGACAGAGAGAAAGGTCTTCCTTTTGCCGTTGGTTCACCCTCCAATGGCCGCTGCGGTCGGCGCACTGCGCCTGGCGCACCACGCTCATCCGATGGCAGGAGCCAGGTGCCAGGTGCTTTTCCTGGTCTCCCATGGGGTGCAGGGCCCAAGCACTTGGGCCATCCTCTACTGCACCCCCGGGCCACAGCAGAGGGCTGGCCTGGAAGAGGGGCAACCGGGACAGAATCCTGCACCCCAACCGGGACTAGAACCTGGTGTGCCGGTGCCACAAGGCGGAGGATTAGCCTGTTGAGCCACGGCACCGGCCTCAGTTTTTATTTTCATGGTGATAATTTTATTTTCTTTTTATTATCAATCTATTCCTTCATTTGATACCTGCCTATCTTCTGTACAAATGTGAAGCAACACTGGGAGTGGAATAAGAGAATCGGTCATAAATAATCCGAAAGTCAGAGTGGATGTTTAGCTTAGCAGTTAACATGCCCCATCCATGATCAGAGTGGTTGGGTTTAATTCCCAACTCCTGCTGCTGACTCAAGTATCCTGCCAATGAGGACCCTATAAGACAGCAGTGATGGCTCAAGTGATTGGGTTCCTGGCAATTTTGATCTCTGGCCTTGGACACCACCCCCACACCCTGCAACTGTCCCCAGCTGCTGTGCATATTTGAGGAAGAAAACAGCAGATGAAAGCAATCTCTCTCTCTCTCTCTCTCTCTCTCTCTCTCTTTCCCTCTCCCCCTCTTTCCCTCTTTGTCTCTCTCCCTCTCTCTCTCTCTCTTTCTGCCCCCTCAACCCTCTTCAATTATAATCAGAATTTTTTTTTAGCTCATAAGATGATAGAGCTTATTAGCAGTTTAAGTCTCTGAAACTAATGGTTACAAATTATGTACAATGGAACCCTCTCATGAATGTTCTTTTTGAGTAATATATATATATATATATATATAAATATATGTTTAATTAGAATTAGTTTTATAATAGATTTAGAGTTCCATGTGTTTCTATATGTTAGTTTAGGTGGACAAACAAGCTTCAACATATTTTATTTTTCACATTATGTGGAAAAACAATTATTGTTAAATTTTTAAATGATAAATAAAATTCTGAATCGTATTGAATAATTTGAATCAAAACCTCATTGGTGTGATATTCAACATACAAAATTAAATCTTCCCTAAAGCATCAATTTTGTTTCAGCATACTTTTTCATTTTGTAAATTATTGGATAATAAATTTATAGTATTTGCAGCATTATATATGACTGCAACTAGGTAATTTATTATCCAGCATAGGCTCATAGGCCTTGCTTTATTTTAGAATATATTTATTAATTTTGGAGTCAATAAACATTGGATCCATTATATAATATAACAACTTATAAACAGAAAATATATGAATTCCTGACAAAATAAGACTAAGGAGGATGTTTTTATATTTAGCACGTTATATATTTATCATGAAGAACATAAAAAAATCTTACTATCCAAACTGCAATTTTAAACATTATTACGTTAAGTATATATTTATTTTATTTTATGTGAATTTTTATAGAATTAAATATCACTTTTGGAGATTAAAAAAGGAATTATTTTAATTAATTTACAAGCTAAATAAACTTATACTTTAAGTTTTTGCTGTTCTCTAATAATTTGTCAGAATCATTGAAAACCTGCAAACAAAAGAGAGCAGGATAGAATTAATGGTGTGTTCATGCCAAAGCCACAAATAAATCCCATGCCTGGAAACAAGCTTTCCTGAGGATTTTACGTTCACATTCAGTCTATCACTTTCTGTTATGCCAGACTTGAATAACTTTCAAACAGGATGTGAGTTTAGATGAAGAATTTGCAGAAGGACAAAAAGTTAATATTAGCAGTAGAGGAAGAAAGTAATCTATTGCTATATTCTATAACAATTTGAGCAATAAGAGATAATCACTTTTCATGTTAATCTGCATCTAAATGATCTTTTGAATAAGAAGGTCATTTTTTTTTTTTACCATGGATTCTACATCAAATCTCAATCTATGTGTACCACCAAATCTTTATAACTATACTCTCTGGACTAGGAAATAAGATTTGGTTCCAGTGATAATCTTGAGAGCCATTCCCCATAAAAATTACATCCCACAGAACTATCCTGAAAATCATTTTTCTAACTCTAAAAGTAGCCTTCTGGTAGTATCTGTTGTCCCTATACTCTGATCCTTAAAAGTATACAACCACAATCCCTTAAAATGTTCACATAATCTTGTTATGTTGTTGCTTCATTTTTATTCCACGGATTAAAATTTGAACTGCTATTTCTCAGCACTAGTGGGAAAGAAGGGAAAAATCATTTATAATTAAACTGAGGCTCATCAAGTGCTCTAAGCATAGGTTTCTTTTTATTACCTATGTTTGGTAGAGGAACTCTGTAAGTCATCTAGTTGGCCCTTGATAGTGCTCTCTCTGTGTCAAAAATCTTTTATTTTCCTATTTTTAATGTTTATATATTTTAATCTACTTGAAAGGCAGAGAGAGAGAGAGAGAGAGAGATCTTCCAACAATTGGTTCACTACCCATATGGCCACAACAGCCAGGTCTGGGCCAGGACAAAGCCAGGAACCCAATGGTTGGACCATCATCCTTTGCCTTCCAGGATGCATTAGCAGGGAACTGGATAGGAAGCAGAGTAGCCAAGGTTTGAACTGGCACTCTTACATGGAATGTAGGCACTCCAAGCATTAGTTTAACCCAGAGCACCACAAGCTCACTCCTCTGTTGCGAATCCTTTTTTTAGAAAGCTTTTACTTAATAAAAAAAAAAAAAAAACAATTTCATAGGTACAGTTTTAGGAATAGTGGTTCTTCCCCCTATACCTGCTCTCCCACTCCCACTCCCATCCTACCACCTACTCTCTCTCCCATCCCATTCTTCATTAAGATTCATTTTTAATTATCTTCACATACAGAAGATCAACTCTATACTAAGTAAAGATTTCAACAGTTTGCACTCACACACAGGAAAGTATAAAATACTGTTTGGAGACAAGTTTTACCATTACTTTTCATAGTACATCTTGTTAAGGACAGATGGCCTACACGGGGAGTAAGTGGCTCTTGTTGTTGATTTAACAATTGACACTCTTATTTATGATGTCAGTGACCACCTGAGGTTCTTGTAATGAGCTGCCAAGGCTAAGGAAGTCTTCCGAGTCCACAAACTCCATCATTATTTAGACAGGGCCATAAACAAAGTGGAAGTTCTCTCCTCCCTTCAGAGACAAGTACCTCCTTCTTTGATGCCCCTTCTTTCCACTGGGATCTCACTCACAGAAATCTTTCATGTATATCATTTTTTGCCAGAGTGTCTTGGCTTTCCATGCCTGAAATGCTCTTATGGGCTTTCCAACCGGATCTGAATGCCTTAGGAGATGATTCTGAGGTCAGAGTGCTGTTTAGGGTGTTTGTCATTCTATGAGTCTGCTGTGTGGACTGCTTCCCATGTTAGAACATTCTCTCCTTTTTGATTCTATTGATTGTTATTGCTAAACACTTGGTCTTTTTTATGTGATCCCTTTGACACTTATTCTTATCTATATTATCAGTTACACACTTTAAATGGTTACTTAACTTGTAAGATGGCATTAGTACCACCCAGCTTAATGGGATTTGGAGTCCCATGACAAGTTTTTAGCTTTAACCTTAGGGGTAAGTCCATGGGAACATGTGCCAAACTGTACGAACTATATATCTCTTTTCTTTCTTATTCCTACTCATTTTTTACTGGGATTTATTTTCAATTGGATTTAAACACCTACGAATAATTCTGTGTTAAGTAAAGTTCAACCACTAGTTTTAAGTAGAAAAAGAAAATGGTAAAATAATAAACTAATTCATCAACAGTCAAGACAAGGGCTTCAAGTCATTGCTTCTCATAGTGTTAATTTTACTTTTACAGGTTTCCTTTTAGGTGCTCTGTTGGAAATCTTCACAAGGAATTTCAGTTGGATGCTGATGTGTAAAGTCCTCAAAGTCACACTAAAGGGGAATAGGATATTAAGCACTTTCCACAGATACCACACATTTCCTGCGATTCCATGGCAAGATTTGAACAGGGCATGCTGCAAATGTTTTCAGTCTGTCATATTAAGTTTTGAATTGATTTAAGAAGTAGATTACTTTGAAACATATTTTAATGATTTTTAAAGTGCTTCTACAAACAACTAATTTACTGAAAAACTCAGTTCAACTAAGTTTAAAGATAATTTCAGCAACAACAAAAAAGATAAAGATGAATGGATTACATTATCACATATCACATTTTTAGAGCCATCTATTTCTTCCAATTATAAAAAATCTTAAAATCCCAATGAGTCACAGGTTTTCTTTTTCATTATAAGCCAAATAAAGCTACATTTAATTGGAAACTCTGAACATTTAGCTAGGAATTTTTAAGATCGTACCAGCTCTCATTTCACAGCAAAATATATGAGACAAGCTACTTACACAGGAAAGGAAGGCTTATTTGGCTCTCAATACTGGAGGCTTAAGATTATGATTAGGCAACCCCACTGGTTCAGGCTTTAGTTAAGACAATGAAAAGCAAGGATGAAAGCGTGTGTTGGAGCAAGTTCTCTCACCCCAAGACAGAATCACAGAGAGGTGGGTCTAACTTCAGGCTCTTACAGCAACACTCTACTGACAGCTAAAGAGGTCAAACAGTAACTAGCTTCTGAGAAAACGTCCTCAATGACCTAAGGACTTCTCACCAGACCCTACCTCTTAAGTCTGAGCACCTCCTTGGGGACCAAGACTTTAACACACAAAACTTTAGGAGTCACCCAAAGTCCTACCCAAACCATATCAAAGAACTTCATAAAAATATTAAAAGAAATCTGTATTTCACTCAGTTTATTCATTGCAAAGACTCCAAAGTCGGATAAAATCAATATTTCACCTATTTAAAAATGTAAGATAATATTTTTGCATGATTGTTCACTGAGTACCAACCTTCTATTTCATTAATCTATATAAACTACTTTGAAAAAGACAAATACTTCAGTTAAGCAGATTTAACATCATGATATTCAGTCTCATATTCTAATACACAAATTCTCAGGTAAAATATGAATGAGTTTATTTCTATTTTTCACCGAAGTAGAGACCACAGTTAAAGAAAAATCATCCCTCCTACCATATTAGTGTAGCACATTTGGTAACAATCAAGTCTATCTTCAACATCCACAGACTTACTATCCATTTATAAAAATATATTCAATGCCTCTGGGCATATCTAGAAAACAGCAAACAAAAAAAATAAGTGTTTATTTTTAGTGAAGGAAATATGTAGTAAATTTAACTTTTTTCTATTTGAGAAAGTATTAGTTATCTAAAACTGTCAAAAGATGAAGAAGAAATTGCTTCAGTGCCAAAGCATAGAGTGAAAATCTTTAATTCAGTACCTGGAAATTAACCAATACTTAGTAAATATGGGTTAAATGAATAAAAGAGGAAAATAATATAAATTCATTTCTCAAAAACATAGCCTTGGCAACTCACGACTAAAGCTTAGGGAGATTACTGATGCTATAAACAAGAGTGTCAAATTGTTAAGTCAACAACAGGAGTCACTGTGTACTTACTTCTCATGTGGGATCTGTCCTTAATGTGTTGTCCAATGTGAATACTCAAACAGTATTTTACACTTTGTGTTTCTGTGTGGGTGCAAACTGATAAAATCTTTACTTAATATATACTAAATCAATCTTCTGCACATAAAGATAATTGAAAATGAATCTTGATGTGAATGGAGTGGGAGAGAGAGCGGGAGATGGGAGGGGTGCGAGTGGGAGGGAAATTATGGGGGGTGGGAAGCCATTGTAATCCATAAACTGTACTTTGGAAATTTATATTTACTAAATAAAAATAAAAAATAAAAAATAATTCATCTTATAACTGTTAGTTAGTATCATTTGATTAACATTTGCCTGCTAACCCTTTCACACACTCCAGTCTCCAGTAAGCACTGTTATACTATTTCTACGAATATGAGACTTTTGGGTTTCACACACACATGCAGTAGTAGTCCTTCTTAGTTACTTGGATGGGAGGGAAGGTAGGTTAGGAAGTATCACTATGTTCCTGAACCTATGTACATGAAATACATGAAATTTGTTTACCTTGAACAAAATAAAAAAAAAAAGTTGAAGAAAAATTGCCATAATGTTTAAAGTTTCATCCATGTTGTTGCAAATAGCAGAAGGTGAGAGTCTGGAAGCTCTATAAAAATTACAAGTAAAACTGCTACATTATCCAGAAATCCCTCCTCTGAATACATATGCAAAAGAAAGGAAATTAGTTTCTCACGAAGGTATCTGTGCTCTCAGGTTCATGCCAGCACTATTCAGTAGAGCCAAGACACAGCCAGTGATTTTTTAATGTTGCCTCCTATCGTCAAGTCTGGTGCAGCCCGAGTGATATGGATGTCTAGCGATGTGATCAATGAGGGAATTGGGAAGCATCTTCACAATTAAGTATGGTTGACCTGTTTCCCATGTTGTGTCTGATTTTTCTACTTAGACTTTGCCAAGAAAACATAATATGCTTTGAAGATAAAATTCTGCTCCTAAAAGGAATAAAGCTACTTTATTCAGTTAATGATGGACGCTTAACAAGTATGAACACAAGTGATTTTTCACTAAGTCACATAGATTAATGTACAGTTGAATGCTATTTTTCAATTTCTTATTATAGGAAGATGTTTCTAATGATTAGATATATGCATCCTTTCTCCAGGACACTCTTTTTTAACAAAAATCACATGAACATAAACTTAGCCATTAAAAGTTTACTTAGTGAATAGAGAATTAAATGGAAGGAAGGAGAGAAGGGAGGGAGGGAAGCACAGAAGAGAAAATCAAGAAATGGAAAGGGAAGGGAAGGGGAGGAAGGTCTTAAGTGATATTTTATCCACTATTGGACTTTCTCTACCATGAAATAGAGAAAACCTCGAGAGTAGCTGGATTACCTAGACTCCCAGATTTATCTCAAACTCAGAATATGAGATGTCTTCGAAAAGTTCATGGAAAATATCATTGTCACAAAACAAACTGATCTTTCAACTCCCTTCTTACATGACATTTTTGAAGACCTCTTGTATACATGCTACATTGACAATTTGTGTTTTAAACTTCTAACTATGTATTGTTTTTCTATTACTGCTGCACCAGTCAGAAGTATAGTAGTATAAAATGACACAGAAATTAATTTCTTTGTATGGAGGCTCTAAAGGAAAATACAATTCTTTTTTTAAAGATTTATGTATGGGCCGGCGCCGTGGCTCAACAGGCTAATCCTCCATCTTGCGGCACCGGCATACCGGGTTCTAGTCCCGGTCCGGGCACCGGATTCTGTCCCGGTTGCCCCTCTTCCAGGCCAGCCCTCCGCTGTGGCCCAGGAGTGCAGTGGAGGATGGCCCAGGTGCTTGGGCCCTGCACCCCATAGGAGACCAGGAGAAGCACCTAGCACCTGGCTCCTGCCATCGGATGAACGCAGTGCGCCGGCCGCAGCGCGCCGGCCGCGGCAGCCATTGGAGGGTGAACCAACGGCAAAGGAAGACCTTTCTCTCTGTCTCTCTCTCTCACTGTCCACTCTGCTGTCAAAAATTTTAAAAAAAAATTTAAAAAATAAAAAAAAAGATTTATGTATGGCCGGCGCTGTGGCTCACTTGGCTAATCCTCTGCCTACGGTGCTTGCACCTCTGGTTCTAGTCCCAGTTGGGGTGCTGGGTACTAGTCCCAATTGCTCCTCTTCTATTCCAGCTCTCTGCTTTGGCCCAGGAAGGCAGTGGTGGATGGCCCAAGTGCTTAGGTCCCTGCACCCGCATTGAAGACCAGGAGGAAGGACTTGGCTCCTGGCTTCAGATTGGCGCAGCGCCGGCCGTAGTGGCCATTAGAGGAGTGAACCAATGAAAGGAAGACCTTTCTCTCTGTCTCTCGCTCTCTAACTCTGCCTGGCAAAAAATTTTAAAAAATGAAAAAAAAAGATTTATTTATTTATTTGAAGGAGTTATGGAGGGTGCAGAGAAGAGAGATATCCCAACCATTGCTTCTCTCCTCAAATGGCTGCAAAAGCCGATGCTGGGCCAGGCTGAAACCAGGAGCTCCATCTAGGTCTCCCACATTGATGCAGGAGCCTAAGTACCTGGGGAGTCTCTGTTGCTTTCCCAGTACATTTGCAGGGAACTGGATCAGAGGTAGAACAACCAGGACTCAAAACATTCTCAGATGTAATGCCGGCATCAACACAGCAGCTTAACTTGATACACCACAATGCCGTCCCTGAGAGTACATTTCTTGACCTTCAGTTTCTAGCCTGCCCACAATCATCAGCCACTGGTTCCATAGCCCCAACTTTTACTTTTTAATCTTTATTTATCATTAAAGAGGCAGAGGGGTGTTTGTTCACCCCTCAAATGTCCATAACACCTGAGACCACATTAGGGAGAAACCAGAAGCCTGGAACTCAATCTGTGTCTCCAATGTGGGACCCACATTGAAACATCACCTGCTGCCTCTTGGGTTGAATATTAGCAGAAAGTTGGTATCTAAAGCAAAATTAAGACATGAACCCAAATACTCCAGTACGGAATGTAGATGTGACAAGTGGCATCTTTACTGCTGTGCAGATACCTGCCACTATTCCATCTTCAAATCCACAGCGGTGGGTGGCGTCATTCTCAAGTTGCAAGTTCTGGTTTCCTTTTGTCCTTCTTCTTCCACTATAAAGCACTTTGTCATTTCATTTGCCCAGCTGAATAATCCAGGATAATATTCTTTTTTAAAAAAGATTTATTTTATTTATTTGAAAGAGTTACCGAGAGAGGTAAAGACAGAGAGAGAGAAAGGTCTTGCATCCACTCCTGCAAGAGCTGAACCAATTGGAAGCCAGGAGCCAGGAGCTTCTTCCAGATCTCCCACACGGGTGCAGTGGCCCCAGGACTTGGGCCGTCCTCTGCTGCTTTCCCAGGCACATAGGCAGAGAGCTGGAAGTGGAGCAGCCAGGACTCACCCTGGTGCCCATATACGATGTCAGTGCTGCAGGCCAAGGCTTTAACCTGTCACACCACAGTGCAGGGCCCTAGGATAATATTCTTATTTTAAGATCAGCTGTTTAGTAACCTAAATTAAGATCTTCAATCATTATTCTTTCTTCTAATATAATATAACATATCCATAGTATCCAGGTTGGGGATGGCTATTCTGCTTATCTCACCTATCTTCTGTGAAATATTAACTCTGCTCATCAAACTTCAGGCTAATTGCTCTTCCTGTTGATTTAAGAGACACGTTGTTTCTCAAATTAGGTGATCTAGTCAAATATTTATATATCTCCATTTTCTGTATTGTTAGAATCCCAGGAAGAATTCACTGAATATCTAACACTGTAACTAAAAATAATGGCGAAAATGAATCCCTCATGAAAAAAAATCATTATAGAGATTTATTTATTTATTTGAAAGGCAGAGTCACAGAGAGGCAGAGGCAGAGAGAGAGGTCTTCCATTTGCTGTTTCACTTCCCAGATAGCCCCAGTGACAGGAGCTATGCTGATCCAAAGCCAGGAGCCAGGAGCTTCTTCCAGGTCTCCCGCATCAGTGCAGGGGCCCAAGGACTTGGGCCATCTTCTACTGCTTTCTGAGGCTATAGCAGAGAGCTGGTTCAGAAGTGGAGCAGCCGGGACTCGAATCAGTGCCCATATAGGATGCTGACAGTGTAGGTGTGGCTTTACCCACTACTCATTGGCACCAGCTCCAACATTTTATATTTTCATAATGCACAAATAGCTATACTGTATAACACTAATCCCTACCATCACAAGATTAAAATGGTTTTCAAGGCTACGTGCATACTAAATTTACTGAGCTATATTTACAAATACAGATGTTGTGTTCCTCTCCAAGTCTTACTGAACATAAATATCTGAAAATGGATCTCAGAGTTTTTAAAGTGTTCAAACTACAATTCTGATGTGTAATTGGGTCTAAGAATATTGTATTATTTTATTCAAATAAATATACAAATTAGATTCTCTCTCTTCCACATACTTTTAAAAAACATTCACTTATTTTCGTCTACTTGAAGAGCAGGATGACACAGAAAAGAGAAAGAGAGAGACATACAGACACACACACAGAGTGAGATCTTCCATCCACTGGTTTATTCTCAAATGTCATCAAGGGAAGCCAGGATCCCAGAATTCCATCAGGGTCTTCCATTTGGTTAAACAAGGCCCATTCACCTACGGCATCATCTGGTGTTTCCCAGATTCATTAGCAGGAAGCTGAAAGGGAAGTGGAAGGAGATCTTGAACTGACACTTTGATATGGGACGCAGGTGTCCCTAGTGGCCACTTAGCCCCCTGCATTACAATACCTGCCCCTTTCTCACCTACTGGATTGCTATTTTGCTAAAGCTTATTGTATTTGATGATTTCCCTTCCTCATAATATGTTGGTTTTACAGATTTCCAAATATGTTTCTCATATTTATATTCAACAATGAACGCTTATTTTTTATACATGTCAGTAGCACTCAACTCCAAAATCAAAGCTACAAGGAAAGATCATTAATCAAAAACTGATAGACAATGTGAATCTTAAAAGTCCACAAATAACCTACAATTTGGTACAGGATAAGGTTGGCATAAACTGACAGTAAAATATAGGATCAGAAGTGTTTTCATTATGTGCTTGCTGAATAGCTTTTCATTACCGCATGGCAAGTCCTGAATGTAGCAGCTGGGGTAAACATCATAAACGGTCATTGTAAGAAGAACGTAATGTTCTCATGACCCAAATTAAACCTTTTGTTGGACAGGACAGAGAACATTTTTTTCTTCATACTGAGTTTCTAAAACATGTGTGGTTGTTTTATATCCAACCTATATTTTACAGGCATGCTGAGCTTCAAAGCGAGATTACTTCAAATGTACTTTCATTTGCAATTATAAAATAAATGCTTTACAGAGCACATTTTAGTTTTAAAAGGTCATTCAAGTGATAAAATATTAATTCACAAATGAGTTGCTAAGGATTATCTTCCTTAATTTCGATAACCATAATTGTTAATATCATATGATGCAATAGGAAAAAGTAACAATAGTGATTTATTTCCCAACATATTCAAAGGTTAAATAGCTTACAATAAAGAACCTACATTCCTTTCTTTATTTTGACAAAAAAAAAAAAAAAGAGCATTGTAAATGTTTACTGGGCTGGTAAATTTGACCATGTCTGAGTAGAATGAGAAAGAAATCAAAATGTATGCTATTTTCTAATGAAAGGGTAAATGTGATATTTCTTCATTTTGAATGTTAACTATTTTCAGTAGCTAAAAGAATTGAGGAAGATTGAGGTAAGAATATCAAATAAAAGGGGAGCTATACAAACACTATGAGTATTGATTATGAAATGCCCAAGATTTAAAAATTATTCAGAACTGTGGAGGGCTTTGAAGATTTACTTTTAAAAGCAAGTAATAATTTGGATTGGTCTGTTAATATTTGCTG
The DNA here is from genome assembly GCA_949820135.1 of Sylvilagus floridanus. Classification (NCBI taxonomy): domain Eukaryota; kingdom Metazoa; phylum Chordata; class Mammalia; order Lagomorpha; family Leporidae; genus Sylvilagus; species Sylvilagus floridanus. The sequence continues at coordinate 100,401,057 of OX463227.1, read as the reverse complement.
AACAAACAGTACGTTTGTGGTGCGCCGGCCGCAGCGTGCTAGCTGTGGCGGCCATTGGAAGGTGAATCAACGGTAAAGGAAGACCTTTCTCTCTGTCTCTCTTTCTCACTGTCCACTCTGCCTGTCAAAAAAAAAAAGAAAAGAAACAGTAGGTTTGTGTGTCAGAGTTGATTCTTAACCTTAGGTTCATATCATTTTTAAAAATGTTAAAGATAGAAATTTAAACTTATGGACAAATAGATTAATTGGAAATTCTTTTTGTTAGAGTAAACTACTGCAAAATTTTATAAATAGGTACTCCATTAGTCTAGTTAAGAGCTTATGTATAAATCAAAATATATTTGAATGAAACTGGGAGGCTGGGGAGCAGAAAAGTATGAAGCTGAAATAATTGAAATCCCCCCTCCCTGAAATGATTTTAAATAGTATAATCTAATCCAGTTATAAATATTTAATTCATGTCCAGTAGACATGATTATTTTATGAATATCTCTAATGATGTTGACATTGTGCATTATGAAAATTAAAGAAAATGAATGAAGCAATTAAAATACTACTGTTTTTTTTTATTTTTATTTTTTTGACAGGCAGAGTGGACAGTGAGAGAGAGAGACAGAGAGAAAGGTCTTCCTTTTGCCGTTGGTTCACCCTCCAATGGCCTCCGCGGATGGCGCGCTGCGGCCGGCGCACCGCATTCGTCAGATGGCAGGAGCCAGGTGCTAGGTGCTTTTCCTGGTCTCCCCATGGGGTGCAGGGCCCAAGCACCTGGGCCATCCTCCACTGCACTCCTGGGCCACAGCAGAGGGCTGGCCTGGAAGAGGGGCAACCGGGACAGAATCCGGTGCCCCGACCGGGACTAGAACCCGGTGTGCCGGCGCCGCAAGGCGGAGGATTAGCCTGTTGAGCCACAGCGCCGGCCAAAATACTACTGTTATAAGACAGTAATTACCCTTATCCAACGCTACATATGATTCTATTTATATCCCTGTGCAAATACTCAAGTATAGTATTTAATTTAGAGAATAACAAATAATTGAGACTTATACTTGACTTTAAAATACATATGGATGGGCCAGAGCTGTGGTGTAGTAGGTTAAAGCCCTGGTCTGCAGTGCTAGCATCTCATATGGGCGCCAGTTCAAGTCTCTGCTGCTCCACTTCTGATCCAGCTCTCTGCTACTACCTGAGAAAGCAGTGGAAGATGGCCCAAGTCCCATTTGAGAGTTCCTATTTTCAAGTCCCAGCTATGTTTCCCATTCCAGGGTCCTGCTAAAGCACAACTTAGGAGGCAGTGATGATGGCTGAAATACTTGAGTTCACATTAGATACCCAACTGAGTATTGTGCTCCTGACTTCATTCTAACCCAGCCTGAGCAGTTGTACACATTTGAGAAGTGAAACTGCTGGTGGAAGACCTCTGTTTGTCTATATATCTGCCTCTCAAATAAACTCCTTTTTAGTTTTCTTGTTAAAAAAATACAGAATCATAGAATGCAATCATTACAATTTTCCCCAGCCTTGCACATGGAAGAAAGTGCTTTTAACCATTGACCATCTCTGAGAGTATGGGCTCTGCACAGTCAGAATACTTAGATTCAAATCCCAACTCTCAGACTTAACAACCATGTGGCTTGAAGACTTTCATGATGGTCTTCAAGATTTACTCTCTTGGTAGTCAAGTCTTTCCTTCCCAGGAATGTGGACTATACCTGGTGACTTGAAACTAATGATAAAATGCAAGAAAGGTGATAGATACAAATTCCATGATTAGATTCCAAAAGACTATAGCTTCCATCTTACCAACTGACCATCTCTGCTGTCTTTTCAACTTGCATGATTTGTTAAAGCTAGGTGCAATGGATGGGTAGAGGTATCAAGAAATTTAGGTCATTGTAATCTCATTCATCTATTTTTGCTTTTATCGCCTATGCTTCTGGGGTCTTATCCAGGGAATCTTTGCCTATGCCAATGTCTTACAGTATTCCCCAAATGTTTTCCTCTAGTAATTTAATGCTATTATATCATAGATTTAGAATCTTAATTTATTGTGAATTGATTTTTGTATAAGTCATAATAAGGTCTTGTTTCCTGTGTTTGCATGCAGAGATCCAATTTTCCCAACAGAATTTGTTTAAGAGATCATCCTTTCTACAGGGAGTGAATTTTGCTCATTTGTTAAAGATTAGTTGGTATTAGATATGTGGATTAATTGCTGGGTTTCTATTACGTTCCATTGGTCTACATGTCAATTCTTTTGCTAGTACCAGGCTCTGTAGACTATCACTGCCTTGTAGCATGCTTTGAAATCTGGTACTATGATGCCTCTAAATTTGGTTTTGTTGTTTAAGATTGTTTTAGCAATTTGAGGGTATCTGGTGTTTCCATATGAATTTTAGAATCTTGGTTTTTAGATCTTAGAAGAATGTACCTGATATTTTGATAGGTATTGCAGTGAATCTGCAAATTGCTTTCGGTAGTATGTACATTTTGATATCAATTCTTCCAATCCATGAACATGGAAGATATATGGGATTACATGAAGCTATGAAACTTCTTTTTTTCCATAAACCTTTTATTTAAGGTATACAAACTTAATGCATTTCATAAATACAAACTTAGGAACGTAGTGATTCTTCCCATCTCATCTGCACTCCCACCGTTATTACTCCTCCCTCTCCTATCCCCGTTCTAATTTTTACTAAGATTTGTTTTCAATTAAAAACATACGATTAACCCTACACTAAGTACAGAGTTCAACAAATATTATGAAAAAAACAAAACAAAGCAAAATTTTTCCTCAACAGTCAAGACAAGGTCTGTACAAAGTCATCAAAATCCAAAGTGTCAATTTCACTTCTATAGATTAACTTTTAGGTATTCTATTTGGTACCACAGATTACAGACACCATATTTGTCTTTTTGGGAATTTTTTTTCACTAAGTATAATATTTTCCAGTTGCATCCATTTTGTCCCAAATGAAAAGATTTCAATTTAATTCTGTGTAGTATTCCATGGTGTACATGTCCCAGAATTTAGTCTGCAGTTCAAGGGTATCTGAATTCATCTCCTATCTTAACTATTGTGAATTGAACTGCAATAAACATGGGGGTACGGATAACTTTTCATATGCTAATTTCATTTCCTTTTGGCAAATTCCCAGGAGTGGGATAACTGGGTCATATTATAGGTCTATACTCAGATTTTTGGTATCTCCATACTGTCTTCCACAAAAGCTGAAACAGTGTACATTCCCACCAACAGTGGATTAAAGTCTATTTTTCTCCACATCCTTGCCAACATTTGTTCTTTGTTGATTTCTGTATAAAAGTCATTCTAAATGGGATGAGGCAAAACCTCATTGTGGTTTTAATTTTCATTTCCCTGATGGCTAGTGATCCTGAGCATTTTTTCAGGTGTCTTTTGGCCATTGGATTTACACTTCTGAAAAATGCCTGTTTACATTCTTTGCCCATTTCTTAATTGGATTGTTTGTTTTGTTGCTGTTGAGTATTTTCAGCTCTTTAAAGATTCTGGATATTAATCCTTTATCAGTTGCATAGTTTGAAAATAATTTCTCAGGCCGGCGCCGTGGCTCAACAGGCTAATCCTCCGCCTTGCGGCGCCGGCACACCGGGTTCTAGTCCCGGTCGGGGCACCGGATTCTGTCCCGGTTGCCCCTCTTCCAGGCCAGCCCTCTGCTGTGGCCCAGGAGTGCAGTGGAGGATGGCCCAGGTGCTTGGGCCCTGCACCCCATGGGAGACCAGGAGAAGCACCTAGCACCTGGCTCCTGCCATCGGATGAGCATGGTGCGCCGGCCGCAGCGCGCCGGCCGCGGCAGCCATTGGAGGGTGAACCAACGGCAAAGGAAGACCTTTCTCTCTGTCTCTCTCTCTCACTGTCCACTCTGCCTGTCACAAAAAAAAAAAAATAATTTCTCCCATTCTCTCAGTTACTTCTTCACTTTGCTGAGTGTTTTTTGTTTGTTTGTTTGTTTGTTTCAGTACAGAAGCTTCTCAGCTTGATGTAATCCCATTTGGGCCATCTTCTGCTGCCCTCCCAGGTGCAACAGCAGGTAACTGGATCAGAAGTAGCATAGGTGGGGCTCAAACAATCGCTCTGATCTGAGATGCCAGCATCGCAGGCAGTAGCTTAACCCACTGCACCATAACACAGGCCTCAATATTCTGATTAATATTTGTGTCCTGTAATTGTCATTAAGTGACGTGCCTCTGGCTGTACTAAAAAAAAACAAATTTTTAAGATTGATAAATGTTCATTAAGAAGTACATCAATACTATGTGTTCTCCCTGATCTGTGATAACTAATAGTGAACCTAAAAGGTAATCTATAGAAGTGAAATTGACACTTTGAGATGCAATGACTTTGAACATCCCTTGTCTTGACTGTTGAAGAATAGGTTTTTTTTTTTTTTCACACTCTTTGTTGAACTTGTTACTTAGTATAGAGTTAGTTATATGTGTATAAAGTTAGGTGAAAATAGATCTTAGTAAAAAATAAGAATGGGAATAGGAGAAGGGGGAGGAAGAAGGATGGGATTATGAGTGGGAGGGCGAGAAGGGTAGGAAGAATCCCTATGTTCTTAAAGTTGTATTTATGAAATGTAAAAAAAAATTTAAAAAAAGAAATATCTCAAGTACTACATAATAACATCAACATGCTACCATCCTGTGGGGGACATGACCAAGTAGTCAGCCAGGTTTCCCACTTATACACATTCTTCAAATTGTAACTGATATTCATAAACCACACTTATCACAGATACTATTTTGAGTCCTTATCAGTGGTTATTGTCATATTTAAGTTATATATTTGTGTAGTTCTGCTAAAACCATTCAACTTACTGATCTTAGACCTAAAAGGTAGTTGTGGTAATAGAAAAACAGAAATTTTATAAATCAATATGATTTATTATCAAGTAAGTCATAGATTAAAAAACAAAATATTAAGGTAATCCAACAACTAGAAAATTAATACAGAATTATACCCAGGCAACAGAAGTTCAATAATTTCAATAATAAAAGAAAATTATTCTGTTCCATAGAAATCATCCCATGCTCACGTGTGCCCATACACATTTTTACAATTGATCATATCACTGACCTTTAAATGTCTTTCTCTGATGGAAGGAAGCATCTTGAAAGCAAGCTCTATGTTGTTTCCTGTTGGTATCTCATAATCCATAGAACGGCATGCTCACATGACAGGTGGAAAATTATAAATACTGCCTTAATATGAGTTGTCATATCAAGATTATTTCATTTTATTCTTTAGTCAGCTTTTGCCAAACTGATTATAACCAGAAAATTATGTATTATTTATTTTTAATTAGTCCTTTTAAGTTTTTTAAAGAGCTTACATGCAGAAAGGTAAAGCTAAAAGAACAGAATGAGACAGATAATTCAGTTATAGAGTTTCAAGTTATGAAAAACTTTAAAAGATTTATCAGAACGCTGTTGAAAAACAAGATCAATGGGGAAAAATGTTCAAAGAACTGAGAATTTTAGCCACCCTTTGCCAAAGAAAAACAATGCCCTCTTCAACTGATTTATCTGACTACTTCAGTAATTCCAGTTCTTATAGAGAATTCACTGAAAAAAAATATACATATATACCTAAAGGAAATTCAGAAGATGATGAATCTGACCTGTCAATAAAGAATGGCAAGCTTCCTCTCAAAGTCAGCATAGGATACTCAGGTGTCGAGCTCTATATTGTTAACTTATAAGAGCTTTGAGGACAAAAAGGGCACAAAGAATTCTAATAAATACTAATGCCTGAGAAAGTTTGAGTGCCAGCTTTGCTCAGATTGACACACTTTGACAATTATCAGATTAAAACTAAGGGGAGGAAGAGAGAGAGAGATATGTTAGTTTCTTCTCAGAAGTTCCAGTGCATAATTGGAGTTGAAGGAGAAGTTCTTTAGAATAGTCACATGCATAGTGGTCATGTGATGAGCATTCAGAGTAGACATCCTTCATTCATATAGTATCAGTGTCCTACTTACTAATAAAGAATCCTAAATTCATCCACACTGAGTTCCCAGTGACCGTTTTTTTAAAGATTTATTTATTTATTTGAAAGTGAGAGTTACACAGAGAGAGAAGAAGAGGCAGAGAGAGAGAGAGGTCTTCCATCAGCTGATTCACTCCCCAAGTGGTAGCAATGGCCGGAGCTGCACAGATCCAAAGTCAGGAGCCAGGTCTCCCACGTGGGTGCAGCGGCCCAAGGAGTTGGGCCATCTTCCACTGCTTTTACAGGCCATAGCAGAGAGCTGGTTCAGAAATGGAGCGGCCCATATGGGATGCCAGCACTGCGGGTGGTGGCTTTACCCACTATGCCACAGAGCCAGCCCCCAGTGACTTCTGGACTTGGTAGGGCTTCACATAAAGATTCACATAAGCATCAGCAATAGAAAACACAATATGAAACATATTCACTGCAAGAAATAATCTTAAATATCCTCACTTACCCTCTGAATAATTGTCCCCAATTACTAAGTAAAACATCAGACTAATTCCTCATATCCTCTTTGTACAGTAAAATATTATGAGGTTAATCACTCAGAATTATGATGACATAACACTGAGGAAATAAGCATGTCTCCTTTTTTGCCTTTTTGCTCACTACACCTTTCTGTTCTAGACAAGACAGGAGAATCCTAAAGGATATACCCCAAAGCAGTTCCAAATGAGTCATGGTTGGCCAAAACTGTATTAAACACCATATTATTTTTCATTTGGAAAGTTTACACTAAAAGCTAATCATATTACTCAAACATTTTAAAGGGATGGGCAAAATCTTTCTGACAGACTTTAAAGTGGGTAATTCAAGTGCCAAGAGAAAGTCATTATATCAAAATTTTCAGCTTTGTTTTTGTGATCTTATAAAACATTGTAATTAGCTAATATAACTTACAGTATATACAGCAGACAACATCCTTTGCCTCTTTATCAGCTAAAAAAAAATAATTTCCCTGCTATATGCCCTATATCGATGCTATTTATGGGTAAAGCTGTTACATCCTATGAACAACATGTTTTCCAAAGGAATAAATAGGACATTTTTAACAATATAAATAATAAAATGTACAATTTATCCATGTAAAAAGATGCACATATCTGTGCTGAAAAAATATCTGGAATGAAGCATTCATTAAAATTCAATGCACTGACTTCATTTAAGAGCTGAGGAACAGACTGCACTTCATCCTGTTATAATGTTTACAAAGTATTTCTTTAAAACTCAATAGCATCTGTTGGCTGATCATGAGGCTTTTCAGATCTTTCTTAAGACTTGTAACAGAAAAATTTTCAATATATTTTATTTTGGTAGAAGACTCTGGCAGTGTATATCCATGGACAAATTATATAGAAGGTACATTGGCAGTTCTTAAAAAGGTGAATATGTGTGTTTATTAGTTAGTGTTCTTGGTTTCAAACAACAGAAACTGATGTAAGTTTCTGATACCAGAAAACAAAATGATTGAAACACTACAAAATGGAACACAGAATGTTCAGAATACTTAGGAACTCTGCACCAAGGCCACATATTATGAACATAGCTACTGCAGACAATTAGTGTAATCAGTTCTAACCTACCACTTGATTTTGGTGTCACTGACATCAGAATTACAGCTCACATAGTACCCTTGAATTAATGGGTTGGGTATTCTCATAATGATTTGTTTCAATCTCAACATATGTTATTATAGATAGATAAATAAATGAATAGGTGATAGATACTCACATGTCAGGAAGAACCATGTAAAAAGATACAGAATACATTTCACAGTACATAGAAAAAATCAAAAGTAACATTTTAAAACAGAAGACCTTTACTTAATAGTTCTCTTTTTTCCTCCTCATTTTCACACTGTCTGTTCTATTCTAATTATATATAGTATATACAACAAAATTTAGTTGCACAGAAAAAGCATGACTTTTATGTAAATTATAAATGCCTTGTGAAAAATGATTGAGATGTATAAAACAGAGAGAAGGAAAGGTTACTCAAATAAGTCAACTACATGTAAATAAATTATCTGTAGCTTTAAAAATACTCCCCAATTAGGTTGTAAGATTATATACATATATTCATATAAATTTGTATATATATATATATATATGTGAAAGAATAAAATGTGATTCCTAAGAGTAGAGACGAAAGCATATATTAGTAGTTTTAGTTTATTTAGCCTTTTTTAATTTGTTATTTTTTTATTTTATATTTTTTTGACAGGCAGAGTGGACAGTGAGAGAGAGAGACAGAGAGAAAGGTCTCCCTTTTTCCTTGGTTCACCCTCCAATGGCTGCTGCGTCCAGCTCAATGTGGCAGGCGTACCGCGCTGATCCGAAGCCAGGAGCCAGGTGCTTATCCTGGTCTCCCATGGGGTGCAGGTACCAAGCACTTGGGCCATCCTCCACTGCACTCCCGGGCCACAGCAGAGAGCTGGACTGGAAAAGGAGCAAGCAGGACAGAATCTGGCGCCCTGACTGGGACTAGAACCTGTTGTGCCGGCGCCACAGGCAGAGGATTAGCCTATTAAGCCGCGGCGCCAGCCCAGCCTTTTTAACTTGACTATAAATTACTTAAGTGGGAATGGTGGGTAGAGCTGTATCTAAAAATTTGACCTCCATTTTTGAAGGAATTTTTTGCCAGGCTTAAGAGTTAAGCATAAATTCATGGAGGTTCCTGAGACTGAGATCATCATTGAAGATACATGGTTAGGAAGATTTGCTTAGCATTCTATTTGGTGGATTTGAGTGTTTATTTACATTTCAAATTCAGACATAATTTTCATGTGGTACAACAGATGTATTGACCTGATGACACCTACAATGGACACACAAGGAGTCCTTCAAGCTAGTACATCACCACCAAGTTAACAAAGAACAAATTACATTAAGAGGTACATTAATAGGAGTGGGAGAAAAGTTAGCAGAGAAAAACTACATAGCGTGTTATAAGCACAACTTTTGAATTTCACTGCTAAAAGAATGAGGTACTGACACATAAATGATTTTTAAAAATTGTGTATGAGGAGAGGTCTCCCATCTGTTGTTTCAGTCCCCAAATGTCCATCACCAATTGACTTTTAAACAGTTAATTTACATATTTACTCATAGTTTAAAGAGTTGGCGGACTGCTTGCTGACTGTATATTTTTTGCAAAGATTTACATATTTATTTGAAAGGCAGTGTTAAAAAGAGAGGGAGAGGGAGAGAGAGAGAGAGAGAGAGAGAGAGCGAGCGAGCTTCCATCCATTGATTCACTCTCCAGATGATCCAACAGCCAAGTTGCACCAGCTAAAACCAGTAACTGGAACTCTATTCACATTTCCTACATGGGAAGCAGTGACCCAAGTACTCAGGACATGTCTCCCTGCTTTTTCCCAAGTATTAGCAAGGGGATGGATTGAAAGTTGAGCATCTGAGACTTGAAACAGTGCTCTTTTGGGATGTTAGCATCTTGGACAGTGGTTTAACCCTCTGTACCATGGCAGCAGCACCATGCTGTAGCTTTTTGCACTGCAGCCTAAAGAGTTTCTTGAATCCAGGGTGCGTTGCTCTCATTGAGAATAGGCATCTTCCCCTTTCAAAAACTGAGGAAATCTTTCATTGGCTAGGATTCTTGTTGGTCTCAACATTTCCCATCCTCTTTGGCTATCCAAAGGGAACTGAAATGGAGCCCCTATGCCTTTGATTTTCCTTCTCTCAGGACACAGTCTACCCTTAGCTTGCATTTCTTATCTCCAGAAAGATTGCAAATCAGCTCTTTTAAAAATTAACTTGGTAAATTAAGGGCACTAGAGTGAGGGTGGGCAGGTTCAATATCTATCTACTTTCTCCCACCACACCTGAATCAGGAAGAGGGTTTTAGGATTCTGTGATAGAAACATTGGAATATTCACTAGAATTTGGAACAACAAAAGCTTACAAGGCTGGCATTCTCTCTGTGGGTGTGGGGTTAAGATTTCTAGGAGTTTTGAGAGTGATATATTAGTATCCAAAGCTACTGATCCAACATCCCAGGACCTTGAAAAAAAATATGTTTGAGTTAAGAGTTAGAATTATCACAGTAGGTCAGGGCCACCCTGTCCAATCTGAATCAGACTTTGATATTACTCTATAATCTCTGAGTAAGCACCTACAATACCCCACAACATATCAAGTAGATAGGGTCAGGGATCTGCTCTCTCTCTGTCATAATTCTTGTCGTAGTATATATGCTACTGAACCTTAAAACTTTAGGATATGTGGGGGCTAACAAACTGAAAGTTTTGTAGGGCCAGCCAGAAGGACAGAAAGTTGATATGATAGAGACCCAATTGTACAGGGTGGGCAGAAGTCTGTGGTCAGGAAATCCTGATGCTTCTGTCAGACTGAAGCAGACTCCTCAGCCACACCCCAAAATGGAAGCATTTCCCAGGCCAAAGGCAAGTGCTCAGTTTTGAGGGCCATTCTTGACTGGCTCCCATGTAATCTGCACCTAGAAAGTGCTGTTTATCACTCAGTTGAGACTTAAGCCTGAAAGAGATTGGACTACAATAGTCTAAGCATTCATTAAATACTGAGTAGTAACTACCATTATTATTCCTTACTTGTACAAATGACCCCATGGCCACACTGGCTTCTCACTTACATTCAACCACTCCAGATTGCCAGCACCTATGCTGGTCTTCATGTTTTCAGGTGGGCCGATCTGTTAGCATACTCATCCAGATTGTTTTCCATAAGGGGGAAGACCTAGGTGCAGTTGAAAGCATCTGTTTTATTCTAGGGCAGCCAGTTTCCGTGTGAAAACAGACCCCTATACATTTTAGAAGGTATCCAAAGTCAGGCCCCAACAGGATTTGTGTAAGTCTGTGCTACCCAGAAATGTTTAACATTGGGTATAAGATTCAAAATGATCTTTTCCTAGGCTATTGATAAAACCTGGGCAAAAACAAACAGGTCTTGATCCATTTTATAGCATCAGCAGAAAAATGGAAGTGTGCTCCATGAGATATAGTCAAAAAGCAGAACTGACAGCAGACAGTTAAAGTGTGAGAAAATCTGAATGAATTTTTTTCAAGACTAATTAAGTAGGAGTGTTGGGCAAATTTGGAGCAGTAAGAAAGTGACACTTTTGGGATGAGGATATCTGGAGAAAAGGATAGAGTCTGGTGAAGGTAGTTGATGCTTTTAGGGAACAGGACTTAATCAAGAGAGAAAACAGATTGCCATGGAGAATAGGAAATACCACTCAAATGGGAATATAAAAAAGAAATTCAAAAGAATGATTGGAAGTTTACTCAAGATGCCGGCATTATAGGATAGTGGGTTAAGTGAAGCCTGTAATGCTGGCAAGCTGTTTGGGAGCTGGTTCATGCCCCAGCTCCTCTACTTCCAATCCAGCTCCCTGCTAATTCACCTAGGAAAGCATCGGAGGATAACTCGAGGGCCTGTGCTCCTGCATCACAAGAAGCCTGGCTTCCGCCTAGCTCAGCACTGACTATTGTGCTCATTCTGGGAGTGAATCAGTGGAGGGAAGACTCTCTCTCTCTCTCTCTCTCTCTCTCTCTCTGTCTCTCTCTCTCTCAAATAAACACATAAATAATCAGACTTTAAAAATAAAAATGCTACCTAAAACTTCAGAGATACAGTTAAATGAAATTTAAAAATCAGGCCAGCGCCGTGGCTCAACAGGCTAATCCTCCGCCTTGCGGCGCCAGCACACCGGGTTCTAGTCCCGGTCCGGGCACCGGATTCTGTCCCAGTTGCCCCTCTTCCAGGCCAGCCCTCTGCTGTGGCCCGGGAGTGCAGTGGAGGATGGCTCAAGTGCTTGGGCCCTGCACCCCATGGGAGACCAGGAAAAAGCACCTAGCACCTGGCTCCTGCCATCGGATGAGCGCGGTGCGCCGGACGCAGCGCCCGTCCGTGGCAGCCATTGGAGGGTGAACCAACGGCAAAGGAAGACCTTTCTCTCTGTCTCTCTCTCTCACTGTCCACTCTGCCTGTCAAAAAAAAAAGAAATTAAAAAATCAGTACAAGACATGGACAGAAACTTCAGCAAAAAGTTGGAGAGATTGGAAAAGAACCAAACAATGCTAGAAATGAAGTACTAAATAAGTCAAATGAAGAATATAGTGGAAAGAATAGCAACAGAAGGGCACAGAAGAAAGAATGTCCAATCTAGAATACAGGTCTTTCAAAATATCTCCATTCCAAAAAAGGAAGAAAAAAATTTGAAACATTGAAATCATTGTTCGGGAATAATATTGAATGGAGAAAATTTGGAGAGATGTCCACTGAGGCCTAGAAGCAGACAAGGAAGCCTGCTCTCACCACCATTATTCAATATAACTCTAGTCAGAGCCATTAAATAAGAAAAAGAAATCAAAGGGATACAATTTGGAAAGGAGGAAGTCAAATTTTTTTTTATTTGACAGGTAGAGTTACAGACAGTGAGAGACAGAGACAGAGAGAAAGGAGAAAGGTCTTCCCCCTGTTGGTTCACCCCTAAATGGCTACAACGGCCAGCCGCTGTACCAATCCAAAGCCATGAGCCAGGTGCCTCTTCCTGGTCTCCCATGCAGGTGTAGGGCCCAAGCATTTGGGCCATCCTCCACTGCCCTCCCGGGCCACAGCAGAGAGCTGGACTGGAAGAGGAGTAACCGGGACTAGAACCCAGCGCCCCAACCGGGACTAGAACCTGGTGCCCATGTGGGAAACCAGTGCCACAGGTGGAAGATTAATCAAGTGAGCCACGACGCCGGCCAAGGAATTCAAAAATTATCACTGTGTGCAGATGATATGACCCTTCATGTAGGGAAGTCAGAATACTCGGTTAAAAGATCATTAGAACTCATATGAGAATTTGGAGGTTGAGGATATGTAATCAACATACAAAATTCAGTAGCATTCTTATACACCAACAATGTTCTGGCTGAGGTAGAATTTATATGATCAGTTCCATTCAGTAGCTACAAATAAATTTAAATACCGTTAGATAAATTTAACCAAGATTGTGAGCATTCCTATGATGAAAATTATAAAACATAAATGAAAGAAACAGGAGACTCCAAAAAAATGGAAAAATAATCAATGTTCATGGATTGGAGGAATTATATCATCAAAATGTCTATACTACCCGAAACAATGCTCAGATTCAGTGTGATCTCAACCAAAATTCCAAAGACATTCTCCACAGAACTAAAAAAAAATCTTAAAATTCATATGGAAATACAAAAGCCAGGTGCTTCTCCTGGTCTCCCATGGGGTGCAGGGCCCAAGCACTTGGGCCATCCTCCACTGCACTCCCAGGCTATAGCAGAGAGCTGGCCTGGAAGAGGGGCAACCGGGACAGAATCCGGTGCCCCGACCAGGACTAGAACCCAGTGTGCCGGCGCCGCAAGGCGGAGGATTAGCCTAGTGAGCTGCTGCCTCAGCCTATTCCCTGAAATTTAAAAACGCATAAAATCTAGGAGTAGTCAACCCCTTGCCTGCTCAGAGAGTGTACAAGCAATGGTCTACCACTACAGATGGATCTTCCAATAACCTTTAGGGACCCAAGTTTCATTCAGATCATGAGTTTTAAAGTCACCTCTTTGAAGACTACTGTGGAATCTCTCGAACCAGTGAGTCACTTACTGCAGTGTGTTGACAGCATTTTTTGCTTGAACTGAGAAATAAATGCTATCTAGAAAGAAAAGATGATTTTTAATTTCTCTATTTGATCCTTTAAGAAGATTTGATTGCAAAAGAAAAGAATATTATTTGGGCTTCAGTAATTGAATCTGAGGTGTGTTTTCTTCATGCTTAATGAAACCCAGGACGACAAGGTTTTCTTTGGGCTGCTTATGCCCTAAATCGTTTCATTAATATTAACCAAGGTTTGCAAACCTCCTCAGGCTAGCATATGTTGTAACTCAGAAAAGAGAAGCACAGAATAACTCACATACTCTTCAAACTTATCTTTACAAGTTAGAGGATAATGGGGCCAGAGAAGTAGTGTTTGGCAGGTAAGAGAACGGCTTTTATACCATTGGGAAATTGTTACTCTTCTTTAAGGAAAAATATCACTCTATTTACAACTGTATGGCATTGACACAGAATTAAATCTGTATCATACATTTCTTGCCCTAGGGTCTTAATTTTTAAAGGTTAGGATTGCATCACACGGCATTAGAAATTAGGCAAGAAATAGTTTTAATTTTTAAAGATTATTCCATTTAAATACGATTTTAAAACAAAAGTCTTGGTTAGCTATACATTTTTAACAGATTGACATTGGACTGTGAGAGGAATATCAGGGGCCAGTGCCCTGGTGTAGCAGTGCCAGCATCCTGTATGGGCGTCAGCTCGAGTCCTGGCTCCTCCACTTCCGATTCAGTATGGTGTGGCCTGCGAACGCAGTGGAAGACGGCCCAGATGTTTGGGCCCCTGCACCCACATAGGAGATGTGGAGGAAGCTCCTGACTCCAGGCTTCAGATCACATAGCTCAGGCCATTGCAGCCATCTGGGGAATAAACCAGAAGATGGAATAATTCTCTCTCTGTCTCTGCCTCTGCCTCTCTGTAACTCCGCCTTTCAAATAATAAATCAATCTTTTAAAAAAATGAGAAGTATCAAGTATTTATTTTGTTTATTCGTTTCATTTAACCCTTTAATTCTCATAACAAATATATGAGGTGGGTGTTTCTGTACTTTTAAGATAAAAAAATCAAAAGTTAATAAAGCAAATTAACACATAAAAACTCAATGGAGAATAAAAAAGTATTCAAACCCATTCTCTTAGCATATATTACATACAGACCTATTTAATATGTGTATCAAATACATATTAGTATTTCTATCCAATGCATTTAAACAAGTATATATCAATATTCTATGATATACTGTCCATTTGCCCTTCCTTAAACTTCATATTTTTCATTATAACAGTACATTTCTCAAGTGGGGTGCTTAGGTAGCATATTATGAAAAGGAACATCTTGCATTCTTGGCAAGGTAGATGTGATAGTTTTTTTTAAAGAACAAAATTAAATGTATTTGGTGCGTGCAGTTTTAATGCTTTGGATTTA
The DNA here is from genome assembly GCA_949820135.1 of Sylvilagus floridanus. Lineage (NCBI taxonomy): Eukaryota > Metazoa > Chordata > Mammalia > Lagomorpha > Leporidae > Sylvilagus > Sylvilagus floridanus. Next base: position 100,385,970 of record OX463227.1, on the reverse strand, counting down.
TTCCATTCAATTTGAGGGAAAGTGAAAGGTAAGCTTGTATTAACTAAAAATCATGTTGTTGAATTTAACTTAACTACATGTTTGTCTCTTGAAATAAAAGTATCTCTTCACCATTGCCTAGATAAACAGTTAAGGTAAAATTTGAAATTTTTTGTGAGCAAATCACAGTAATTTCTTACTCAGAATTGTGCTGATTTTGCTTATTTTTCTCAATAAGTATATATATTTTGTATGTTTATAAGAGTACTTCAAAAAATACATGAAAATATAATTTTATTTGGATCAAAAAAGGTTTTTTTTAATCTATGCATAGCTTTTTGTGTAATACACGTTACTCATGAACTTTTTGAAGACGCCCCCATATACATTAATGCATTTATGGATATATGCACACATATGTGTATCTTGTAGTCTATAAATTTCAAGGTCCTTGTCATGGGTGGCAGAAAGCAGTTACTTGTGCCATTGTTTTTGCCTCCCAGGGGTTGCAGCAACAGGAACTTAGAGTCAGGATCAAGCCCAGGTACTCCAATATGAGTCACTGGCCTTCTAACCAGTGCCTTAACTTCTAGGCAAAACACCCACTCTGAAGACAATTTGTTTATTAAACAAATATTTTTGAGTTTCTACCAAATCCTTGAGTGTTAGTCAACTTTATTATCACTAAAAGTACCTCAGAGAAATGGCTCATAAAGGAAATCTTTATTTTATTTTTGCTTGTGTTCCCAGTCCAATACTGGGTGACTCCATTGATGTGGCAGATTGTGAAGGTGGTGGACAGTGGAACACTTACAAAGTGAAGATTATATGGTATGAAAGGCAGAAGTGAGATGGGGAATCTATTCATCTCTATGCCCATCTCCTTTTACAAAGCCACTATTATGCCATCCTGAGGCCCCACCCAACAACCTAATCCAATCTAAATCCATATCTTCACAAAACTTACTTGGATTAATTCTCCACATTCTATAGTGCCATTAATTTATAATCTTGGGGGTTATATGTATTCATGAGTTGGGAAGCAAAATATTTAAAATAGGGCATTCAGCCCCTGGCTCCCCAAAACTCATGTCTTTTTCACATATAATATTCAGTCATTTCATGCATACCTAATAGTTTCAAATTTTTAACTCAATGTACATTAATTTAAAAGTCTAAAATCCCAACTCTCATATGAAACTCAAAGTGAACTAGCTTAACTGTGAACCCAGTAATACTCAAAACAAGCTACGTAGAACAAACAGAATGGTGAGGCAGACATGAGATATACACTCCATCCAAAAAGGAGAGATAAGTAAATTTAAAACATCAATCAAGTCAAAACAATTCCAAAAATAAGCAGAGAAAACAGTAAATCCTAAAGCTCTAGGTCCTGCCTCCTAGACACGTTGTGGTAGGTGATGAGCTTCCTAACACCTTGGGCAGATCTGACCCTGTGACCTTGCTGATCTCAGCCTGTGCTTCAGTTTACATAATTTAAAAACTTGTCTCTGCAGCTCCACTAAGCATTGCTACAGCCTTAGCAAATAAGAACACATGTCAATTATACTTATTACCTAATTTCTGAATCAAGTATTCTAAGCCAGTATGTACTAATAATAACTATATTTTGACCAAGAGCTAGGTTACCCCATTAACTCAACATTTGCATTGATGTTTAATGTATTAGTTTTTCCTCAATATGTTTGATATTGCTGAATCTGTTATGAATGTTTGAATTTTCTCCCCCAATATTAAGACAATAGGACCTCTCATTTCCGCTAAAAATTGTGCTTAATCTTTGTAAGATAAACAGGCTATGTGCACTTGCTGTTTGTGGATGTATGTGCTTCTTTCTATTCCAAAACTCAAGAATTTTAAAAGTACTCCCCCAAACCAATGAAAGAAGGATTTTTAAAGATTGGAGTGCAAAGCAGGGGATTTTTAAAGATGACCTACTTTATATATTGGTATGTGCTGTATCATTTTAGATCTCATGATCTTCAAGGTTTTGTACAAACTTAAAGCTCATAAACTTGATCATTAGGAATTGTTTTTCATAGTATATGAATTTGTAAGTCTTTGTGTTGTTTCATTTGGTAAAGCTTTATATTTTAAACACCATTGTTTTCTTTAAAGTATAGTACATTATCTGATTAGATCTGTACTAAATGATGTCATCTTTATCTTACCTCAATTCATTACAATTTATTACTTATGGGCATATAAACAGATAATTTTGGTGGAAAAATGTTCAGTCAGAAAGGTAATTTATATTAATGAGGCATAAAAAGCAGTTGGTTGGCGTTTCATAGATATAAACCACATTCTGGGAAGGATAACATCGATTACTTGACTTCCTCCCTATTTGTAAGCTTCAGAGCACGTAGAAGAATTCAGAAAAAAAACTTAGAGATTACAACATCCTGGAGCATCAGATTATAAGTCTTAGAGTAAGCTGATCTCAAATATATCCAGACAAAAAAGAACCAAAAACAGAGTTGTGTGAATAGAAAATGGGGCTTCAAGTATGGCAAACATATCAAGATTTTTTTTTAGGATATATTTTTATTTATTTGAAAGACAGATTTACAGAGAGAAGGGGTGTGGAAAGAGGGAGGAAGAGGGAGATAGATCTTCCATCTGCTGGTTTACTCCCCAAATGGCTGCAGTGGCTGGGGCTGGATCAGGCTAAAGCCAGGTGCCAGGAGTGTCTTCTAGGTCTCCTATGTGGGTGCAGGAGCTCAAGGACTTAGGTCATCTTCTGCTGCTTTCCAAGGCATTTTAGCAGGGAGTTGGATCAGAAGTAGAGCAGCTGGTTCTCAAACTAGAGCCCATATGGGATGCCAACCCTGCAAGCAGAGGCTTAACTTGCATCAACCTCAAATGCACCAAGATTTATACTCTATTCTGGACACCAGCATTGTGGAACAGTGGGTAAAGCCACCACCTGCAGCTCCAGCATCCCGTATAAGAACTTGTTCATGTCCCAGCTGCTCTATTCTCATCCAGCTTTTTTGCTAATGCACTTGGGAAATCAGCAGAACATGATCCAAGTACTTGAGCCCCTGCATTCATGTGGGAGACAAGGTGAAGCTCCTGGCTCCTGGCTTCGGCTTGGTCCAGAGGCCATCTGGGGAGTGAATCAATGGAATGGAAAATTGCTCTCCCTTTGTCTGTCTTCCTCTGCCTCTCCCTCTCTGTAACTCTGTCTATCAAACAAATATTGTGCTATAGCGGTAGTCAGCTTTTTGTCACAACAAAAAACTACCCATGGCAAGTAACTTTATAGAGATAAAAGGTATATTGATCTCACAGTTTGGGAGGATCATGTTCAAAATTGGACACTCATCGTTTTGCTTCCAATAAAGGTGGTTTCTAAGGTCAGAAGTCATGAAAGAGCTCATTTGGGTCCTCTCTCAGACTGTGGTACAAATTTTGACTTGGGCTGAGTGCTCATCTGGAAGTGTGATAGGGAAAGGCTTCCATGAAGCCTACAAGCTCATTCATGTTGTTGGCAGCTATAGGAATTATTGAAGTTTCCTCCTTCAAAGCCATGAGGGATAAAAATGCCTTATATTTAATGTCATAACAGTATGAAGTCTTATTTAGAAGAACATAATGTAAGAATTGACATCTCATCAGCTTGGCCGTATTCTATAGGTTAAAAGGAGTTCACTGATCCTGCCAACACACAAAATTAGGGTCTTAACTAGTGTGGAGAGGTCTGGATTGTTGGAGTGACCCAAGTCTGTCTGCTACAGAACCTGTATATAGTATGTGACAACTGCGAAGAAATGATTATAGGATTATACACCGTGATGTTAAAATTTTAAGTTTAATCTGTAATTTCAGAAGATTTTGAAAGGTTTTTGGAAGGGGATAGATGTGATATTGTTTGCCTTTTAAAACATAGCTTTTGAGTATCTAAAAGTGATCATGTAATAATTTACATTACCTCCTCTCCCCTGTACAATGAGAAAAACAATTTATAATTCAATTATAGGAATACAAAAAGAAGCGTGAAGGAATCATGTGAGTTGTGAATGTTTGATGCGAGTTAGGCCCTATAAATGCATTATTTACTCAGCCCCTATTTAACTAGATAAACTAAATATTTTATATGCTATTAAATATAAGATAATTAAGGCAGAAAATAGTGTTTTTCCTAGTGTCATAAAACTAGTAACCACACATACCTAGATTTGGAAACAGATTTATTTTATTCTCCCATTAAACCTAATGCTTCCAGAAAATCCAGCTTTAATACCACTTTCTCAGTTTAATGCTTCTACATTCCTCAAAGTTGAGTTTTATAGAGATAAAGCTTTTAGAGAAATACTTGAATTATTATATTCAGGCTTTCTTCAAAATACATTAGAGGGGGCCATGGCTCACTGGGTTAATCCTCTGCCTCTGCCATATGGGATGCCGGTTCTAGTCCAGCTCTCTGCTGTGGCCTGGGATAGCAGTAGAGGATGGCTCATGTTCTTGGGCCCCTGCACCCACATGGGAGATGTGGAGAAAGCTCCTGGCTCCTGGCTTCAGATTGGCGCAGCTCCTGCTGTTGTAGCCATTTGGGTAGTGAATCAACGGAAGGAAGACCTTTCTTTCTCTCTCTCTCTCTTTTTTTTTTTTTTTGTGTGTGTGTGTGACAGGCAGAGTGGACAGTGAGAGAGAGAGACAGAGAGAAAGGTCTTCCTTTGCCGTTGGTTCACCCTCCAATGGCTGCCGCGGCCAGCGCGCTGCGGCCAGCGCACCGCGCTCATCCGATGGCAGGAGCCAGGTGCCAGGTGCTTTTCCTGGTCTCCCATGGGGTGCAGGGCCCAAGCACTTGGGCCATCCTCCATTGCACTCCTGGGCCACAGCGGAGGGCTGGCCTGGAAGAGGGGCAACCGGGACAGAATCCGGAGCCCCAACCGGGACTAGAACCCGGTGTGCGGGCGCCGCAAGGCAGAGGATTAGCCTGTTGAGCCACGGCGCCGGCCTCTCTCTCTCTCTCTCTCTCTTACTGTCTGTAACCTTACCTGTCAAATAAATAAATAAAATCTTAAATATATATATATATATATATATATATATACATACATATATAAGAATAGAAAAAAAATTCATCAATAAACTTCTTTGATTCTCTGCCTATTCTGTCAGAAAACCTTGAGGGGCCTAGTAGATAAAGCTACCGCTTGTAGTGCCAGAATACCATAGAGGTGCCAGTTGGAGTCCCGGGTGCCCCAATTTCCAATCCAGCTCCCTGCTGTGGCCTAGGAATGCAGTAGAAGATGCTCCAAGTTCTTGGGTCCCTGACTCATATGGGAGACCCAGAGGAAGCTCCTGGCTCCTGGCTTCGGATCAGCGCAGCTCCAGCAGTCGTGACCATTTGGGGAGTGAACCAGCAGATGGAAGACCTCTCTCTCTCACTCTATCCCTTTCTCTCTTCCTCTGCCTCTCTGTAACTCTGCCTTTCAAATAAATAAATAAATCTTAAAAAAAAGAAAAAAAAAATATTGATAACTGGGGATATTTAATAGATTATGAATAACAACTAATGTAAATTCTGCTTTCAATAATTTTAGAAATATTCAAATATCTGTGAGTTCATCCCACATATTTCATTATTTTTTGAATCGTAAAATATTATATTATGTTCTTTCCATTTTCTAAAAGTAAGCTTAACATAACCATAGAATATTTAAAAAGAAATGTAGTTTGAAACATTTTAGGATAGTTTTAATGGTATTGCCATTATATCTAAATACTAATTGTGATTCATGAAAAATGCATGCATATCTTTACTCATTTTCATTAACAAAAGTATGTATATATTTAATAAATCATCTTTAAAGATGATGGTGCAAATAATTATCTTCCACTGACACAAATGATTCCTAGTAAAACAAATAGAGTGAGTATTATATTAATATTTAAGAGGTAGTATTACATGCTAATATTTTCTAATCATGTTTTGTGTATTATATTATTAAATCTTTATAATTATCATAGAAGAAACTACTGTTATTATCAATTGTTGAAATAAATCAGGCTAGGATAAATAAGAGTATCTCATAACATTTCAGGGAAAAAAGGAATTAAAAGATAAGGCTATTTTGTGAAAAAGTTTTTGAAATCCATGCAATTGAGTGCTATCTAAAGGCTTAAGGAAAATAACAAAATTAAAATGAATTTTAAAAAATTTTTGCACAAACATAAAGTTATATTTTAATTCTGTTTTACTATATACCTTCTAAAGTTCCCTTATATATCTAGTAGAAGTTGCTGGAGGGAAGCTTTTAGCTTAGAGATTAAGACAACAGTAAAGGGGCCGGCACTGTGGCACAGTGGGTTAAAGCCCCAGCCTGCAGCACCGGAATCCCATATGGGCACCAGTTCAAGTCCCTGCTGCTCCTCTTCTGATCCAGCTCTCTGCTATGGCCTGGGAAAGCAGTAGAAGATGGTCCATGTCCTTGGGCCCATGCACCCATGTGAGAAACCTGGAAGAACTCCTGGCTTTGGATCAGCTCAGCTCTGGCCATTGTGGTCATTTCAGGAGTGAAGACCTCTCTGTGTCTCTCTCTCTCTCTGGCTCTACTTCTCTCTGTAACTCCTCTGTCTTTGAAAATAAATAAAATAATTCTTTAAAAAAAAAAAAGACACCAGTTAAGACACCTGTATCTCCCATCAGAGTACCAGGGCTTAATTCCCTGCTTCCTGCTAATATAGATGCTTGGAGGAAATAGCGATGGCTCAATGTAACAGGTTCCTCTCACACATGTGGGAGACCTGGAATGAATTCTCAGCTCCCAATTTTAGCTCTGGCACAGCCTGAGCCACTACAGGCATGTGTGGAGATTGAAGCAGATTGAAGCTCCTTCATTTCTCTTAATTCCCCCTATCATTCTCTGTGTTTGTGTGTCTCTGCATGCCTCTGTGTGTGTGTGCCTCTCAAAAAAATTTTTAAAAAATTAACTCATCACTAAGTCTCTTGAAAACCGTTCATGCAGTACATATGATTTACTATACATCGTTAGTAATATAAAAAATTAATATGATTGTTCGCATACCAGATCTTCTGAATTAGGGCACGATTCTCTTTGAAGAAAAAAAAAAAAACATTTAGGAGTTTTGAGAAATTTACATGGGAGGGATTAAATATAACCTGTTATGAATGTTTCTACAATCTTTTCCTATAGCAGTCCATAGCATTCACTGCTGATCAAAACTTATTCAAACTGAGCCAGAATGGAATCTTAAATTTCTATTCAATACAGAGACGTTCCAATCACCACATCATGTCAGAGTAAGAGACTATATTGGCCATCCATGTCTGAACTGTAACTAATCATACACTTTTTCCCCACATCATCACAAAGCCATTGAAATGAGAGGAGCTAATAAAATTTATAGAAACATTCTAGAACTTCTTTCTGGGAACATGAGTTGTAAGTGGGGGATGAGAATCCAATGTCTTCGCCAGATCTCATACTCTAATTTTCACTCATAGATGTGGGAAAAATTAGAACCAGAAGATACTACTATTAGAAGATAGTTCAGTTTGTTTCCAGAGTAAAATGGCTGAAGCTTTTGTGAAAAGGATGTAGTAGAGTCTTTAAGCAAATTAAACCACATGTTTACCCTTGGGGTCAGTGACATTTCAAATGCACAGTTCATAATAAACTTATTTATATCTTCTCCAGATACTTATGCACAGGAACCAATTCGGTATTTGAATATATTTTCATAATCTGAAATATTTTAACATAAAGCTATTAATAAGTTTCCAATGTATTAAAAATTATATATAATATAACTTGGAGATCTCCCTCCATTTTTCTTTTTAAGAAGTGTCATCTCTTAAAATTTAAAAGTTGAGTGCCAAATACTAATCTATTCAAGTTGATGTAATATAATTATTTTTGATTCAATAAATATTTGTTGAATTTGTTTACTATGTCTACATTTTCTGACATAAGAAAACATGAAACACTAAGATTTAACTTAAATCATTAAAATATATTGATTGATTTTTATAACTTTTATGTGAGCCCAATAATTGGATTCTGTTGTTTTCTTCTGACCTCAATTAAGCAATGTGTCAAGAAGTCATAAGATTCCTGTCTAGTTCTGAAGTATACAAATCTGAAAAGCAGACAAATACATGTACAGTCAGACCTCTGAAAATGTTTTTCTTCTATTCAACACATGATGCTAATTACCAATACATTTATTCAATAGAACAGATTGTTTTTCTTTGAACTGCAACTTGTTATCTAAACAGTCTCCATTTTTAATATCTTCTTTCTTTTTTACCTTTGAATTCATGAAATCTCACTAGACAAAGAACTTGCTACAAGGGGATGCCATTGCTTAGTGCCATGTGCCCTCATGTGCTTGGCTTATGAAATGCATGGCTTGAAATCATCCAATCACATGTATGACATGAGAACATTTCATACAAAATATTAAAAATCTCATTCTAAATATATTTCTTGATACAAGGGGTATGGACATTTAAATATGGGATTTATTTGAATGAATACACAGCTGTATGTGTATATGTATGTGTGTATGTAATATGTATTAGCTGTATATCAAATATTATTTATGTATCTATGTATGGGTATTGGAATATTTAATATATTCATGGAAATATACATTATGAAAAATCTATACATTGATTTCAAAAAGATGTTTACATCAAAATAAAATTATCTTTAATTGCATTTCCCCAAGGACTTTCAGAAGTCTATATACACATAGGCACACACACACACACACACACACACCCCATACACATTCACAAAGCAACATGCTTAGTGACTCAGACAACGTAAAGCACAGCAAAATGTTAAAATAACATTTAAAATATTCATAACTGAGAACCACCAGTTGGATAGAAGTAGGCTCTCTTCTTCTTTTTTCCATTTCTGTGGATATGTTTTTTGATTAATATAGCAACCACAATGCCAATGGCTAAATAAAAATATTTCTTTTTAACTTAATTTTCCTGATTTGGCTTTTTAAAATATGATCTTAATCCAAGGTGCTTGAGAATGAGTTATAGAAATAACTATAAACCCACTCTAATTTGATCAATATGGTTGTAAATTCAAAAATATAACTTTATTCCTCTTCTTCCCTCAAGTAATCGAAATCTCTTAAGAAAAATTTAATATCTGTTGGGATTTTTTGTTATCTGTCTTACATTCAAATTATATTTAAGAACTGAATGTACTAAATTTGAAACTTCCAGCTTGTTATTTATTTAGTGCAAGAAAAGTCTCTGAATTATATTATTAATTCAAGCTTTGAATTTAAAAACCAGCGCTATGGCCCAGTGGGTAAAAGCCCTGGTCTGCAGCTCTTGCATCTCATGTGGGCACCCATTCATGTCCTGGCTGCTCCACTTCCAACCTAGCTCTCTGCTATAGCCTGAGAAAGCAGAAGATGGCCCATGTCCTTGGGCCCCTGCACCCAAGGGGGAGACCTGGAAGAAGCTCCTGGCTCCTGGCTTCAGATCAGCACAGCTCTGGTCCCTGAGCAACCTGAGGAGTAAACCAGTGGATAGAAGACCTCTCTATATATATCTGCTTCTCTCTAGCTCTGCCTTTCAAGTAAATAAATAAATATTTTTTAAAAAACCCAAGCTTTGAGAATGAAACACTGCTCATTTTTAGCCTGAATTTCTGTATTAAATATGCTTATTAGCTATCTTCCTTTTTTAAGATTTATTTATCTTTTTGAAAGGCAGAGATACATGGGGGTGAGGAGAGACAGAGAGATCTTCCATCCACTGGTTCACTCCCCAAATAGCAACAATAGCTGGGCCAGGCAGAAGCCAGGAGCCAGGAGCTTCTTCAGAGTCTCCCACAAAGGCGCAAGGGCCCATGCCCTTAGGCCATCCTCTGCTGCTTTCCAGGCACATTAACAGGGAGCTAGATGGGAAGTGAAGCAACTGGGAGTCGAACTGGCACCTATTTGGGATGGCAGCACTAAAATTGGAGGTTTAACCGTCCACACCACAGTGCTGACCCTAATCATCTTCCTTAAAAGATGGATTACACAATTCTATGTGATGACAATTATATTAGATGGAAAAACTGAGACCCATCATGTTTTACAAATTCATTTGAGCAGGAGAATATTTCTATACTCTGGAAGCATTCCATACAAAAGATGATTCAGAATGACCATCCATACCACATAAGTACTTGGATTATAATCAAGAAAAGCATAAATATATGGAAACAATTTGGTTTTCATTGACATTTGCCATATATAATAATGTTTTAGCAGCTTTCAACCTCTGATTGGCTGGCATTTCAGCTTTTATGATTGATTAAGACTTAACTGCTTAGTTATGATGATATACTCTTAGGTTACACTATGATTTATTTACACATATAAGTAGGTTACACTTTGTTATATATGGAGATTGCTTTGGAACAAAGTTTGCTACTCAAGTATAGAAATCGGTTTACATCAGCACTCTGGCCTCAGAATCAGACCTTAAGGCATTCGGAACTGGCTAAAAAGCCCATGAGAGTTCCACAGGCATGGAAAGCCAAGACACTGTGGGAAAAAAATGACTTAAACGAAAGTTATCTGTGAGTGATATCCCAGTGGAAAGAATGAGCCATCAAGGAAGGCAGTACCTTTCTCTGAGGGGAGGAGTGAACTTCCACTTTGAATATGGCCTTGTCTAAATAACACCAGAGTTGGGGAACTCAAGAGGCTTCCATAGACTAGGCAGCTCATGACAAGAGCCTTGGGTGATTACCGATGTCATAAATAAGAGTGTCAATTGTTAAATCAACAGCAGGAGTCATTGTGCACCTGCTCCCCAGGTAGACTTCTGTCCTTAATGTGTTGTACTATGCAAATTAATGGTAAAACTACTACACGAAAAGTACTTTATGCTTTGTGTGTCTTTGTGGGTGCAAACTGTTGAAATATTTACTTAGTATATACTAAGTTGATCTTCTGTATTTAAAGATAATTGAAAATGAATCATGATGAAGAATGGGATGGAAGAGGGAGTAGGAGATGGGATGGTTGCAGTGGGAGGGAGGTTATGGGGGAAAAAGCCACTCTAATTCAAAAGTTGTACTTCGGAAATTTATATTTATTAAATAAAAGTTGAAAAAAAGAAATAGATTATATCAAATTTATTTCAGTTTAACAATGCTATAGATGGTGGTGGTTTCATGGTGGTGATAATGAATGAATTGTTATGTTTGTCCAGGTATACTATGTGCCAACAATTTATAAACCATTTCTCATGCATTTTCTCAATGAATCTTCACATCAGAAAAATTTGTAACAGTATTATCTCTGCTTTAGTTTGGAAAACATAAAATTCAGAGAGGTTGTTATGCAAAATATGTAAGGAAATGCTCCTTGTCATAGTATCCAAAATATGTTCAAATCCAAATTACTCTTATTTTAAATGTCTTTTTTTACTAATAACTGTAGAGAAACTAGTTTTGATCACACAGTGCTGCTTATGACAAAATTTTGTGGCTGGCTGGAGTTTATACATGACCATTTGTATATATTTTTTTCAATACAGAGTTCAAAAAGTGAAAGAAGTGAAATCTATGTTATGTATAGTTTTAAATTTTAACTGACACATAAAAAGTGGACATATTTAAGATACCACATGGTGTGGCAGTACGTACATACATTACATAATGTCCAATGCATACATTCATTACATAATGTCCGATCAGGATAAAACATAATGATTTACTCAATCTTCTATCCTTTTTTTCATGGTAAAGAGTCAAAATCCTGTCTTTTAATCTTTTTGAGGATATGTACTCAATTTTAGCACTGTACCATGCTGTAGAAAGCAAAAATTTTACTCCTAACTATAAACTATGTGAGTTTTCAGAGTTTAAACTTTTACTACTTTTTTTTTTTTTTTTTTTGGTTTTGGGTCATTTTTCTCTTCTGATTCTCAATAAACTAATCGTTAAAGCACAGCTAACATTAAGACCTCTTACAGGCTGGCACCACAGCTCAATAGGCTAATCCTCCGGCTGCAGCACCGGCACATGGGTTTTAGTCCCGGTCGGGGCACCGGATTCTGTCCCAGTTGCCCCTCTTCCAGGCCAGCTCTCTGCTGTGACCCAGGAGTGCAGTGGAGGATGGCCCAAGTGCTTGGGCCCTGCACCCCATGGGAGACCAGGAGAAGCACCTGGCTCCCGGCTTCAGATCAGTGCGGTTCACCGGCCGCAGTGCACCGGCCGCGGCGGCCATTGGAGGGTGAACCGACGGCAAAGGAAGGCCTTTCTCTCTGTCTCTCTCACTGTCCACTCTGCCTGTAAAAAAAAAAAAAAAAAAAAAAAAAAAAAGAAAAGACCTCTTACAGAATTTCTTAATTATTAAATAGAGTGTATTTAGCTTAGTACTGAAGAAAATTATAAATGTTCAAATAGTAGCTCTTTTGTTAAGTTGTTTTGGTTTTAGAGTTTTTCCTATACTAGACCTTGGATGGACATTTATTCATAGTCAGCCTGGTGATTTTCTTTCTTTGTACATCCTAATACTTTGCCGACACCAATCAATAGCTAGAGGCTAGCATTAGAATAATGAAATAAATCAATATTACTTTAGATCAACCCAAAATAAAGAGATCCGATAGCTGATCATAATTTGCACAGACAAAAAAATGATATACCAGGGAGACTGAACTCTGTATCATTTGGGCCTTCTGCACAAATCCATAACTATAACATTTAAAGATTAGAAGACAATGCTGGACAATAAATTTCTGCTCTCCTTATAATTTAGAAAATGCAAATAATCAGCATCTCCATTCTGAAAACATGGGAACAGGATAAAAGATTTATAATACACATTATTATCATTTATAAGAAAATAAATTGTGAGAATAATTAATTATTCTTAATTATAATATAAATTATAAAAATTATTAATTATTCTTTTTTAAAGATTTTTATTTATTTACTTGAGAGGTGGAGATACAGAGAGTGAGAGAGTGAGAGAGAGAGACAGAGAGAAAGGGCTTTCTTCCATTGGTTCACTCCCCAAATGGCTGCCACGGCCGGAGCTGCACCAATCTGAAGCTAGGAGCCAGGAGATTCTTCCCGATCTCTCATGCGGGTGCAGGGGCCCAAGCACATGGGCCATCTTCTACAGGCTACAGCAGAGAGCTGGATTGGAAGAGGAGCAGTCAGGACTAGAACTGGTGCCCATAAGGGATGCCAGCGCCGCGGGTGGAGGATTAACCTACTGCACCATGGCGCCTGCCTCTAATTATTCTTAATTAAAGCTATTTCTCCCAAGTCATCTATTCTTTTATCAGGTAAATTGAAATTTTCAATAAAAATGAAAACCTTGACTTGTTTTAAGAAACAGAACAGAAAACCTGCCTCCCCTGAAATTTAAATGACCACTTTTATTTTAGGTTGGCAAGAAAATATTCATTTTTCTTTGCTGGCAATTAACAGTGTTCTAATGTGGCCAGGTTAGGCTTCTCTTTGTAAATGTACTTCTGTTTATTTATTTGAAATACAGAGTGACAGCAGAGGGAGAGGTTGTTGCAAAGGGGCAGCAACCAAGGCTCAGCAGGGCCAAAACCTGGAGCCAGATCTCCATAGATCCTCCTTCATGGGTGGTAGGAACCCAAGTGCTTGGGCCCCCAGCTGCTGCCTCCCAGGCACAATTGCAGGAAGCTGGATCAGAAGCAGAGGTGGGATTCAATCCCAGGCATTCTGATGTGAGATGCAAGCATTCCCAGTAATAGTTTAATCCCCTGTTACACGGTAAGTGCCTCTGGATATGTAATTTATTTTCTATCAAAAATGGGTTTAATTCACATTTTACTAATAATCAGTGATATTAAGCATTTTCTCATAAATATGTTGGACATTTATATGTATTCTTTAGAAAAAATGTCTGTGTAAATTCCTCGCTTATATTTAAATCAGATATGCTTATTTTCATTCTATTCAGTGTAAAATCCTCAAACATTTTGGATAGTAAGGCCTCATCAGATGTATGGGTTACTAGGTTGTCTCTTTGCTCTACTTGTTTCCTTTGTTGTACAAAATATTTTTATCTAGCTGCAATCCAATTAATATTTCTGCTTTTTCGTGTGCACTTTGAGGGTCAAATATAAAAACAAACTATTGCCTAGTAATGTATTGGTGTTTCCTGATGTTTTCTTCTGATAGTGTTATAGGGTCACGCTGGAAGTTTTACTTTAGTCTGTGTTTATGTGATGTTTGTCTATGGTATGATAAAATTGTCCAATTCCACTCTTCTGTATATGGATAAGCAGTTTCCCCAACAATATTTATTAAAGTGACTGTTCTAACCTCATTTATGTTCTTGGCATTATTTTGTAAAAAACCAATTTACTGTGCTGCCATGGATTCATTACTGGGCTTTCTATTATGTCCCATTGGTCAATTTGCCTATCTTTATGAAATTATCATGTTTTACTATTATCACTTTGAGAACCAGCATTGTGTCATAGCAGGTAATAAGCCACTACCTGGCATCCCATATGGGCACAGATTTGTTTCCTGGTTGCTCCACTTCAGATCCAGCTCCCTGCTAATGGCCTGGGGAAAACAGTGGAAGATGTTCCAATTGTTTGTGCCCCTGCACCCTTCATGGGAGACCTGGAAGAAGCTCCTGGCTCATGGCTTCAGCCTGGCCCAGTGCTGGCTGTTGCAGCCAACTGGGGAGCAAATCAGAAGATAGAAAGTCTCTCTCTCTTTTCTGTAACTCTTTCTAATAAGTGAATAAATATTTAAAATAATAATAAATAATTATTATCACTTTGTCATACGGAGTGAAATCAGGCAATATGATGCCTTCAGCTTTGTTCTTTTTGCTAATGGCTCTTCAAATTTTGGGCTCTATAAGAATTTTAGTTGTTTTTTTTTTCTGTTTCTTTGAAAAAGCACATTGGAATTTTGATAAGGATTTAGGGATTATGTTGAATCTTTAGATACACAATATTTCAATAATATTCTTCCAATTCTTGAACACAGGAAAAGTAAAGTTATTCTGAAGTATTAATGTCTGTTGTAAATGAAACTGTCCCCTTGATTTATTTATAAGAAAATTGGTGGTTAATGTATGGAAACACTACTGAGTTTTCTGTGCTTATTTTGCATCCTGTAATCTTATTTTATTTATTAATTATAACATTTTGTACATGCAATATCGTTTCATCAACAAACAGCAACAATTTCACTTCTTCATTTCCTACTTTGATTTTATTTATTTACTTTTATTGCCTAATTGCTATGACAAGGACTTCTAATTCCAGCTGTGTAAAAGTGGTGACAGTGCGGATGAGAAAATCCAGGCTCAGAGAGGTTAAGGGCTGTAGTAATACAGTTGGTTAGAGAGGGAACCGGGATTCAACTCCACCTCCTCACTTCGCAACCTAGGCCCTTGTTATTGAGCAGACATAGTCAAGGGAGCTGTAGACTCCCAGTCAGGCCTGCCCCAGTCTTCATGGGATGGCATGTTGTTTATTAATCCCTCACATGTGTCAGGCATCAGGACAGGGCTGTTTCAGGGTTGAGGTTGGCCCTTCAAGCACAGCCTTTGTATCACACAGCCTCTGGGCAGATGCCAACCAAGACCTGGAGCCTGGTACTAATCCTGGCCCATGCCCAATGATGCTGGGCCCAGGGGCTAGATCACAAGTGTTCAAATACTCTTAGCCTTCCTGTCCTCTAATGCTTCCTTGACGCTCTAGGAATACTTTGCTCACTCTGTTATTGGAACCCTCTTGACACTCATGATTTTTAGAGTAAAAACTATCCCCTTTCTTTACCCTATTGTTCCCCAGCCCCCATCACTAGAGGTAGTCATAAGTATTAGTTTCTTATGTAATCCTCCAGAGATTTTCTGTGTGTACACAAGCATATCTATGTATTTAAGAAAAAAACACTTTAAATATTACCATACAGGCAAATGGGGTCATTCCATCCACATTGTTCCATATCTTCTTTTTAAACATAACAATACTTGTTGGAGGTCATTCCATAAATAGAAATCTGGCTTATCTTTTACAATAGCTGCCTTGTACCCCTTTGGATGAGTGTACTATGATCTGTGTAATCAGCTTCCCACTGTAGGCAGTGGGATGCTTACCATTTTTATGACTGCAGAAGGCTACTGTGAGCATCCTTGTAAATACGCCTTAACACCCAGTGCAAGCAGATCCATGTAACTTCTGGAGGTAAAGTTGCTGGTCAGAGTATTGTGTTTTCATTTTAACAGATGTACCAAACTGCAATGCAAAGAGGCTACACCAGTTTTTAATCCTACTAAAATATTTTCAATTCCCTGTCTCCCCAAATCCTTACCTCACCAGTGTTTATTATCATATTTTTGTAAATTTGTCATTCTAACAAGTAAAAAAAAAAAAAGTGGTGACAGTGAACATCCTTGTCTTGTTCTACATCTTGGAGAAAAGGGATTCAGTTTTTTATTATTAATGTATTGCAAGAGTTGGTCTTGTCATACATGGTCTTCATCGTCAGCTAAACTGAAGTACATTTATTTTGTACCTAATTTGTTCATTTTTTAAATCATGAAAAGATGTTAAATTCGGTCACTCCTTCTGCACCTAATGAAGTAATAATAGGTTTTTGCCATTCATTTTCTTAATGTGTTATAACATTTATTGATTTGCGTATGTTTAACATTCTATCAGAAGGATAAATTCCATTATTTATTTTGGGGAAACATCAATCTATCCTAACATTCAGTTAGATGCTCAATAAATGCTAATGGTATGCACAAATAAACTATCAGGCAAATCTATCAACTCATATACATTATATGAAAATAGTTGAAAGTAATATTACTTTAAATGATAATACTTTTATGTTTGGATTGTTTTATATTATATTTGTCTACCTACAATGTGTGAATTGATGTTTACTGACACACATGGTTTTAAGTATATTGTTTCAAACATTGAAGAAAATGAAATCGTAGTGCTTATAAAGGACTCCATTCCAATTAGCAATATTACAAATGCTACAACTTGTACACTCACTGGATGTTATGATATAAATCTGACCACAATTTGCTGTTCCTATTATTAGAAATCGTATAATTATCCTTATCATTATGTTATAGCTGTCTTGTGTTTTGAAATTTATAAAAAAAATTCACTATATTCATACATATTATCTTTTATCCAATGCAACAGATAAATGTTATTTTACTTTTGAGGAAACTGAGAAAATTAGAAATTGACTCTCTTGTCTAAGGTCATGCTACATATACGTTGCAGGGTATAGAACAGGCATTTTAATGTAAATGCTTGTTAATCTAATGGCTCAACAGGCTAATCCTCCACCTTGCAGCACCAGCGCACCGGGTTCTAGTCCCTGTCGGGGCGCCGGATTCTGTCCCTGCTGCCCCTCTTCCAGGCCAGCTCTCTGCTGTGGCCCGGGAGTGCAGTGGAGGATGGCCCAAGTGCTTGGGCCCTGCACCCCATGGGAGACCAGGAAAAAGCACCTGGCACCTGGCTCCTGCCATCGGATGAGCACGGTGCGCCAGCCGCAGCCCGCCGGCCACGGCGGCCATTGGAGGGTGAACCAACGGCAAAGGAAGACCTTTCTCTCTGTCTCTCTCTTTCACTGTCCACTCTGCCTGTCAAAAAAAAATAGCTTTCAAAATATTTAAGGTGTAGTTTATGGAGATAATTGTTTATACTGAGCATGATATTAAAAATACTTAAAATTGTCTTATTTTTAACTTGTGAACTAATGTTTATAAAAATAAACCAATAACAGACTAATAAAAATGGAAAACCCAAGTTGGAAAAATATTTACAATACATAAATCCAACAAATAATAAAGAAACCTAATGACTGAAGTTGATGAAAATAGCGGAAAATTTGAACAACTATTTCATTAAAAGGATACCTAAAACATAACAAATATTTTACTAATTCTGTAAATTATCAGATACATATACCTTGGAATGCATTGCATTCTCATTCCTCTACACTCTAAATGATGGATAATGTTTAAATAACTATAGTAAAATAATAGTAAATGTTATCAAAGATGTGCAGAAATGAGAACACTTACACATTTCTCATAGGTAGGCAAATTGGTACAACCTCTTTGGAAATTATTTAACTAAACTTAAGCATATGCATAAGCTAAGTTATACGATGTTCCACACTTTGGTATGCACATAACAGAAATGGATATATTTTGATAGCAATAGTATTTTTAATAGCCCCCAAATAGAAATTCTGTAGTAACTATCAAAAGAATGGAAAAATAAATAACATAACAGAAATGGATATATTTTGATAGCAATAGTATTTTTAATAGCCCCAAAATAGAAATTCTGTAGTAACTATCAACAGAATGGAAAAATAAATAGTATTATATGAAAACAAAGTGATACTACACAGCAATGACAACAAGAAACCTACAGGTACATGCAACATTAAGGATAAGCTTCATTCACAGAATGAGTAAAGGAATAAACAAAGACAAAACAGTACATTTTATATGATTTTACTTTTGAAAAGTTCAAAAATCAAAGGAACTCTACTGTGTTTGAAGACAAAACAGTGGTTAACCTTGGGGGAGAGATAGCAGCTTATGTAGTGTGGTGGTAATGTTTTAAATAATGATCTTGATGCCATTGATGTGCTATGTAAAATCTGCTAAAATTAACTTAATGTTAATTAAACAATATGTGTATGTAGCAGCATATGTGTATAGTGTGTATATGTATTTCATATTTTTTAATTTTTTTAATTTTTTTTGACAGGCAGAGTGGACAGTGAGAGAGAGAGACAGAGAGAAAGGTCTTCCCTTTTCCATTGGTTCACCCCCCCCAAGTGGCCACTACAGCTGGTGCATTGTGGCCGGCAGCCTGTGCCTATCATCTCCCATGTGGGTACAGGGCCCAAAGACCTGGGCCATCCTCCACTGCACTCCCGGGCCACAGCAGAGAGCTGGACTGGAAGAGGAGCAACCAGGACAGAATCTGGCGCCCCAACTGGGACCAAAACCCGAGGTGCCGGCACCGCAGGCGGAGGATTAGCCTAGTGAGTCACGGCGCTGGCTGTATTTCATATTTTAACAAATATTCAGAAAATCAAAATCAATCATCAAAATGTATCATTTTTGATATGCCATGTTGATTCCATATTTCCATTTTTAAGAATTTTGGTAAAGTCAGTGGGTTTCTTCATTCCAAATCATGATTTTATTCACATATATAACATAAAGAAATGTATCTGACATTTTAGTCACATTCAAAACTAAAGAAAAATAAATATAAAAATACAACATAAGCAGTCTTGATATATGAAAGTACTGAGATTATGCTCACAGCTCTAAAATACAAAGTGTTTTTGAACAGTAATGTGTTTTCAGTAGTTCATATTGAAATTTTCTATCAGACAAAACCATGACTACAATTATAAAAATTACATTATAATTATTCCAGCCCATTTGTTCTCTTAGAAAATTGTAAGAACTCTCAGATTTACAGAAATTCAAGAGTTGATAACTTTACTAGAAAAACAAAACTCCACTTGCATTCTACAAAATTACTTGGAGAATATTATTTGTGTGTGAATTATTCCAAGTGACTTTTGTGCTTCAATAGTGAGTCGATGGGAAACTTGTTTCAGGTACTCCTTTGGAAGCAGTTGTCACTCAGTGCCTACTATTTGTCAACATAAAATATATATTTATCTGGCACCTAGTGTAGACCCCAGCAGTTTAACATTCTGAGGCACATCAAGGACATAAATTAATCACAATCTCAACCAATCTTCTGGTAGCAAAAAATGATAGGTACATTGTACTTAATATTCATCACATTTACTATTGTGTAGAATGACAGAATACATAAAGCTAAAGTAATCTTGAATATTAGTTAAAACCTAGTGGTTTTTTTTTTATTTCTATGGCTTTCAGCTTTGCTGTATTTTTTGGTTTATTCATTTATATAGAGTGCCAAAACAAGAAGTGCATGGTCTGTTTCCTTGCAGAGTTTATACTCTGCTGAAGAGGATAAACAATATTAATCCAAAATATTTTAATATAAAAACATAACACATAAAAAATAAGGAAGCTCATAGTACACATAGGCAAAATAACTTATGAAGAAGGGAGAGAAATGGATAATAGATGATATCTTGAGAACATTGAACCTGAAGTGGGAAGCTGGAATATAAGTTGGCGAAAAGCAAGGGAGGCCAGCACCACGGCTCAATAGACTAATTCTCCGCCTTGCGGCGCCAGCACACAGGGTTCTTGTCCCGGTCAGGGCACCGGATTCTGTCCTGGTAGCCCCTCTTCCAGGTCAGCTCTCTACTGTGGCCAGGGAGTGCAGTGGAGGATGGCCTAAGTGCTTGGTCCCTGCACCCCATGGGAGACCAGGAGAAGCACCTGGCTCCTGGCTTCAGATCAGCGCGGTTCACCGGCCGCAGTGCACCAGCCGTGGTGGCCATTGGAGGCTGAACCAACGGCAAAGGAAGACCTTTCTTTCTGTCTCTCTCTCTCTCACTGTCCACTCTGCCTGTCAAAAAAAAAATTAAAAAAAGAAAAGAAAAGCAAGGGAAGTAGAAATAGGGTGGAAGAAGTGTTAATGTATCTCACACAAGAGGACTATGTTTCACAAGCTGGAGACAACAGGTCAAGTTGAAAATTATGCATGTTTGGTATGCCAAGAAGTTAAGTCTCTGAATAGGAGGATAGTGAGCTATGAGATTTCAGAGAAAAGGAAGGTTAAAGTGAGAGGACTTTGGTAGTAAGGAAAAAGTAGTAAGGAAAAAGCACTGAAGTTTTGTCAAGCAAAAGAAACTATCATCTTACACACAGTTTAATAAAATCATATTGATTTCAGTGGAAAGAATATTTTGGGGGCCAATAAAGAAAGGGGGAACATGAGCATTTATTTAAAAATTGTGGTGCTAATGAGCTGAGAGATCAGCGACATGGGTCAGATGACAGAATGCAGATGAGCTGGAAAGGAGTTAAATAAATACAGTTGACTGGACAAAATAATTGAATATGTGATTATACGGTACAGAGAAGTGGTAGGGATAAGATGAAATTTTGTGTTCTGTCAGATATTAAGGATTTTTAGCAAAACACAAAAAAAGAGATAAGGACAAGTTCTCTGCCAATGAGGTAGTATTGGTAGTTATGACCATAGTTTTAGTGACAGATAAATTCATTGACACACTAAAAACAGTTCTAGTTCTAGTGCTTCACATGGTTGAGGTATACTAAGTTGCTTTTATACATGCACGGATGAAAAACTACTACAAGTAATTTTAAGGAGTTCCTGTATTTATTAGTTCTCTTGATTTTTTTAAGAAAATTGTACATAATTTGTTACCTCAAGTAACATTCCTCAAAAACTTTTAGAGGTCCCTACAATTTCATTTCATTTGTGGCAATTCTAGAAATTTTCACTAAACTTTCAAACACTCTGGTTCATCCAATCTTCTGAGTTTTTCTCACTTTTTTTCACATGCACTCCCTGCCATTTAACTCTTTATTATCTAAATACACTAATTTTTCTGCTGTCTTTTGCAGCTTTCTTTAACCTCCTTTTATTTTGCATGGCTATTCCCCAGAAAGCACAGATTAGGATTGACATCCCTCTCTAGAAATGTTTTCAACAGTCTTCATCCTTTGCAGAAACAATGCATGATTAATGATGGAGTCAGAAGCAAAAGCCATAACAAATATCAAAATTAAATTATTTCATCAAAGACAAATTTAAGACTTTTATGTACCTACCTTTCTGTGTCTGAAATGTGGTAAAAGAAAATAAGCCTCGGGGCTGAAGCTGTGGTGTAGCGGATAAAGCTGTCGCCTGCATTCCAGGCGTCCCATATGGGTGCTGGTTCGTGTCCCGGCTGCTCCACTTCCAATCCAGCTCTCTGCTATGGCCTGAAATAGCAGTAGAAGATGGCCCAAGTCCTTGGGCCCCTGCACCCACATGGTAGATCTGGAAGAAGCTCCTGGATCCTGGCTTTGGATCGGCACAGCTCCAGCCATTGCGGCCATCTGGGGAGTGACTCAGGGGTGGAAGACCTCTCTCTCTCTCTCTCTCTCCTCTCTCTCTCTCTCTCTCTGTCTCTCATTCCTGCCCTCCCTCCCTCTCCTTCTCTCTCTGTGTAACTCTGACTTTCAAGTAAATAAATAAATCTTTAAAATAAAAAAGAAAGAAAATAAATCTTATAGCCTGGTGGTTCTGTGAAAGTCTCGTAACATCCAAATAATGTCAGAATATAGTTCATTCCATATGGCATACACACACACACACAACATTCTTCCCGGTTTTGATAATTTACTAGAGTTGTCATTAGGGAAAGCTAGATTTTAGGTAAGGATATCAAACTATCCTACGTTTCCAATTTTTTTTTGTTAAAATTATTTCGAAATAGTATGTTGGGAGCCAGTGCTGTAGTGAATTAGGTTAAGCCTCCACCTGCATCTCATATGGGCACCAGTTTGTGTCCCAGCTGCTCCTCCTCTAATCCAGCTAATGGCCCAGGAAGGCAAGGTGGTGGAAGGTGGCCCAAATGTTTGGTCCCCTGTACCTGTGTGGGAAGCCTGGAGGAAGCTCCTGGCTCCTGGCTCCTGCATGACACAGCTGCAGCCATTGCAGCTATTTTGGGAGTGAACCAGCAGATGGAAGACTTCTCTGTAACTCTGCCTCTCAAATCAATGAATAAACCTGTTAAAAAAATGTTACAGGAAAAGACATAAAGTAAATGCCAACTAATCTATAATAACAGAAACCAAATTAGTGTTTGTTTAACATAAGGTGAGAGGAGGAGTTAGGAAAGGGCAGGAAGGCAAGATAATAGAATGTATGCATTGATTCTAATATTTTATGTATACATTTATTACCTTGTTTGTGTTTATGGCTTCATAAAAATGCTGAAATATACCAAACTTTACTTTTTTAATATTTACAGTTTATTTTATATAGACATAACATAATAAGGTTGTTTTTTAAAATATCAATTTTATTTATTTGAAATACTGAGTTATAGAGAGGGAGAAAGAGATCTTCCATCTGCTGGTTCACTGGCCAGATGGCTGTTAGCCTAGACTGGGCCAGGCTGATGCCAGTATCTTGGAGTTTCTTCTAGGTTTCCCATTTACATGACTGAGTTCCAGGTATTTGGGCCGTCTTCCTCTGAGTGCCAGGCTTATTACCGGGGAGTTGAATCCAAAGCAGAGGAGCCAGGACTAAAGCCAGCGCTTCTGTGTGATGCGGATGTCACAGTCAGCAGCTTAATCTACTGCAATACAACACTGGCCCCAATAAAGTTGTTTTCAAATGCCAATTAATATCACTGTTAGTAACTACATCAAGAGTCTTGAAATAAGTTCATGAAAAATAAACTTTATTATTTCATTTCACTTTTCCGGGAACTTTTTGAAGTTTCCTTATATGTATGGGTTACTATGGAATTATGGCCAAAAGAAGGTTGAAGTGGTTGTGGATGGCAATGCTTCCTTTAATACTCTGGCCTCCACTCCAAAAGAATAATTAAAGTAAAGAGGAGAGTATAAAAGGTGAAAGAGCAACCGAGCAAGATAAACAGCATAAGCACAAATCTAGGGTAAAAGGAGTTTGTAAAAAAACAAGTGAAGAAGCTGCCAGAACATTGGGTGGCTTGAGCACAGTAAGGTCACAGATGACATGAGAAATGATGAGAGTAGAAGTAGGCACCACAAACAGGAAACTTGAACTTCATTCCAAAAGAAAATTAAAATATATGAAGCTAAGTTATTTCATTCTTTGAAATTCCCATATTTTTCTTTCAATGAAATAAAAGACACCATTAAGTTGAAATATCAAATTTATAAAGATCCATTATGTTTTTTTTCTATTTCAGATTGTGGGCTTGTGGGCAAATCTCTAAAATAGGGGTATAATTTTCTTGCAATTCTCTCCTTTTTCCTCCTCTCTGTGAAGCCTTATCGCTCTCACTGTGGCTTCTTTTAAAAAATGAATGTGATTGACAAAGCCACAGCTGTGCTGGACAGCTTCATTTGGAGTGGGAGAACTCTGGAAGAATCCTTAAAGAGAACTAAATCAGCAGAAACTGAGAAAAGCCATGAGGGAGAATTTAGAGGAAGTCTTTCTGCAAATATGCAAACATTTCAGAAATATTAGCGCTGATTTCTCTTTCCCAGATCTACCCCATCATCCCATGCTATTCTTTCAGAACAAGCCAGAGGTGCTGACTTAACAAATTGAGCTGCTCTAGGAGACGCCTACTGTTGTTTAGCACCCATCCCTTCCCCCATAACAGTAAGAGCATCCTGAATTTCTTCTGTGTAATCATCACAATTTCATTCCAATCAAGAAATTCAGATAAAATTGAAGTTCCCTCAGTACTACAATCAATGCAGTGTACTTTAATAAATCTGCATATAAGTTTTCATGTGCCCCAATAATTTCTACAGAAATAGGTTCATATACAAATAGAGCCAAGGAAACCCAGGTTGTAGGTACAGGAATTTCAAGGAATGGTCAACAAGGATTCAGAAGAGCCCCTTTGCTGTCTACTTCATCAGCAGGTATCGGGATATTGGGAACTGCATCTAGACCAGGACACCAGGTTGGTGATAGCAGAAGTATAATGAGCACATAAAACTTCCTTACAAAAAACTAAACTGATAAAAGTTGGTGGATATTTAAACAAAATGAGACTTAAAAATATATCTGAGATAAAATTCCAGGGAATTTACCATTCCTCATGATGGCAGTGTAGGAAATATTAAATCGCGGTTAACGTTGTGGCAGACAGGGTTAAATTACCAGCTGTGACTCCAGCATCCTATATGAGTACTGGTCCAGTACTGCTCCATTTCAAATGTAGCTCCATGATAATGCACCTGGGAAACCAGCAGAAGATTAACTAAATACTTGGTTCTGTGTCACTCATGTAAGAGACCCTGATGAGGTTTCAGGCTCTTTTTTTTAGCAAGGCCCAGGCCTGGTCACTGGCCATTTGGAGAGTGAAATAGCAGATGGAAGACCTCTCTCTCTCTCTCTCTCTTATTTATTTCTTTAAGTGGAAAAGTTACAAATAGAGAGAGGGAGAGACAGAGATAAAGGTCTTCCATCTGCGGGTTCACTCCCCAAATGTTTGCAACAGTTGGAGCTGAGCTGATCTGAAGCCAGGGGCCAGCAGCTTCTTCCAGATCTCCCACATGAGTGCAGGAGCTCAAGGACTTGGACCATTTTCCACTGCTTTCTCAGGCCATAGCAGAGAGCTGGATTGGAAGTGGAGCAGCCAGGTCTTGAACCAATGCCCATAAGGGATGCTGGCACTGTAGGCAGAAGCTCAGCCAACCATGCTGCAATGCAGACATCTTTCTTTATCTCTCTCACTCTCTCTCCCTCTCTCAATTCTGCCTTTCAAATAAATAAATCTTTAAAAAAGACATTAAGAATCAATGACAAAGAACATTCAAATCCATGATAAAACACAAATCTAAGTTACATTGTGCTGTTATCTGTCCCTGAATATGAACATTATTGTCCAGCATCACTGTGCTAAGAATCTATGTAATTCCTTATGGGCAAGTTACAAACTCTTAGATTAAAATTGGGGTCCTAAGCTATCTAAGATTAGAGCTGTGATCCCAAGAAGGGATTGATATATAAGGTAAGCACAAAATAATCAGCTGGTAGAGGAAACAGAGTCATGGGAACTACTTTTTAGTTGGGAGCAGCATCGAAGATCATAACACATAACAGACACTAAAGTTAAGAAAATCATATGTATATGGATGTATGTGTACATATTTGTGTATTACTAATATGTTTTTCAGATATTTGCAATACTCTCTCTATATATATGAAACGGAAACTGTTATATGTTCAATATAAGGGATCAGGGCAGAGAAGATGCTAAAGAAATGAAGCCCACATGAGTAATCAATCAAGACTGTTTGCCTCTCATTTCAGAGATGACCATGAAGAAACGAGTAATAGAAGGCAATACAATGTATATTATGATAAGGGAGATAAATACTGAGGCATATAAAATTATCATAATTTAGTGAAACATTCACCTTTAAGTAAATTTTAGATATAATAAGTGTTACTGATGCAGGAGTCTACAGTTATTGCAATTTTTTGTCTGCAAGGCTCCTATCTCATGTATTTAAAGAACAAGGAGCATGGACAAGGGAGAGTACATAAAGCAGAACTAGTTCACTGAGATGAAGTAGAGAAACCAAAATCAAAATAAAAGTGTTCCAACTGCATTGATAGGTGTTTCTGGAAAAACAAGCCATTGGGGGATGATTTCCTGCAGGGCTTTCAAAGCTGTCAGAGAAGAAGTTCTCATGATTGATCCAGGAAAGCCTTGGAGAACTGACAGTTTTGATTGGCAAATTGGGAGAAAGCCAAGAGAAAGTACATGAAATCTTCCCCAAGATGCATAAAATTCTCATTATCTACATCTGTTACAATAGCACAGAGAAACCTTGAATACAAGGACTAGCATATGACATCAACAACCTTCACAGAAACCAGCTGCTTGACTTTTCTCAGGACTTTTGAGACTAATCTCTAGTTGCTGGGGGAGGATCTCGCTGGTCCCTATCTGCATAGCCAGGAATCTGTCTTTCTATGCATCCCTGTTCTGAGGAGGTAACCCTAACTGCCATTGAGTTGCTATGTTAAGCTGGAGGTGGGTGATACTGAAGGCAGCAGTCTGGGTTCCTCCTTCATGATCTGTCCAGGGGTCTATGGTTCCATCTGCTGGACCTTCTGGAGTAAAAGCATGATGTTCCCTCAATGAGAAGAGACAAGCCATAAAAGAAGGTAATAGGGGGGTGCATGGGCATGTCTCCCAAAATAAAAGGGATTTTTATAAACCCTCACTGTGATGCATAGAGTCAATATGATTAAAGCCTATTCTTAAAGTAAATTCTTGTCATGGAAGAGGAGGGAGAAATCCTTAAGATGAAACCACATTGATTGAGCAGTTATTGCTTGGTGAATTTTTCTCCGGGTTGCCCAAGCCTCTGGATTAATATCTGTCTCAATTATTGTAAGGCATAAGGACTGCTCTGTAGCCATGAGGATGTTGGTTCCTATCTGGGCTAAGAGATCTCACCCTAGAAAGGATTTTGGGATCTCCAGGATGTGCCAGAAGGCATTTGTTAAAAAATTATTCCAGTTAAAGATTAGGGATGTGGTGGCATATTTAGAAAAGATTTTCCTAAATCACCTCTCACAGTCATTCCAAGGGAAGAGGGGAGTAAGAGATTTGACAGGACAGAAAAGGTGGTTCTAGTATCTAGAAGGAGGTCTACTTCCTTCCCTTTTGTGATCAGGACCACCCAGGCCATCAGGACTCCTCAGTGCTGATATTCAGGGAGCCTATAGGAGAAGCCATGGGCTCCTTCAGTCTGACTGGTCATTCAAGCAAGGAAATCTGACCCCAGAAGCCTTGGTCTGCAGGGGCAGTCAACCTTTCAATGATCACCATTGCAAATAGAAGAGGGCTTTGGCAATGGGGACTTTCTCTGGCAAAAGAATGTGGAAGTTCCTCTTTGAAATGACCCAACTAACCCCTGCCATAGCACTTTAGAGGTTCCTGGGGACTCTCTGGTTTATATGGCCATAAAGCTGCTGCCAGAGCTGTTGATCTTTTTCTTATCTTTTCTCTCATTGTTGAGCCATTGCTGAGTTCCTAGCCCTTGATTTAAAAGACTGAAGTGATGTCATTCAAGGAGTTTTCTAAGGTACCCTGAGGTCCAATAGCCAGTTTTTTAAGCTTTCTCCTAATATCTGAAGCTGATTGAGTAATGAACTTGTCCTTCAAAGTTGCTACTCCTATAAAATTAGGAGATAGGGAAGTATGTTTAACTAATGCCTCTCAGTTTTTCTAAGAAGATGAAAATGTTCTTCTTTGGACCTTGGTCTATCATGGACAGTTTGGACTAGTTGAGGAGTTTGGACCCAGTCCTC
Organism: Sylvilagus floridanus; assembly: GCA_949820135.1. Lineage (NCBI taxonomy): Eukaryota > Metazoa > Chordata > Mammalia > Lagomorpha > Leporidae > Sylvilagus > Sylvilagus floridanus. The sequence continues at coordinate 100,357,973 of OX463227.1, read as the reverse complement.
CTCAGACCCTCCAGGATACAAATGATGAAATATTTTCATTTCCATTCATCTACATTATCATCTGGTGTCCATTTACGGTGAGGATCTTCTTGAGGAACAGCATGTTTTCCTGTAGAATATAACTTTCCCTGGCCTCCCTGATCAGGCAAAGATGTAAATATCATATAAAGTTCATCCTTTAAATTTCTGCAACTTGGAGAACAGCCTGTCTCTCAGTCTCTTTTAGGGTCTGATTCAGGAGTAACATTATATCTTTCCAAGTGAAATCATAGACTTGGGGAAAACTCTGGAAGGCTTCTATATATTTGTCAGGGTCACCTGAAAGTCTACCAAAATTCCCATTTATCTACCCAAAATCCTTCAGGGAAAAGGGCCTGGACACAAGTAGGGCCACTGAGCACTCTGGAAGCTTCCTGGACATGTTAGATACAAGTTAGTGGTGAAGCGTCCTGCTTGCTAATAGGCAGGTATCCATGAGGGAACAGGAGTGATAAACAGAGGGATCAGTGTAGATTGTATGGCAGGATATATGGCATTTGGGGGAAGAAGGGTAACTGAGGTATTGAGGGTAACTGTGTTAAAAGCACTGGGTCTTCTTTACAGAGCTGACAAAATCTGGCTTTTCTTACAGTGCAAAAAATTGCTTGGAAATAAGAGATCTCATACCAGTGTCCAATTCTGCAAGCAAAACAAATATAGTTGGAGAAGGGTGTTATAGATAATACTTCCCTCTGGAGTCCAAATCTCCTAGCCTTCTAGCCTATATCCTTGGAGCCCACATTGTGGAGATGTCAGAGAAAAGGAGTACACACCCTTACCTGTACATCCATTCTTCCCTGGATTCCCAGGTACTCTTGATCCTGGTAATCATGAGTGACTGGGTGTGTAACCCAGCATTCAAAGACAAGGAGAGTTAAGTCAACAGGAGTAATTGCCCTTACCTGTGTCTAACTTTGGCCCTCCCTTCTATCTCCATGTCTTTCCTCTAGACCTTGCTGGAAACATTCTGTCCATGTACAGCATACATATGCTCATGTCTCAACGTGAATATCTTGAAGAAGCTGATGGATGATATTTCTCAGTATTATCTTTTGCAAGTTATATCACTATATCTTATCCTAATTATCCTATGAGCCTTCTTTTGAAAAGGTTGATTTACTTATATATTTGAGAAATAGAGTTACAGAGAGGATGACACAAACAGAAAGGTCTTCCATCTCCCCAAATGGCTGAAGCTGAGCCAATTTGAAGCCAGAAACCAGGATCTTCTTCCGGGTCTCCTACATTGGTATAGGTGCCCCAGCGCTTGAACTATCTTTTACTGTTTTCCAGGCCATAGAAGAGAGCTGGTTCTAAAGAGGAGTATCCAGCACATGAACCAGTACCCATATGGGATGCCAGTACTATGCGTGGAGGCTTTACCTACTGTTCAACAGTGCTGGCCTCTCTATGAGCCTTCTTGGCCAAAATTTTTCATCCTTCTCATATTCTGGACTTCCCTTTTCAATTTATTGGCTTCCCTGTGCCTTAGTCAGTCCCTTTTTAAAGAACCCCTCCTGCTCACTAATCCTTATGGCTTGAGCAGGACAGGCAAACCATTTATCCTATTTTCTCTTAAGCCAACCATGGCTGTGCAGCCAGAATGACATGCAGGCACACCTATTTCATGTCTACAGGCAGTTCCCTGTCCCATAAGTGGGTGCTTCACCCAGGGTAGAGACTGCTGTTCATGAACGCATCACCCTGGCCTGTATGCTCACAGTGATGTCCCCCCACCTACAGGAGTTTAACCCCTAGTACCAAAATGTGTTAGGCAGGAGAGGACTATAAGCAAGTACAGGAGTGCATGGGGGAGGTAGCCAGCTGCCTGCCTCTGCACTGACTCATTCCTTGTCAGATGTCAAGGACGGGGACTAACGTGCACCTTCCCGCTACCCTCCATCATCATGCAACCAACATAACATGAAGGATAACCTATTGATATTAAAGTAATGGGGGATGAAGTCACTCTGGAAGCATGTCTCATTGACCCTGGAGCATGAAACATCAAACCTATATATGTTAAGCATCATTTTAAATTAAAGAGTCATTATTTTACCCAATTGAGAGCCTTATCTTTTGAGAATTCCAGGGATCCAACTAGATGCCTCAATTTGGAAGACTCAATTTAGAGGTTTAAATCTAAATAATTACCTGTGCTGGTGTTGTGGTATAGTGGTGTAGTAGGTAAAGCCACTGTCTAGAATACCAGCATCCATGCAAGTGCCAGTTCATGTCCCAGCTGCTCCACTTCCAATCCCTGCTAATTGCCTGGGAAAAACAGTAGAAGATGTCCCAATTGCTTGGACCTCTGTGCATGTGAGGAATAGCCGGTGACACTCTTGGCTCTGCTCTGTCCTTTGCAGCCACTTGGGAAGTGAAACAGCAGATAGAAGATCCTTCTCTCTGTCTCTCCCTTTCTCTTTGTAACTCTTTCAAATAAATATTAAAAAAAAAATCCCTAAACCATTGTCAAAGGTTTAAGCCGTTTGGCCAAATAAAAGCTGTAAAAGTCCATGTAACGAGTATTTTAACGAAAACTCTCAACCAGATCTAATCATAGTTACAGAAATTACTCTATTTTTAAAAGGAAGATAATGTTTACTCCTTTAAGACTCAATTATCCAAAGCAATGGAGAATCAGAGAATTGTGTTGTCAAAAGCTGACAAAAAAAAAAGCCATCAAAAAATTTAAACATCAGAGAAGAGAGAAAAAATGTATCAGATTGAAAAGATTAACAGATTAAAGCCTCTCTCTTGTTACCTTAGGTGGATAAACCTCTCTGCTCTCCTCTTTCCCCACATTTGAGGCTGAGTGAGCAGAAGAAAGAAGGAGAGATTAAGAAGTGATGAATTCAGATTTTAGTCCAATACCCTAACAGGCAGTCAAAGTGCGGATCTCATCAGGAAGCATTCAGAGATCACTGGGGAGCTGCCCCAGCGAGAAACCTTACTACAATTCCATGCATTAGATGAAGAAGATAGGACCAGCCTTTCCAGTTTCTAAAAAGTGGAGGTGGATTAATCAGTTTTGTTCTCTGTGGCTTTAAGACTAGCAGTCATGCTAATCTCTTTCAACTGGCTGACAAAGTTCTTGTGTGTTAAATGATTGTGGCATATGATGGAGAACAAGGTTTTCAAAAAAAAAAAAAAGAAAGAAAGAAAGAAAAGAAAAGCAGAGGCAATCCATCTTTTCAGATGAGATCGGGCGCGTTTAGGGTGGTATGGCCATAGACTATAGTCCATCTTTTCTAAACCTTCAGATGGTCCTAGATGAGCCCCCAAGATATGTTGTAGGAATATGAGGCTATTATAATTCCATTTCTCCACTTGGGTCAAGTCACATTCACAGGAGCCCAGAGAATGAAGAGTGTATAAAGCAGAAGTTGTTTATTTAAAGAAAGCAGAGAAAGAAGTAGAAAAAGAAATTAAAAAAAAAAAAAAACTCCAAGCTACAACAAGAAAGGTCCCTGAAGAAAGGAAACATTGAGGGCTGATTGTCTAAAATATTTTATAGTCTATAAAAGGGAACGTTCTCATATTTGGTCCAGACAAGGCAATGAAAAGTGTCAGTTTTGATTGGTTAATTTAGAGAAAGTAAGAGAAACTACCCGAAACTTTCACAAAGATGCATAAAATTGTCACTACAAATACCAGTTTACAATAACACAGAAAACCCTTGATTGGCACAACATCAACATCCTTCACAGAAGCCAGCTGCATGATTTTTCTGAGGTCATCAGGTCCAATGCAGTGAAAATGTGGGGAAAACATTTCAGGCAAAGAGCATAGTAAATATGAATTACATAAGTGGGAAATTAGTCGAGCTTGTTGAATTTCATGAAGGAGGTCAGTATAGATGAACCATCATGAACTTAAATGAGAGCAATGTGAGATTCATTTGGAAGCACAGAAAACACTAGTTCTTGAAATGTTTGAAGCCATGATAAAGACTTTAGATTTTATTATAAGTGCAATTGAGAATGTTGTAGAGAGTGATTTTGTACACACACACACACACACACACACACCTGTATGCACATATCTGCAAACACATGTACATGCATGCATATTTATAGATATTCAAAATGGGTATAAAATTGGAATTAAAAATACATTCATTTAGTGCTGAAATGTTGACACCAGTGCATGGCGGGGAACTTCAAAAAGTTTGTGGAAATTGCAATTGATGCAGGAACTGTGCATGGATTTCCAAGTCATTTGCACCAAAGAAAAAAAAAACTTATTTTTTTTTAAAACAATTATTTAAATTGCACAAGTTTCATGAATTTCATATATACAGATTTAGGAACACAGTGATACTTCCCACCCTATCTTTCCTCCTGCCCATGCTCCAACTTTCTTCTCCTCCCTTTCCCATCCCCACTCTTGATTTTTACAATGATTTACTTTCAGTTTACTCAATTGTTGTAAGGTTAAGCCTACACTAAGTAAAAGAGTTCAACATGGGGCTGGCGCCATGGCTCACTTGGTTAATCCAACGCCTACAGTGCCAGCATCACATATGAGTGCTGAGTTCTAGTCCCGGTTGCTCCTCTTCCAGTCCAGCTCTCTGCTGTGGCCCATGAGTGCAGTGGAGGATGGCCCAGGTCCTTGGGTTCCTGCACCCGCATAGGAGACCAGGAAGAAGCACCTGGCTCCTGGCTTCGGATTGGTGCAGCGCTAGCCATGGCAGGCATTTGGGGAGTGAACCAACAGAAGGAAAACCTTTCTGTCTCTCTCTAACTGTCTATTACTCTACCTGGCAAATAAAATTTAAAAAAGAGTTCAACAAATATTATGGAAAAAAAAAAAAAACCACTGTCATTTCTCAAAAAGAAGAGATAAAGGCTATAAACAGTCACCCAATCTCAAAATGTCCATTTCACTCTAATACATCACATTTTAGATATTTTATTAGTTACCTAATGGTTACATATGGTATCTGTCTTTTAGGACTGATTTATTTCACTAAGTATACTGGTTTCCTGTCACATCAATTTTGTTGCAAAATACAGAATTTCATTTGTTTTCATGACTGAGTAATACTCCATAGTGTATATATACCTCATTTTCTTTATCCATTCATCAGTTAATGGGCATCTAGGTTGATTCCATATCTTAGCTATTGTGAACTGAGTTGCAATAAACTGAGAGTACAGATAACTTTCATATGCTGATTTCTTTTGGTTTTGATAATGTCCCAAAAGTGGATGGCTAGATCATACAGTAGATATATATTAAGATTTCTGAGGTATTTCCATACTGTCTTCCACAGTGGTTGACCCAGTATACATTCCCACCATCAGTGGATTATGGAATGTTTTTCTCTACATCCTCTCCAGCATTTGTTGTTTGTTGATTTCTGTATGAGAATCATTCTAACTAGGGTGATGGGATTGTGCTTTTGATTTGCATTTCCCTGATGGCTAGTGATCTTGAGCATTTTTTCATGTGTCTGTTTGCCATTTTAATTTGCTCTTTTGAAAAATGCCCATTCAAGTTCTTTGTCCATTTTGTTATTAGATTATTTTTTGTTGTTGTTGTTGAATTTCTTAAGCTCTATTTATAGTCTGGGTATTAACCGTTTATCGATTGCACAGTTTGCAAATATTTTCTTCCATTCTCTCGGTTGCCTCTTCACTTTGCTGAGAATTACTTTTGCAGTGAAGAAGCTTCTCAGCTTGAACTAATCCCATTTGTCAATTTTGGTTTTGATTGCCTGTGCTTCTGGGGTCTGCTAAGAAGTAGTTGCCTGCGCCAAGCTCTTGTAGAGTTTCCCCAAAGTTCTCTAATAATTTGATGATATAAATTCAAATATTTAGATCTTTGATCCATTTTGAGTGGATTTTGTGTAAAGTATAAGGTAGGGATCTAGTTTCATACTTCTGCACACAGAGACCCAGTTTTCCCAACACCATTTGTTGAAGGGACTGTCCTTGATCCCAGGAATGATTTTAGCTCCTTTGTCAAAGATAAGTTGGTTGTAGATGGGTAGATTTATTTCTGGAGTTTCTATTTCATTTTTCTACATGTCTGTATGTTTTCCAGTTTAGAGCTGTTTAATGATAACTGCCCTGTAGTATGTCTTGAAATCAGGTGCTTTGATGCCTCCAGCTTTGTTTTTCCTAAATAAGATTGCTTTAGCAAGGTACCGTTCTCTGAAAGGAGGAGAGAACTTCCACTTTGACTATGACCTTGTCCAAATAAGGTCGGAGTTTGTGGACTTAAGAGGCTTCCATAGCCTTCGCAGCTCATGACAAGAACCTCAGGTGATCACTGATGTCATAAATAAGAGTGTCAATTGTTAAATTAACAACAGGAGTCACTGTGCACTTGCTTCCCAGGTAGGACTTCTGTCCTTAATGTGTTGTACTATGAGAATTAACAGTAAAACTAGTCTTCAAACAGTACTTTATACTTTGTGTTTCTGTGTAGGTGCAAACTGTTGAAATATTTACTTGGAATAGAGTTGATCTTCTGTATATAAAGATAATTAAAAATTAACCTTAATGAAGAATGGGATGAGAGAGGGAGTAGGTGGTGGGATGATTTGGGGGTATGAGGGCGGGTATGGGATGAAGAACCACTATAATCTAAAAGTTGTACTTATGAAATTATATTTATTAAATAAAAGCTTTCTATAAAATATGAAAAAAAGATTGCTTTAGCTATTCATGATTTCTTGTGTTTCCATATGAATGCTAGCAACAAGTTTCCTAGATCTGAGAAGAATGTCTGTGGTATTTTGATTGGGATCACATTAAATCTTTAAATTGACTTTGGTGTATGCACATTTTGATGATATTGATTCTTCTAGTCCAGGAAGTTGATTGATTTTGTATGTTGATTTTATATCTCCCCACTTTACTAAATTCTTTTATGAATTCTGATAGTCTCTCAGTGGAGTCTTTTGGATCCCCTATATATAAAATCAAGTCAACAGCAACTAGGTTTAGTTTTGACTTCCCCCTTACCAATTTGTACCTATTTGATTTTTTTTTTCTGACCTAATCTCTCTGGCTAAAACTTCCAGGACTAAATTAAAAAGTATGTGTTAATATTTATCTGTTCTGATGTTAGGATTGCTATAGTTCTCCTTTTTTGCTTTCTGTTAGCATGGGATATCTTTTTTCCATCCTTTCACTTTTGTTCTGCATGTACCTTTGTTGGTGAGGTATGTTATTTATAGGCAGCAATGAGATGGGTCTTGTTTTTTAATCCATTCTGCCAGTCTGTATATTTTAACTTGAGAATTGAGGCTATTTACATTCAAGGTGACTATCGATAAATAACGACTTGGCCCTGTCATTTTTCATAACTATTCCTATTGTTTACTTTGGATTTCTTCTGTACTTTTACTGTCAAATATTCTGCCTTCACATTCTTTCATAAAGATGGATATCTTTATGTGTTTCTCTGTGTAGCAAATCCTTAAGCATCATTTGCAAGGATGGACCAGTGGTGACAAATTATTTTAATTGCTGGTTCTTATAGAAGGTCTTTATTTTACCTTCTTAAATGAAAGCTTTGCAGAGTTCAATATTCTGGGTTGATAGATTTTTTCTCTTAAGACATGGTTATGTCTTGCCATTCTCTCCTAGCCTAAAGAGTTTCTGATAAGTCAACTGTGAGTCTAATTGGAGATCCTCTGAAAGTAATTTGGCATTTCTCTTGTGCAAATTTTAGAAATTTTTATGTTCTATTGTGGAAAATTTGGCGCCAATGTGTCCTGGTGAAGAGTTTTTTTAGGAATTCTTTGTGCTTCCTGTACTTGTATGTCCCTTTCTTTCTCCAAATTGGGGAAGTTTTATATAATTATATCATGAAATAGGCATTCTAATCATTCTCTTCACACTTTAAGAACTCCTAAGACCCATATATTGGGTCATTGAATAATATCTCATAAATCTCCAACACTGTTTTTAAGTTTTCTAATTTCTTCTTGGATTTTTATTTCCTGAAAAGTTTTTTTTTTTTTTCACTGAAAGTTTTCAAAGATTTGTCTTCTAACTCTGATATTCTTTTAACTGCCTCCTAAGGTCTGTCAATAAGGATATCCACCACATTTTTATTTGATCTATTAAATTCTTCATTTCCAATATTTTATTTTGATTTCACTTTAAAAGCTTAACTACATGGGAAAAATTTTCGTTCATGTCATGTATGGTTTTCTTTAGTTTGTGTATTTGTTTCCAGTTGCTTTTGAGTAATCTTATGATTAATCTTTTGAATTCCATTTCTGGCATTTTTTCAATCTCTTCATCTTATATTCTACTATTGAAATGTTGTTATGTTCCTGTTGGGGGAGGGATCATGATGTTCTCTTTTTCTTTTTTTTTAATTTCTGCATATATTTTTAGATATTTGTGGAGTTATTTGTTGGTTTTTCCTCTGATTGCCTTTATCTTTGGGCTATGCCTCTGTGGCTTAGTGGAATGTCTGCAATTTCAGTGAATTCCAAGAAGTGTGTGTTGGGTGTGGCCAGGGATCTCTGTTCAGTGCTCTACTATTGGGTGAGTATCCAGGGTAACACCCTAGTTGAGCATGGCAGATCTCTTCTTAAAAGATGGAAGAGAATGGTGACCTCTGTTGGTGTGATCACACTCTTACCTCCTCTCAACCAAGGTAAGCAATGCCCTGGTGTTATCCCCCAGTGGGTTCAACACTCATCTGTGCCACCATATGAAATGACAAATAATCTGTGCAGTCTTCACTCTGAATAGGGTTCTGGCTGCAATGACCCACCAGAGGCAACCAAGGAGGTCCAAGTGTTTGGAGCCACATGCAGTGATTAACTAGAGATCCAGCTACACCCTGCACCCTCTCATGTAGTCACAGAGTCTCCACAGTCTCAGCACAGAAGGCACCCACAGTCGCTGGGTGCAGAGGTTCTGCTCTACCCTGCCACCCTGTCTGGTTCACAAAGAGGCAGATGTTCTCCCAGTCAGTTCTGCCTGGGCAGCTTGAGTTGCTGAGTCTGTCAGATGTTGGGAGGCTGGGGGTACTTCACAGTCCTGCATGGGTGCCCATTCCCCTGTCAATCCTCCGAGCCAGGCACAAAGTCGGTGGGGATTGCAGATTTCTCCTCTGCTATAATCGCTGGATCACACTGTTGATGCCAGAACTGCCAGGATGGCGTCCTGTCTCAGCCAGGTGCTGTGCACCTGCACTAAGGCTTTTGCAGCTGCCACCCAACCCCCATGGTGCCCACCATTCTTCAGCCAGGCAATGGGAACTCTTGTGGAAAGGATGGGGTGAGAGAAACATGCCTTGTATTTCCTCTAGGACTATAGATAACTGCTAGCCCCTAAGGCTTCAGGCCAGACTCAGGCCACACTCTCCCTTTGGCTGTATCACCAGAGGTTGTTGCCATCTGGTCTCACTGCTGTCTCCAAGCTGCCACCCACTCTAGCTCTCGGCTGCAGCAGTCATATGCTGTATCTATGCTCATGTTACATCTTCCAACCTCAACACTGGTCCACAGCATTCCTCTTCCTTCCATAGCGTTTCCACTGTGGATTTCTCTAATTCCCTGAGAATGCACTTCCGACACTTTTTTATTTTACTATTTATCCCTAGCCTTGTGCAGTATGCCATTCCCTATTCTGCCATCATGGAATCCTCCATGTTGATAGAAATTCCATCTTTTAGTTCCATTACCATGAATGTTTTTGAAGTACCCTCATATCTATTCACTTGAAAATACAAGTATATTCTTGTTATTGTTTTATTTTGTTTTATTTTTCTCAAGGAAGTGCTGAAGTAGGGGTTCAGAAGAGGCTACTTCAGAAGAGGCTATTGAAATTAACTAAGAATTAAATGTTACAAGTGGAGATTCTTTAATCACATCAGATTTTGGATACATAATATACTGAAAGTAGAACTAACAGATTGTGGCTATGGGCATGAAGTATAGAAAATGAGGGTCACCTACAGATTTCAAATCATGTTGTGTTGGTCTGCCATAGCAAAATCCCATAAGCTGAGTGATTTATACATAAGAAATTGATAATTTCAGAGTTTCGGAATCTGAGAATTTGAGGTTAGTGTACCAGTATGGTTGAGTTCTGGTAAAGTCTCACTTTCTGGCTTGCACATGGCCATCCTCTTGTTGTGTTCACAGGACCTCTTGTTTGTGAAGGTGCTGAATGAAAGAACCAAAAACAGTTAGGTCTTTGATCTCTCTTTGTCAAGTCACAAATCCCATCAAGAATGTTCCAGCATCATTACCTCATCTTAAAAAAAAAGTACCTTTCAATGACCTCATCTCTAAATATCATTACATTGGGAGTTAGTATTTCAACATAGGAATCTGGGGACACAAGTCAGTGCAGAACAGTCTTGAAGTCTAAAATCATTTATTCATGTAGTTAACTTTCTTGAATCCACCCTTTATCAGATATTAGCAGAGTTTTTTAGAAATTGAACAAATAAATGATAGAATTAATATTTTTACAAAAATCATTTAACAAAGTGTTTACTCATTATTCACCAAGTATTCAAAAAGTGACATTTATAGTATATGAAACTTTTGGTGAATAAACTACTTCATACTATGTATGGGATAATTATTCAATAACTGCTATTATATTTAATTATGTAATTTTCACATTAATGCAAGTATATGATTTTCATCCATGATTATATAATATCAAGAATTGTATGGTTTTAATTTATTAACAAAAATATATTTGCTCACCACAAACAAAATCTGCTAATTTCTTTTAATCTAAGAGTATGTTAAGCATGTTTATCAAGTTAAATTATAAATTATAAATTATTTATTTTGTTACATCTAAAACATTATTCATGTTATTTGTAAGTATTACTTAAGAATGAGACTTGAAGAGAAGGATATAGTAACAATGTGATTAGCATTTCAAGAATACAGTTTATATTTTCTAATTAGTTTTTCCTGCCAAATTCTTAATCCACTGTGGGCTTTAAGTATTAATATAATTTAAGATGTAAATGACAAATTTGAATTTTATGAACACATCTTACTGGCTCAAATGCATGAAAATTTATAAACATGAGATTAAGATTACTGATGGAAAAAGTTAAATTCTAAATTTGACTGGTTTTATACATCTGAGCAAGTGTTGTTTGATTCTATCTTAGAGTCTATCCTTCATTACCTGTATATTTTTAATTTATTTTAAGTACTTATAGTTACGGATGGAGAGGGGACAGTAAAAACAGCAAGAAAATCCTATTTGTATGTCATCTGTCTAAAATCAACTGCAGTATATTTATTGAATTCCTTCTGTTTATCTGTGGAGTTCCATCACCTAAGTGTCTTCCAAGTATATTATGGACTTACCGTTTTCCATTATAATATTGTGGCAGGATTGGTTTCCAAGTAAACTGCAGATTTCAAGACTTTATTCCACAAAGCCTCAATACTCTCATACATATTCATGCATTCCATTGTTTGCAGCTTCTCATGACTATACCAGGAACTTTAGGCCACATGGTAATCATGTGAGCTCTCAAAGATTCTAATATTTACTATGGTCTTACCCATCAGTGATACAGAACCTACTACTAAGACTTTTCTCAGTATTTCCTCTAAGCACTCATTGGAAGTCCCTTTAAATCAGCTGCAGGTATGAAGGTTTTGTCCTTTTACAGAGACTGACAGGCTCCAAGATAACTCCATAGAATGACTACAGAGCAGGTCATTCCTTAAACCTATCAACTCATAACTCAAAATACACCAGAATATGCCATTCTGAAATCACAAGGAAAAAGTCAAGAGCTCAGATATAAAAGAGACAATATTAGAATATATAAAATGAAATTTTGCTAAAATATTTTAAATTTTCATTGAGATATGTTCAGAGTTGAAGGAAATCACACAAGTATCTATGTAAGTGTTAGCATACCCTTACACTTGGGAGTGGTAGAAATGTCACAGGACAAGAGTGAGATTTAAAAAATATACTAACTAGTAAGATTCTTGGAGAGAAAATTACAGTAGGGAGAACTGGAAGTCTTTTAAAATGTGTGTTTTATCTGGGAGAAGTACAATCTGGATGCATTAAATATTACTAACAACATGAGAGTGTCTGGCCTTTCATTTTTGTCTCACCATAGTTTCTATTAAAATAAGAACAAGAAGTAATCTTTGGAATTCAAAATTCAATATGTTCAAGCCATGTGATTTTGTTAAATTTAACCTCTCTTGTCCTTGGATTCCTCAATTGTAAAGAAGATGGCACTAGGTATTTTCTTTAATTGTTATGAAAATGTACATATTACTGTTTGACTACTGTTAAATTCTAGTATTCATTTCTAAAGAAATAGGATATTGGTGAATTACTTAAACTAAGCCTTTAAAACTAAAGATATGGCAACACTTCAAAAATGTGTGAAAAATGGAATTAAAAAATAAGTTTTTCAGGTGCAAAAATTTTTTTAGTTCCATGCATAGTATTTTCACACCACTCATTTTTCATTAATTTTAAGAACATTCAAATGCATTGATTTCAAAAATACTTGCACCCAAATAAGCTTAATTTTAATGCTATTTTCCACAAACTTTTGAAGTATCCTCATATGGATGTATTTTTCATATTGTACATTGCCCTTACAGGAAAGTTGTGGGGTAACAATCTCTTCCTGTATTAGAGAATTATCTCTTAACATTTTTCAATATCCTTAAAAATGTTAAATGACTTATAAAACATTAGGCGTGTTTTAAAAAATATATATCTTAATACAACATTAAATGCATTTTAAAATGAAATTTCAAATATAAAATTTAATACTTAGTATTATACATCATTAATTGCATTAGAATTATGTTATATTGTGTTCTTTCTAGAAACATGGCATATTTTAATTTAAACATTTGCAATTGTGAAATAAATTTCTTAGAATCTACACAGTGTAAAGGATTCAAGAAATACCTAATAGTCCAATATTCACTAGTTTTCCTTTGATTTCACCTGCAGTTTGATCCTAAAGATTGAAAATGAATATAGGGGCTGGCTCTGTGGTGCAGTGGGTTAATCCTCCGCCTGCAGTGCTGGCATCCCATACGGGCAATGGTTCTAGTCTTGGCTGCCAGTCTATGGATCCAGCTCTCTGCTGTGGCCTAGGAAGACAGTGGAGGATGGCCCGGGTCCTTGGGCCCCTGACCCTTCTTGGGAGACCAGGAGGGAGCTCCTGGCTCCTGGCTTCAGATCAGCAAAGCTCCAGCCATTGAGGCCACTTGGGGAGCGAACCAACAATGGATGACCTTTTTCTCTGTTTCTCCCTCTCACTGTCTGTAACTCTACCTCTCAGGTAAATAAATAAAATCTTGAAAAAAAAAGAAAATGAATATAATAAGCATCAGTAATTTAAAGGGTATGAACAGGTAGGATGGGATAATATGTGATTTGACTTTACTCTACTTTTGTATCTTAGACCTTATGAAACTGGATCCTAGTTGATGTTTCCAGGCCTATGAAGGTGTACGAATGAACTATAGAAAATAAATGTGCATCAAGGAGATTGGAGTATGGAAGAGAGAATTTTTCAGAGTGACAGGATCCCCACTCCATCTGTATGCACAAATACCACAAGCCACTATCTAAGATCATAGAAATGGTTTCTGTTGCCTCTAGATGCAGGAAATAGTTCTCAGCAGTGCTTTTAAGGCTGTTGAGAAGTCTACAGCATCCAAAGAGCCTTGTCCAAAACAGTCTCATTATCTGAGTGCTCTGTAAAACCAGAGATGTGATCTCCTTCATTTACGAAAACACATTTTTCCAGCACCAATATTTCAGTGTTTTTTATTCTAGTAGAAATGACAACTGAACAGATACTAGAAGCATCAGCTAGGGTCTCCAAATTTCATGAACAGATAGCATATGCTTCATCTTCAAGCATTTTATAATTTAACTAAAATAATCAAGAACAATCATATAAAATAATTTACAATTTTCTTTACCATTTATAAATTGTCTAATAAGTCTAAGGCCTTATAAGAGTAGTTCTGCCTAAAACACAGACAGCTTAAATAATACCTTTCAAAAATACTCCTTTGATATAATAAGTATAATCTAGCCATTGCTATGAGATTTTGGGATTTATAGAATTTTTTATTTAGGAACAATAATTTACTGAAGATAAATATATGATTATTAGAACATTTTCAATCCTAAGGGATCACTGGTTATACTCAAAATGTCATTACAATTGTCCATATTATCATCACATAAGATTAATTTTATTTAACAACAATATAGATACTTCTTTATTTACCACACGTCACATTATTTTGGAAGAATAAGGAAACTGTAAACAATGTTCTTGGGAAATATCTGCATTGAAAATTATTTATATGTTTGTATAATGTTAGATGTAATTTATAATGTTATGTTATTTCTAATTTCTAATATATATTTCTTCATAATTTAGGAGTAGAAAGACTGGACTTTAGTACCAGATCTTATATTCAGGAGTGTGAATTCAAATTCTTAAAACTAAAATTGTGTTGTGAGTATATTTAGTTTCAGTAAGTCTTTAGAAAGCAGTATATTTAAAATTTATAAAATACATAACTCCTGCTTTGCCCCACTGGCAAAACATAGGGGAGCAGAAATTGGGAACAGATTTCATGATCACCATTAAGAGTCACTATTTATTGCCTGCAGGATCCTAGAATAGATGATAAGGAACCTGAGTATCCAGAAAACTTTACTAGGTAATGCATATTGGTGATTATAATATTTTACATGACATGCAAGAGATTAGCCATGTGCCATTGTGATGAATTTCTTAAATAAACACTCATCATGCAGGATCAGAGACAGCTATAGCAGTGAATAACAACCTCAGAACAAGCAAGATCTCTAAGTTAGGAAATTTTTGCAACATTGCTAGGTCGAACAAGAACCAACAACAGCATCAGTAAAGAGCACCCTCAAAAGAAGTGAAACAGGTTAGGAAATTTTGTAACACTATTTTAGTCTTTGTCCAAAAGCATGAAGTGACAAGTATATGTCATTCTACTGATTGACTAGGAGACTTCAACCACTATTTATAAGTTGGGATTCATTCCATTACACAAGCAGTCCTCCTTAGATCTGTTTTGGCTTCTCCCGGTTTAGTTGAGGGGAGCTAAAAATCACATACTCAATATCTTCGCAGCCTTTTCTTCTAAAAGCATATAATCTGAACTTTTAATATTTTGAAGGTGCTTTTAAAAGGTTATTCAGCCATATATCCTTGCTTTTCTCCTTAACATCCACTGTCTTGATAACAAATTTCTTAATTTTAGCATCTTTTGCAAGATGGATGGGCTGAGATTTTTCCCACGTCATCAAATTATGGTTTCTTTTTAGTTAATAGTTCTTTCCCAAACGTACATCCCATTTTTGGTACTCTATGCATCCAAAAGAAGCTATTCTGTGCCTTCAGCACATTACTTGGAGAGCTCCTCAGGTAAATTTAGTATTTATAAGTTCTGTTGTTTACATCACTGCAGAACACAACCAGCTGAAATTCTGCCACTATATAACAAGGATACCTTTCCTCTAGTTTCCTTTAATGTGTTCAATGTCTTGCTGAGTCTTCACCGGCAGTATCTTTAACATCCACGTACCAACAATCTATTAATGACAACACAGATAGACTCTAAAATAATATATGTTTCCTGTGCTTCTGCGTCTCCACTAGTTGTGCCATTAACAACCATATTTCTACTAACAAACTGTTTAAGGAAATCTAGGCTATTTTTATCATGCTTCTCTAAATTTTTATAGCCTTTGTACACTGCCAAATTCAAAAGTCACTTTCATATCTGTATATGTTTATTACAGCAGCACCTCACTTTGAGGCGTCAAAATCTATATTAGTTTCCCTTTGTTGGCAATCAAAAATCACCACAAATTAAGTAGATTAATACAAATTTTATAGTTTTGAAGGTCAGAAGTTTAACAGGAGCCTCACCAGGCTAAAATAAAGGTGTCATCAGAACTGTGTTCTGTTCTGTACGCTCCAGTTAAGAACAATTTTCTTGTCCTTAAAAAATTCTAAAGGCCACCTGCTTTCCTTAGCTGACTCATGTTTCCCTTTCTCCATCTTTAAAGTCAGCAGCATAAGAGCAAATTGTTCTCAGCCTACTATTTCCCCAGTTCTCTGTTCCAAAATTAAGGATCCTGGTAATCATATTGGATCTACTCAGATCACCCAGAGTAATGTCCCTGTTGAGGTAAAAGGATCATCGATTTTAATATACAAGGTTAAATGTAGATATATGCATGTATATATTACATGGTAATAATATAGAGTAAAATGATTATCAACTTTATTTCTAAATATAACTTTGATTCCATTACTCCATGTAACCAATATATTACTAGGTCTGGAGATTAGCAAATGGACATCTATATATGGGGGTAAGTGGCATTATTCTGCCTATCACTTGTGGTATCTTAAGGCCAAGAATATGCAGACCTCAGGGAGTAATATAATCCATAAGTGCCATCTCAGGCACACTAAAGATTATACTCAGCTTTACAAGAAACTGATCGACACCTAGGATTATAGGGACTATGGTAAACTAGGATTATGGCGTTAAATCTTCTATAACCCCTAGTTGCTTTCATAATTATCCTTTAATGAGCTTAATTTGGTCAGCCAAATCATTCCCTGCTTGCCTGGCAAGCAGAGAATGTTCAACATTCTAAGCAAGTTCCCATTTATGTAGAATGTACCAGAACAAGATATTAATCCATTAATTAAGCCTTTTTTATAGTTTCCTTCTAAATAAGTACTTCCCTTATCTACAAATATTCTATGAAGCATGGTATTCTGTAATAAATATCAATGGCCTAATTTACTAATACTTCTGACTGTAAGTAACATAGCCCCAATTTAATTGAGAGAATTCAATTTTTTTATTTGGCCAAAGACCAAACTTGTAGATATCAATTTTGCACTTACTTGACAAAACCCTACCTAGAAATATATCAATATATTCTATAAGTAACAGCATAATCCATACTATCACTGATTAATTGACTGTTTTTTTTTTTTTTTGACAGGCAGAGTGGACAGTGAGAGAGAGAGAGACAGAGAGAAAGGTCTTCCTTTTGCCGTTGGTTCACCCTCCAATGGCCGCCGCGGACGGCGCGCTGCAGCCGGCGCACCGCGATCATCCGATGGCAGGAGCCAGGAGCCAGGTGCTTTTCCTGGTCTCCGCATGGGGTGCAGGGCCCAAGCACCTGGGCCATCCTCCACTGCACTCCTGGGCCACAGCAGAGGGCTGGCCTGGAAGAGGGGCAACCGGGACAGAATCGGTGCCCCGACCGGGACTAGAACCCCGTGTGCCGGCGCCGCAAGGCGGAGGATTAGCCTGTTGAGCCACGGCGCCGGCCAATTGACTGGTTTTATTTAAATGTACCCACACACACATTTTTTTTCCAATCCCAGTACTTCTTGGAGTATCTGAAAAATAAGACAAATACTTTTATTGCCTAGATATATATTAACAAATATACCAACCAGGAAACACATCTCCTTTATTTAGCATTGCAAACTTAGAGAAGAGAGAACATCTGAATGGTTTTAGAATATAAAACCTCTCTCCACCATTTACGGGATATTGAAAGGAACAGTGTATATGGAGTTCAAGCTTTGGTTTCTTCCATCTTATACTGCTCCCCTATGCTCAAAATTATCTCTTGCTCACAACCAACATACACACATCTTCTGTCATGTGTCTGTTTCAATCCACTGTTACACCGTATGCACCAAGTCATGGAATTGAACAGAAAACTTTCGCTAAGAACTTTTGAGAATAGTGATCACTATTCACAAATGCCCACCTTGAAATATATTACAGTCACCTCAATCTCTGGTGCTTTGAAATAATGAAATTGGCTCTTATTGGCTTTTGTTTGGTTATTTGCTATCCCTATAGGCCAATTAACCTTTAATTGAATTATGAAGTTGTTAAGAAAACAGTTTGTGGTTATTTCATTTTCTGCTTTTCTTTTGCTGAGCTAAACAGATAATCATCAACATTTCATTAAAAAAAGAAAAATACTTTCCAAAGCCTCTCCCACAGAATTCTACAATTCCAGATGAAAGTAATATACTTAAATTCTATACGCAAGGACAGTGCATGGCAGAAGTCAAACTATGGTTTCTACTTATGCCATTTATAACTGCCCATTTGGACACATTTAACCAAAATTCTTAAGCACATTTCTTAAATTAATAGGGGCAATTTTTGTTTTTTGACAGTCTAATCCCTCAGCATAATGGAAATCAATTTAATACTTGTTTTACCAGTATTACTGTTTTTCTCCTGAATGGTCAGACAGAAAAGGAAAAATAAAAGAATGTACATAGATGATTTTATAATTGATGATATAAGGAATCTATTTGTAAAAGATAGTAATGTTTATTTGGAGGCAAAACAAGATTCACACCATTGTTAAAGAACTCATGTGGATAGATGAAAGTTAATAGTAGGTTTGGTATATTAATCAAAATGTATTTTTTTCTCTTTTTGTACTAGTTTCTGATATTTACTGTTGTGAAAACTCCAAAGCCAATATTAGTTGCCTTTGGAAGAAGAAAAAATTATCATACAATATCAGATACTTCAATCAAATGAGTAAGTTCAGATCAAGATTTTTAGCTGTCTTCTTCAATGCCAAGTTTAAAAATTAATGTTCTCTTAGATCTGCTTTACTAATGGTCTGAAAATTAGTTGGAAACTTTCAAGAATAAAGAAAGTCAAAAATGAGAAGCAGATGGGCCCACACTTCTCTAGAGAAGAACTGTCTGTTTCTCCTTATGATCAACAGAAAGCAAGAAAGGAAAATGAAATAGAGCACCCAAGATTTCACACACATCACCATGTATTCATTAGATAACTAAATATGTTCATATTACAACAGTCATTCTTACTCAATATGTTCATACCATCATGTTTGAATGCTTAATTTTGTTACATCTGATTAAGGATGGGGATTTACACTTGAATTAGTTATTAATCTAAACTTTGCTTTTAGAAAGTTTATGATACAGTGTTTGGAAGGAGTGGAAATCTTGACTCTTCTTTAATCTATATTGTAATAAATACCAAATCATTCAAAGGCATGCTCACCACATATCAAATTGTTAAATTTACTTCTTTTCATAAAAAAGTATGAGTTCATTGTGTGTGGTAAAAATATGTGATTGCCATCAAATTTGAAAACTTTTTTTATAAAGGCACCCAGCGTGAGAGAATTTGATGCTAAAAATTAAAAATGAGAGAAATGAAACAATAACCAAAAATAACATTTTAAGATTTAGCACACTGTTTCCATTCCAATACTGTTATTTTAGAGTAAATAAAGTTCATATAAGTGTTAAAATTAGAAATTGCCAATAAAGACTTGCTTCTCCATTTTCTATCAGACACGTGCCACAAAAATACATCAAGTCATTATTGTCTGGATCCTAATATATTATTGGCATGTTATTCTCAGATCACACTTCTACAGTATCCTTGTTCAAACTGACACAAACTATATTTTCTCTTCAATCTAAACCTGTTATACTACCCCATTGACAAAATATGCATACATATATTCTTGATATATGTATAAGACACACTTATGTCAAAAATTATACATTTCTTATTGAATTATATTTCAAGTATTCTTATACAGAAAATGTAACTAAAATGTTTGCTCTGCTTTTTCACTATTTTACATTTGGAGACTTTTTTTGGTACTAACAGTATCTCTATTTCAAAATGAAGTATCTTTTACAATATTATTATCATCATATTTGGATATGTAAATATTTCTTTATAAGTATCTCCTTTCTGCAACAATCCAAACTTTATTATCTTTATGAATAACTTTTTATTATAGATTACCTATAAGTCCTGTCATATTTTCTTTTTTAAAAAAATGGGGGTGGTTTATGTATTTATTTAAAAGTCAGAGAGAGAGAGAAAGAGATCTTCCACCCACTGGTTCACTCCCCAGAGGCTTCAATGACCAGCATTGGTCTGAGCCAAAGCCAGGAATCAGAAATCTTCATCTGGATCTCCCACAGGGGTGGCAGGGACCTGAAGAGTTGATCCATCTTCCACTGTTTTCCTCAGGCCATTAATAGTTAACTGGATCAGAAGTGAAGCATGGGAGGTTGGCTCTCACACGGCAGCTTTCCCTGCCTCACCACAATGCCATCCCCTCATATTACCTTTGAAAATCTCTCAAATGCATTCTCATCCCTTTCTTCCACTTGCTTAGGAACTTGCCTTTTTGAACCAGTGCAATGCCTCTTCCATGGTTTCCAATTTTACCAAGTTCCCAACTTAAAATGACTACTAAAATGGGTTGCTGATACATTAAGAGCACATTGATTTGATACTCTGTTGAAATATTTTTACATAGCCCACAATAGGTCTTCCATATCCTGTTCTATAGAATAGCAGTTGATATCAACATAGGATAAAGAAGAGAATTTCCTTGACCAATTAAGCTTAGCAAATGGTGAATATAACTTTTAATTACTGTAGACTTCTTAGTATTTTGAAATTATAGGAATTCTTAATAACAAAGAGGATAAAATAGCATACAGCATTTTCCAAACATGTTGCTTCATAAATTATTGAGCACAGGCAGGAAGAGGCATAAAAGCTGATGGAAACAATTTGAGGGATGCCAGCCTGTGGCACAATTTCTAATTGTCTTGCCTCTAACCCTCCTCACTTCTACAAACTGGCTTCTATTAAATCTGCTCTGTAATTCCTACCACAATTAAATGTGTACAGGGTCTCCCTTGGTAATTTTACATACTATAATGTTTACCTAATGGCCTCTCTCCCAGGAAAACTCCTCTGCTCTCAAGAATCAGATCCAGTATCACTCTCTTTAATACACTATTTCCCTTCAATCTGTTCTTTGGAATCATCTGAGAAGCTAAGATCTCTACAAATGAGGCCCTGAGATCTACCTGTTTCATTCCTGTGATTGATTCTGAGGGAATGTGAGTGTTAAGAATCATGTCTGTGATATTTCCAGCTGTCACTGTGACACTTCCAGAGATCACCGTAACATTGAACCACAGATCCGGCTGGTGTCTCCACTACAATATTCGTTTTTCTGTGTTGAATTTATTTGTTTACATAGTTTATCATTACATCAGAGAGTAATATTGTTGATGCTCACATTTCTATGTAGTATTACTGCACTTGTACAGTTTTCAGTAAATATTTATTAGAGACAAAATTAGTGTAAAATTGGGTTTTAAATTCATGTAGAGATAGACATTTCATAAATGTTTACTATTTTGCATTAGTAATACAAAGGCAAAAATCACACTCTCAAGCAATTTCTATCATCATGAACAAATGAATATGCTACACAGGAAAACCAGAAACGAAACATCATTAAAAGTTTTATAATCATGTGAGGAGAAATTTTCTTTCTGCATTTCAAAAAAGATAATAAAATAACAAAACTGGGAGACTTAAATTAATAATGACAATTGTAGAAATACTACCAATCATTTGAGCTTTGGAAAGATAGATTACCAAAAACTCATCAAATTTGTTGTGGTAATAGTCTTTAGCATAATGAGATAAGAATCACTGTATGGAAATCCATGTGTGAAATAAATGATTTATTTTGCCCAAAGCACAGTATACATTTTTAGAGGAGCAGCTATTAACAGGATGGACCTGGAAAAATAATTTTCATAGCAGTAAAAAGAAAATTGACTCTAAATGTCAACAGTGAGTCTGCAAATCACTCATCAGTACTCGGAGAAACACTATTAATAATCTAGTTAAATATAGTAATAGTTAGAAGCAAGTTAGAAAATTTTAAGTAAAAATAAAATTACAGGCATAACAAATTGAAATAAAATTAAGGAATCAATACGAATATTATCAGATTTCTAAAACCCAACCCACTTGTATATTGCCTACTCCAATTTCACTTAATTCTTTTTCTTAATATCAAAAATCTTTATCTTATCAGGGTGACATTGTACCCAGCTTCAAAATTCTCCAGTGTTTTTAGCACAAACAAAATTGTGCACAATGAGGTATATGTTGAAGTTCTGGGTGAGACTTCTGGTGACAATATTCACTAAGAGTTAAATTCAGCTGCCAAGATTCTTTGGCACTTCTGTATTTCAAGTAGGCATGATGGTGGAGCTGCAGTGACCACTAATGAAAATGAGGTAGCCATGAGACTGGGGGTCACTTGCAAAGTATGACAGAGCAGAGGGTACATACCCTTGGTGTTGTGGCATTATGCAGTAGCCAGATCTACCCTACACTATCTAGCTTTAGATATTTTTAGCTTCTCTCACTAAACTCATTTTTCTCATGGCTATTGCTGGTTACAAAATAAAACAAAACCAATATTCAGTGTTACCTCTTAGATGACTGTCATCTAACGTGATTCACTTAGTGATGTTTTCCCCAGGAGTACATGCCTAAATATCTTTTCTAGACATGTGAAAGGAGACCTTAGATAAATAGAAATTAATGGGGTTTGGCTTTTCTGGAGATCTGGTATCTCCTCTTGGTGTCTGACATCCCAAAAGGCCATATTTTAAAAAGAAAATTTTGAGGTCTACACAAAGATTCCCCAGTACTTAAATGAAATTCACTTTGTGATAAGTTATATATCTAAATCATTTTACTTAAGAAACATCCTTTCTTCAACCAGAATTTGACTAGTGTGACCTAGGAATGCTTTTAGTGTTATGAATGGATTGGACTGTAACTAGGGAAATATATATTAGAAAAAGCTCATTTAACTGTGTGCAAAAAGCTTGAATAATGTGTGAAGTGAAGGGGGTTAGATAGAAAAAAAAGTAAAAAAAAAACGGAAGCATTAAAAGATAAAATGTGATAACGTCTCTAGCATTAATTGGAGGAGAATATGCATAATTTAAATAAATAAATTTGTATTCTCTGTGAACTTCTTTATCATAAGTCCAGTTCTGGTAATTGAACTGTACAGAATTCACCACAATGTTGTCACTCTGTTTTGTGTCTGATTGGACCTCAGTTGATTTCTCTGAGTCACAAGCATTCCGTTTCCTCAAACACACCACCCCTACAGGAGTGTAGCTTTGTCCAACATTCTTCATAAATTGTTATAATCAAATTGTAATCTATCTACGAAATCTAACATGTAGAAAATTATTACAAAATCTATGTGGGGGCCGGTGCCGTGGCGCATTAGGTTAATCCTCTACTTGCAGAGCCGGCATCCCATAGGGGCGCCGTTTCTAGTCCTGGTTGCTCCTCTTCCAGTCCAGCCTTCTGCTGTGTCCTGGGATAGCAGTAGAAGACGGCCCAATGCTTGGGCCCCTGCACCCGCATGGGAGACCAGGAAGAAGTACCTGGCTCCTGGCTTCGGATTGGTGCAGTTCCAGCCGTTGCGACCATTTGCGGAGTGAACCAACGGAAGGAAGACCTTTCTCTCTGTCTCTCTTTCTCACTGTCTTAACTCTACCTGTCAAATAAATAAATAAAATCTTTAAAAAAGAAAAAAAAAATCTATGTAAGAATATGATACATAAAAAGGGGGAAGTGATTTTTTTCATTCTCATTCTTATATAAAATCTCTCCTTTAACACTTTCTTTTTTATTGTCCAACTTAATTTTTCTCTATCAATTAAAAATGCAGCTATTTTTAAGATTCAACATTTCCTTCTCACTGCTAAGTTTCCACTTGAGTAGATGATGTCTGTGCAAATCTTTCATGTGTTAAAAAGAAAAATGTTCCCCTAATAGCTTCAGCCTTATTTCTCTACTCTCTCTTGCAATATATTCCTCCAGAGTTGCAGTAATGTTGCTTAACCCACTGCAATCCAACTTCCACCCTCTTCTTTCTATGTAAATGTCACCAACATTATTTAGGTTGCTAAAGACAAAGGTCAGACTCTGTCCTTACCTTACTTGATCTAGCATCAGATATCCACATGGTCAATCACTCCATCCTCAACAATACGCTTTATATTTATATTTTATATATATATATTTATATTTATATGTATAATATATTTATATTATCACATAGCTCAATGGTTTCTCCTTCTCAGGTATTTCTGACAATGTCTCCCTTTCTTTTAGCCCTTAGCATTGGTGTGCCAAGGGCTTAGACTATCATTCTTTTGCTATTTTTCAACACTCATCACATTGGTAGTCTCAGTGTTTTAAATACCACCCGTATCATCAAAACTCCAAATTTTTATATACTCAGTATAGATCTCTTTTTGTCATTCCGCATATATCTTTTGCATGATGTCTCCACTTGAATTGGAATATCTACCTGAAATATTGCCAACAGAGACTAAACTAGAAATTTTCACCCCCCAACAAAAAAACATGCTATTATATCATTATTTTTTACCTCTCAATTAATGACAAATAAATTCTGCCAGTTCCTCAGGCTTCGTGATATCTGGACCTCTCTCTTCAACTGTCTGTTCAAGTGTTTATTTTTCAAGGAAACCTACTGTAACTATGCTTTATAAATTACAGCTACCAACTTTCCTCAAGACGTCCCGATTCCAAATACCCCCTTATTATTTTCAGCAAATCATTCATCCCCTTTTAACAAAAACAGAAATTTATGTAATTATTACTGTTTGTGTTTTTATTCTTTGAGTCTTGTCTCCCACTGGCAGTTGAGCTCCACCAAAAGGAGTCTGTGTCGTTTTGTTCACTGCAGTGGCCTAGCACCTCGTATTGATCACAGTGCAGAGCAGCTGCTCAGTAAATATTTGCTGGATACATCCCAGCTACCTAGAAGCAAGAGACAAAGTATTCCTCAAAAATAAAACTACACAAAGATGACTCCAAAATAAAGTATGAGTACAAATGTGAAGAGGAGAGGAAAGCTCAGTGATTAACAGTAGAGACTCAGAGCATCTAAAGTATCTTATCTCTGCCACTCAATCCCTGTGAAAACATGCATGAGTTATGTTAATTCTCTGTACATCATTTTACCTATTTGTAGTAGAGAAACAATAATAATTACCTCATACAATGGTTGTGAAAATTTAATGTTAATGTATGTAAAGTGAATTTAGCTTGGCATGTAGTAGGCACATTATACCCATGGACTACAAGGTGACATACAAAGGATAAAAGAACTCTTCAGGTGTGACCCAGAGTTTTCATCTAATATTTCCATTCTTGTGTTTTCCCAAGTCTCTGTGACCTTCTCTGCTGTGTGAAGCTTAAGTGTTTAGACAATTTGTTGTACCAAAAAGCGGGTGGAGTGCTTGATCTAAACGAATTTGCAGATTCTCCCACCATCCATGCTTCTCTGAATGTTGAAGAGCAGACAATTTTTCACACCAACAGCCACCTTTGTCCGTTGAACAAGGAGCAAGGCAGTTATGGGATGATAGTTTCCCTCATTAAGGATAATGGCTATATTCAGCGGAAGGGTGAGATCTGTGGTTCTATATTGATTAGGAGATTGAAATATAACTGGTATTCATATGATTCCCCTAATTTTGCTGTATATTTCTACATTTTGGGTAATGATAATATTTGAGAAAAAAGGAGTAGTACAATCAGAGGGTAGAACTAGGACAATGTAAATCACATAAGAAGAGGTGATATTCCATATAATGAATTACAGAAGTGAATAGGTACTAAACTAATAGTAAGAATGTATAGCAGGTATACAGGTGGAAGGAATTTTTCACATATCAAGACAGGTCAATAGAGAAAAGGTATTTTAAAGAAAAAATGAGGAGAAATTAACATCAGATCACACCGAGAATAACTGGAAACTGGAATTTCTCCTAGTACTTAAATATTTTGTGACTCACAAAGCAGCACTTCACATAATTGGCCACTGAGCTGCCAGGATTGTGTTCTGCTTAGGACATGACTGACTTACCAATGTCCTCCAACAGGAAACTGAAGGTTCTTCAGCGGAAGGCTTTGTTTTCATCATTTAGTATTGGAAACCTACTTTGATCTCAGCAGAAATAAATTTATTTGGCAACTCCATTACAATTCTGCACATTTATTTTTCTGGCAGTGTAACTCTAGCAAGACACAGGCCTCCCAGATCTGCATTCTGCTTCCTGTCTCTCATTTATACTTGCTTGTACTATAACGCAGGAGCAGCTTGAATTCTTCTGGGCCCCACAACAGCTGATGTTCCTGTACTCCCTTTGCCACTTGGCGATTGGCTTCTGGCAGCTCATATTGGCAAGCATAGTCCCCACTGCTTCTAGGCTCAGAGTGCTCACTATGCTTATTGCACAGTGGTTAGGAACACAGGTCTTGGTGCCAGACTGCTGGGATTCAGATCCATACTCTGATACTTACTTGGTGTATGACTTTGTGCAAGACAGCACAATATCATTATATTTCTTTATTTGTAAATTTAGATAATAGTTTTTAACTCATATGATTGTTGTGACTGTTAAGTGTGGTAAACAATCCATGGATGTAGTAGGAACTGAGCAAAGCCGTACTGTGAGTCGTTATTAAGCTTCAGTTGATATACTAACACTAAATGTTTCATAGAATTCTGAGGTTGTTTTTGACATCTTTCTTTTTTCTTATTCTAGAAACAAAATGTTCTTTAAAAAAAATCACCAGTTGAAGGGGACTATGAATATAGGTGATACAAACATTAAAAATTATATTGTATAATTAATTCCTCATTGTTTATTTTTGTAAGTAGTAGCCCCAACAGTTTCAGTAATTTTGAAAATTTTGCATTATTTTGAGGATAAACACACAAAATTGAAACCCCCCCCCTCTCTATATATATATATAACTTTAAAATTGCAAAACTACTTAGAATATAGTGAGAGTATATTTTACAGTTGTATACAAATTTTAAAAATAAACCTACTTTCAATGATTTAATTAATAATGATTAACTGCTACTGTGTGCTAGCACTTAGGAAATGCTTAAGAATGGGTCTAAAGCATGTGTAATTTACCATGGACGTATGCCAAGGTAGCTCAGCTAATTTTTGGTGACACTAAGGCAGTTCCTGACCCCTGTGTCTGCAAGGAAATTTTTTAAAGGCCATCTCCTTATGACACTCTCTGGGATATTCATCATCAATTTAACAAGGGAAGAAGGACAAGGTGATCACCTCAAAAGCTCATTATCTTCTTCCAGTCATTAGGCCTGTAATCCTAGGAGCTGTCAATCCAATGGTGCCAGTGTAAGGATATGGGCAATATTTAAAAAATGCGCTTTATAATCTACTCTAAAGAGTTGTATTAAGAAAGTAAAGTACTAGGACATTTTCATGGTGAGAATATTAATACAGTTTTCTCCCCTTGAAAATGAAAATGAAGTTCAGGATCAGACTGTGAATATGTTTAGCCCCTAATGTATTATGAATCAAAGCTCTCTTTACACTGGTCAGCAAAAGCAAAGAATCAGAGAAATGTTCTAATCTAATATATTAAGTACAGTTCTCTAAGTAAGTTAAAGTATATCCACTTAAAGTAGTTCAATAAATATTAATTAACCCACCCCCACTTCTTGCATATTTCTTTGGGAACATCTTAGGAGGAAAACAACCAATGAAGTATAAGCTCTGCTTTGATGTCACTTCTTCCAGGTAAAAGATACCTGGTAAATCTTGATAATTTTCTGATAGCAGGGTGTGGGGAGGTATTTTTAAGTGTCTGAGCCCTGCAATAGGTAGAGCTAAGACCCAATTCTAAACCCCCAGCTTTCCCTTGAGTTAGAGAGGGCTGGGGTCTGTTAGATACGGTTCTCCCAGAGAAGCCACTCTTGTCACTTCCACCAGAGGGCACAGTCTTGTAGAAATAAAGGAAATCAGAAAAACAACTCCTCCCTCTCTAGTGCCAGTAGCAGAAGTTTGAAATGGAAGGAGCTGTACAACGCATGCTACATAAATGCTTTACATTTTTTTTTCATGATCCCAATAAACCAGCTCCTACAGTTTATGTAGCTGCTGTTAAATGTGCTTAATCTGGTTTACTACGTATAGAACAGGAAGATTTGAAACTCAATATTATCAACTGAGGTAAACAAAGTTATTCTATAAAAGGATTACTTCATTCTACAATATAGATCCTCTCTGGGTATGGGCAATTGACACAATATAGAAAAATATATATAAATATTTCTCTGTAAATTATATTATGCTAATTAATTACCTCAAGGATTTCTATTGTTCGTGTCTTTGTAAAGGCCTCATTATTTCTCATTAGATCATTTCAGTGCTATTGAAATTGGAATTTTTTCTGTGCTGTTGGCTCACATCTACCACAGTGATTTCCATGATAGTTCTTCTGTTTATCTTTAGCATCCTAACACCATGATTGGACCAGAGAGCACTTATTCAGAAAATAGATATTGAAGTAATGACCATCAAATCAGGAGATCAAAATGCCAATCCTCACCTCATAAAATTTAGTGAATCCTTAGGACATATAAGATTTTATACTTCTAAGCAAAATAGTCACATTTTCTACAACCTAATCCCAAATTCTTATTCCAAAATTATCTAAATCACTATCTGAAAAAGTGTACATTCCAGCTAAACTTTCAATCCAATCAAAACAGATCATCTCATAAGACACCATACTCTTGAATGTCCTTGTACAATTCTGTCAACTGAGCCTACAATTCCTTTATTCTCTTCCTTGGCTTCCTTCAAATCATAGCCATACATCACAACCCAATTCAAGTTTGACTAGTCACACATGATTCTCCAAGTGAAAGGAATTTCTCTGAGTTTACAAATCTTTGTTTTATAAATATTTCAGCAGGCAGTCGTTCTTCAGCTCACCAAATAGTTACAGTAAACTCTTAGGACTGAGGTTGGGCTGGATACTGAGGACTCGCTTGTCAATGAAACATAGTACCTGCGCTTCACACACACAAACGAATAGGAAATCCAGACAAATAGCATCCTCCTGTGAGGCACATGCTTTACTACTTACAAGTACAGGGCTCTAAGCAACCAGTAAGGAAAGCATTCAAGCCAGGCTCTCGGGTGTCAGGAGAGACTGACACAAACACTGGTATACCTGGGACTTAATAAAGCATTGGTTGAAATCAGTAATGAACCCCAAATTAAAAATATGATTATGCCACTTTCCTGTTCAATTTATTTATTTATCTTGTATAAAAACAGAACTTATGCTACCAGGCAGTTATGGTTACCAGGGAGTTAGTCAAAAGAGAGAAAATAATGACAGCAGCATATGAAAACCTGAAGGAGAGAGAAAATAGCACAGGCATGCTGGATTATTGTCATTCTTCTCCCACCTGATCCATGCATTTCTCCTCAGTTACAAAACAGCCTTTATTTGCCTTTGTATAAAAGTATTAGAATATCATTTATTCTTCTAATCTTCAATAACAGATGGTAAGTATTTTATTCAAGAGAAATTATCTTATGTTCTACAGAATGTCGTACACAAGTTAGGTTTCTGATCAACTAATTGTGTTGCATATATTTAAATATGATAATAATATTCAAATGAGAAATGATTGATGGAAAGGAAAATAAGGTGTGCCGCCTTTATATATTGTAAAGTGTCATCAATTATTATTTAATATTGAACATAGCTTCTATCTTCCCTAGAAATTATTTTAATTTACTCTCTACTCTGGTGTTTCCATTTATCCACAGTCAGCCACAACTGCATTTCCATCTGTCAGAGCTCCTCACTTAAAATGCCAGAAGTTGATGTACAGTTTTATGCCTCAAGCATCAAAAATCTTTCATCTTTCCTGACTATACTGAGCTGGAGCTTTATCTCTGTTTTTTTCCAAATCCATTTTGTTTATCTGCCTGAATTTCTTTCACAGTCAGAGAACATGATTCCATCTCAATTGACTTGTCCTGTGGTTTGAAGCATGAGCTGAAATCTGTGGCCACTCAGTATATATCATTACAGTCTGCCTCACCTCTTTACCTCAAGTCAGCTTTAATGTCTCCTCAGTAATGTCACTCTTAAGCTGCTCTTTCTTATTGGCCTTACCATCTTTGTTTAAAGCAAGGCATTTTTTTGCACAAATCATAGTTAAGATGCCAGCATCATACATTGGGGTTCCTGGGTTTGTGACCTGGCTCCAACTTCTGACTTGAACTTCTTACCAGTGTAGACCAGAGGAAGTAGCAGTGACGGCTCTGGTAGTTGGGTTCCTGCCACTCATTTGGGAGACCCGGATTGATTCCAGCTTTCAGCTTTGGTTGAGCCTGACCCCATCTGTCCTGGACTTACAGGGATTGAGCCAGTCGATGGCAATTCTCTGTCTATCCTTGTCCTTCTCTATCTTTTTCACTCTCACTCTCATACACACTCACTATCACTCTCATTCACTCTGTCCCTCCCTCTGGTTTCAAATAAATAAATAATTCAAATTGTTTTCAAAAGTAAAACAAAGAAGTTTTTTATTTCCCTGAGAGTAGTTTAAAAACTTGTTGTAACACCAATTCATAATTTATAAGCATGCAATGCCTGAAAACAAGAACTTTCTCTAAAATAACCACCTTATGACAAACTCAGGAAATAACACTGGTAAATTAATGCCATCTATTACAGGCTGATTGCATCCTGTCCCCACCCCTCCACCCCGCCCTCGTTTTATACCTTGGATCCATAGCCATCAGTACCTCTGAGTGAGCTTCTATTTGGAGATAGGGTTTTTAAAGAAATGAAGAAGATGAGGCCAATCTAATCTGATTAGTGTTGTTTTAAAAATAGCAGAGAGGCTGACATGATGGTGGCATAGCAGGTGAAGCAACCACCTGCAATACCAGCATCCCCTCTGGGCACTGGTTTGTGTCCCTGCTGCTCCATTTCCAATCTAGCTTCCTGCTGCAAATCAAGAAGCAAGGTTTCAGAATAAATCAATCCTGCCAAAACTTTAATCTTGGACAGTCTTCAGAGCTGTGCAAAAGATAAATTTTAGGGAACTGGTGTCTCTGAGTAGCAGGTAGAGCTGATCCCTGATATAGTGGTCATATATGGTAACCGGTTCATACACTGGCTGCTCCAATTCAAATCAAGTTTCTTGCTAATGGTCTGGGTAAAGTAGTAGAAGATGGTCCAAGTGTTTGGGCCCCTATCATCAATGTGAGAAAGCTGGATGAAATTCCTAGCTACTAACTTTGGTTTGGCCCAGACAAGGTCATTGCAGCCATCTGAGGAGTGAACCAGCAGATGAAAGATCTCTCTCCCACTTGCTTCACCCTATTCATCCACTACTGTTGTCACCTGACTCTATTTTTGATACATATATACGTATATATGCACACACATATACACACAATTCTGACTTTCTGATGAATATATAAATATTTTAAACTAAATATAAGTATTTATTGTTTAAGCCGTGTAGCCTGTGTTATTTTGTAAATGGCATCACAGCAAATTAATACATCAACTAACACACAACCTAGAGCCACATTTTTCCAAATTGTTCAAGAATATGATATGTAGTGATATAGCCAAACAAGGATCCCCATCCGTATTTAATCATGATGTCTCTATTCTCTATCATTCTAGGCTAATTCCCAATTCTTCTATCGACTTGTGTGGCTTTAACACTTGAATAATATACTTTTGCAGTGTTAATTATTTAAAAGAATTCCATTGATCCCACATGTCTTCATGATTAGATTCAAATCATGCCTAACACATTATTTCATTGACTCCTACTTTGGACTTAATGCTAATAGTAATGATGTTAATTTAATGACCAGTGTAGGGCTGTGACTATTGTGATTATCTACTTTAAAAGTAGTCCATTTCCTCTTGTAATTATTTAAGTTTGTTGGTAGTGGTTTGTTGTTGCTTGAGGGGAGATAGTTTGAGACTACTTAAATATCCTACTTCTTATCAATATTACACCCATCATTTTTAACATTCATAGATGATCTTTGCATGAATTAACTACTATCATGTTTACCATGTGGTGAGCTTTTAACTTAACACTTTTGTTATGTATATAGTTTTTGTATAAGGAAATATTTGTATTCATTTATTCATGTAATATATATTCACTTACTTTGATACTAAAGTCCCAAATTTGGACAATGGGAACCTCATTAAATTGGCTTTTGTGGCATTTTGGCAAGTCCTTAGCATTGTTTGAGAACTCTCTTCACAAAATATTCCAGGCTAATCTTGTAAATTTTCTGCCCCCATTACTAAAATCAGCTCTTTCTTCAAGCAGTCCTGGTTCCTCCTAATGACAATGATATTTAGAATACAAAGTACGGATACTAAATAAGAATACTGCTATTGGATGTCACTTCTTACAGACTTTTCTAGTTCTGTGGACAGGAAATGTGTAGTGTATGCATGTATGTGTGTGTGTGTGTGTGTGTGTGTGTGTGTGTGTGTGAAATCATTAGATTACACTGAATAACCTCAATGCCAATCCAACATCGCAGATTTATTTCCATATTTATTGCCCCTTTCTCTGATAGTACAGAATCTGGCTCTTCAGTATATCCATCAGTGTAAATCTGTTAATGTTAATCATGTGTATAATTTAGGTGACAATCTGTTGCCAACACCAACTTCTTCCCCTTTCTCAGACTCTGACATTCTATGCTTGACCACTACTTTTTGTTCAAGTACCCTCTTCCCCTACTCAGTGGCAAACCCATCTCACCAATGCATGTTAAATTGTTTTCCTTCCCCCCTAAATTATCCAAATAAGAGGGCAACAGGGTAATAGGAACCTATGTATTTTAAGTTAAATATTTTATCATGTAGTTATTTATTTTTCTAAGATGCTAGAAAAATGAGTAAAAGTGACCCCCAAACTGCAATAGTTCTTCTATAACTGTTCAATTAGGCAAAATCTCATTTATTTATTCAATCACAAACAGCTATGCCTTTGGACCAATACTTCAGTTCCCTCAATTCTATCGGTACTGAAAACAGTGGTTATCCATCTAATTGAACAATAATCACTAGAAGAATACACCTTATAAATATTAAATTTTTATTTCTTAAGTGGCATATTAAGCAAATCTGGAGAAACTTGTGAAACTACTCCAGAGCAATCAAATCATAGTCTCTGGTATAAATTTCACTCGTGGGCATATCCTAAAACTGTCCATACCTTGAGTTAATAACCACTGACTTACAGCACCACCACTCCTCCATTTAAAGACATATTTCCTGTGAAATAATGTGTGACCTGCATTAATGGTGATAGACAAATAGTAAGATGGCAACGATGATCTCCACCCTCTGGTGTTCTGGCCTATTTATTCACTTCCTCCAGATTGTAGGCAGAACTTACTTCTAGCTAATAAAAAAATGGAAAATGTGGAGGACTTTTAAAGATCAAATTTCAAATCAATCAAAAAGATTATCCTGCAAGACGGTGACAATTAATTGAAAAATCCTTAAAAGAGAAAGTAGTCTCTCCCTAATGAGAAAGAGTTTCTCTCCATTCCTGACTGAAAAAAGTGAGCTGTACTTTGAGCAGCTGTGTCAAGCAGAGCACAGGGCAAGGATTTGCAAGCAGTTTCTAAGAACTAATGGTGCCCTCTCAAGGACAACAGAAGAAATTTGAGCCCTCAGTCCTATATTCTTCCAATGACCTGAGAGTTTGGAAGGGACTCTCCTTAACTAAACTACAGCCTTGTTGTACCCCAAGCACAGAACCCAGCAATGCAATATCCAAACCTCTTACAAAAAATTAATAGAAGATCTAAAATGAAATCTGTAGAAGTAAAATTAACACTTCAAGAAGAGATGACTTGAGCTGCCTTTGTATTGACTGTCAAGGAACAGTTTCAGTTTTTTTGTTTGTTTTTTCAGTTGTTTTTTCTTCATACTATTAGTTGAACTCTTTACTTAACACATAGGGTTAATCATATGTGTATGAAGTCAACTGAGGATGAATCTCAGCAAAAAAATAAGTGGGAATAAGACAGGCAGGAGGAAGTTTGTAACTGTAAAACTGCATAATTCTGCATACATTCTTATAGACTTACTTCTAAGGGTACAGTTTAAAAACTTGTCAGATGATCCCAAATCCTATTAAGTTAGGTGGTAAAAATGGCATCTTAAGTGTTAAAGTGAACATATTAAATGTTAAAGCAAACATACAGATATGATTAAGAGTTAAAGTGATCATGTAACTAGGATCAAGTGTCTGGTAATAATAACAGATTTAAAAAGGAGAGAATGGTCCAATACAGGAAGCAGTCCAAACAGTAGACTCATAGAATGACAATCATTTTAAGTAACACTCTGACCTCAGAATCATCCCTTAAGACTTCGTGGTCAGGCAGAAAAGCCTGTGAGAGCATTTCAGGCATGGAAAGCCAAGACACTGTAGCAAAAAATGTTCTACATGAAAGATCTCTGTGAGACCGCAGTGGAAAGAAATGGCCTTCAAAGACTATTTTCTCTAAAGGGAGGAGAGAACTTCTACTTTGCTTATGGCCTTTTCTAAATACTAATGCAGTTTGTGGTTTCAAAAGGCTTCCATCATACATAAGAGTGTTAATTGTGAAATTAACAACAGGAGTCACTGTGCAACAACTCCCCATGCAGGATCTCTATCCTTAAGCAGTTGTATTATGAGAATTAACTGTAAAACTAGTTCCCAACCAGTTTTGTGTGTGTGTGTGCATGAGTGTGCAAATTGTTGAAATCTTTACTTACTATAGAGTTGGTCTTCTGTGTAAAAAGTTAATTGAAAATGAATCTTAATGGAGAATGAGACTGGGAATAGGGGGGTGAGAGTGTGAGTGGGAGGAAGGGTATGATGGGAAGAATAACCATATTCCTCAAGTTGTACTTATGAAATTTGTATTCCTTAAAAATAAGTAAATAAACTATGAAATAACTAATTCTGCTGTTATAAGTTGTTAAACACATGTCAATCTGTTATGCAGCGACAGAAAACTAGTACAGCTACCAACATCTTTCTGGCTTGCACTGTTTCCCTTCTTTAAGGGAAATTTATCTTATTTGCATGTAAAATTGAGGAAAAATAGAGCTTTGGGCCCAGGGAAAGTGACCAGCTGATATTTTTATTGATTGTCAATGACAAATGCACTCCACGATATAAAAAACATGTCTATATTTCAGCTTCTCAAAGAATATTTACATTTTTTAAAAGGGGATTTACTTTTTGCCTTATTTCTTCCAAATTCTTATGTTGGAGCTGTAACCACCAGTGGGAGAGTACTAGGAGGTGGGGGATTCTAGGCAGCAATTACACTGAAAGGCAATGCCCTCTTGATGTGATTAGCACTCTCAACAAGAGGCACAAGAGTGCTCCCTCTTTTTTCCTTTCTCCTCCTCCTCTATCTCTCCCAAGGGTTCAACCAGAAGACACCCTTAGAGCTCTCACCAGGAACCAAATGATCTAGCACTTTGACCATGGACTTCCCAACCCGCAACAATGTGGGAAATAAATTTCTGTTGTTC
The DNA here is from genome assembly GCA_949820135.1 of Sylvilagus floridanus. NCBI lineage: Eukaryota > Metazoa > Chordata > Mammalia > Lagomorpha > Leporidae > Sylvilagus > Sylvilagus floridanus. The sequence continues at coordinate 100,322,509 of OX463227.1, read as the reverse complement.
AGACCACATGTTTGTGGTATCTTTTTATAATCATCCAAACTTAGGAAGGCAGGGTCATTTTCCTTTCTTTGAAGTTCTGGTGAATAAACATTATCAAAAAAGATCAGTTGGGTACAATATAGCATTAAGAGTTTTTAAAAATATATTGTAGTATGATTATCTTCTTTAATGTAAATAACACAGATATAATTAAGCCTGGTTTTGCCACATCTGCTCGTATTTACCTAAATCCTCAATATATACAAATACTTGAATCAGAAAATCCATAAGAATTTTTGTTTCAACCAATTTGGTAATGTCTCCCTTTCTGTATCTATGAGAACTCCTTACAACTGTAAACCTAGAATGAAAAACAGTGAATTTCCTCTTAGGTAAATTTGGCCTGCAGGAGAAAATGAAATAGAATAAGCCAGAGTTTGAGGTCACAATGTTTGAACAAACTTTGAAGCTTCCTGAAAGTACTAAAGCAGGCTTTGATAAGTGCTGACCACCACTATTTGCAAAAGGCTGATTCTGGCAAAAATGTTGTTACTCTGTTTATCCTATGTAACCTTGTATTTCTGTCAAACTTGCTTCCCTGACTCATATTGTCTGGGGATAGTTGTCCACTTGTAAATAGTCTGTATGCCTTCACTCTCATATCTACTATGAAAAAAATAAGTTCAAGACCCATTTCAAAATGAGGAAGACTAGTAGAGCTCCTTGGAATTTTCAAAATAATAAATGAGAAGCTATCTTCTTAGTAAAGCAAGAGATGAAAAGAGGAGAGAGGGCAATGCAGTTCTGCAAGACAGGCTGATATATTTTTTTCTTGTTTGCTCTGGTGTGTTTTTTTTCATTATTAAAGACTTTATCTTTTTAGAGCAGATGCTGGTTCACAGCAAAATTAAAGGGAAGATACAGGCACTTTCCAAATACTTCCTTTGTAGCCTCACTCATTCTCAATTGTTACAAAAGTAGTACAATTGATAAACCTACCTTGACACATCACTGTCATCCAAATTCTGGAGATTACCTGGGTGTTTGCTCTTCATCTTGTACAGTGTAAGAGTTTGGACAAATGTATGTCCTTTATCTCCGTAGTACAATGTAGAGAATTTCACTACTATAAAAATTCTTTCTGTTTCACTTATTCATCATTTACTCAAAAACCCTGGAAACCACTGATCATTTATATCCTCCATAGTTATTTTTTAAGTCTATTTTTTTAATTTATTTGAAATACAGAGTAACAGAGAGACATAGATCAATATTCCCCCTATTGTTTTACTTCCAAATGTCTACAACAGCCTGGGCTGGGCAGGACCAAAGCCAGAAGTCAGGAACTCCATCTTGGTTTCTCATGTGAGTGGGAGAAACCCAAGGACTTGATCAATCATCTGCTACTTCTCATAGTATTCTATGATCTGAATATAATACAGGTTTTTTTTAATCTATCCACCTACCTGAAGAACACTTTAGTTTCTTTCTTTCTTACTATTTTAAGCTTTTTATTTAGTAAATATAAATTTCCAAAGCACAATTTATGGATTACAATGGCTTTCTCCCCCCCTCCATAATTTCCCTCCCACTCACACCCCTCCCATCTCCCGCTCCCTCTTCCATTCCATTCACATCAACATTCATTTTCAATTATCTTTATATACAGAAGATTGATTTAATAAATATTTAGTAAAGATTTTATCAGTTTGCACCCACACAGAAACACAAAGTGTAAAATACTGTTTCAGTACTAGTTATAGCATTACTTCACATTGGACAACATATTAAGGACAGATCCCACATGAGAAGTAAGTACACAGTGACTCCTGTTGTTGATTTAACAATTTGACACTCTTGTTTATAGCATCAGTAATCTCCCTAGGCTCTAGTCATGAGTTGCCAAGGCTATGGAAGCCTTTAGGGTTCGCCGACTTCGATCTTATTCCGACAGGGTCATAGTAAAAGTGGAAGTTCTCTCCTCCCTTCAGAGAAAGGTACCTCCTTCTTTGATGGCCCATTCTTTCCACTGGGATCTCACTCACAGAGATCTTTCATTTAAGTCTTCTTTTTTTTCCAGAGTGTCTTGGCTTTCCATGCCTAAACTACTCTCATGGGCTCTTGAGCCATATCCGAATGCCTTAAGGGCTGATTCTGAGGCCAGAGAGCTATGAAGGACATCTGCCATTCTATGAGTCCACTGTGTATCCCACTTGCCGTGTTGGATCATTCTCTCCCTTTTTGATTCTATCAGTTAGTATTAGCAGACACTAGTCTTGTTTGTGTGATCCCTTTGACTCTTAGACGTATCAGTGTGATCAATTGTGAACTGAAATTGATCACTTGGACTAGTGAGATGTCCTTGGTACATGCCACCTTGATGGGATTGTATTGGAATCCCCTGGCATGTTTCTAACTCCACCATTTGGGGCAAGTCCGATTGAGCATGTCCCAAATTTTACATCTCCTCCCTCTCTTATTTCCACTGTTTTATTTAACAGGGATCACTTTGCAATTAAAATTCAAACACCTAAGAATAATTGTGTGTTAATTACAGAGTTCAACCAATAGTACTAGAACAAAACAAAAAAGATACAAAATGGATAAAGTATTACATTGTACATCAACAGTCAGCACAAGAGCTGATCAAGTCACTGTTTCTCATAGTGTCCATTTCACTTCGACAGCTTTCCCCTTTGGTGCTCAGTTAGTTGTTGCCAATCAGGGAGAACATATGATATTTGTCCCTTTGGAACTGGCTTAATTCTCTCAGCATAATGTTTTCCAGATTCCTCCATCTTGTTGCAAATGACCGGATTTCGTTGTTTTTGACTGCTGTATAGTCTTCTGTAGAGTACATGTCCCATAATTTCTTTATCCAGTCTACTTTTGATGGGCATTTGGGTTGGTTCCAGGTCTTAGCTATTGTGAACTGAGCTACAATAAACATTATTGTGCAGACAACTTTTTTGTTTGCCAATTTAATTTCCTTTGGGTAAATTCCAAGGAGTGGGGTAGCTGGGTTGTATGGTAGGGTTATATTCAGGTTTCTGAGGAATCTCCAGACTGACTTCCATAGTGGCTTAACCAGTTTGCATTCCCACCAACAGTGGGTTAGTGTCCCTTTTTCCGCACATCCTCTCCAGCATCTATTGTTGGTAGATTTCTGAATGTGAGCCATTCTAACTGGGGTGAGGTGAAACCTCATTGTGGTTTTGATTTGCATTTCCCTGATTGCTAGTGATCTTGAACATTTTTTCAAGTATCTGTTGGCCATTTGGATTTCCTCTTTTGAAAAATGTCTATTGAGGTCCTTGGCCCATCTCTTAAATGGGTTGTTTGTCTTGTTGTTGTGGAGTTTCTTGATTTCTTTGTAGATTCTGGTTATCAACTCTTTATCTGTTGCGTAGTTTGCAAATATTTTTTCCCATTCTGTCAGTTGCCTCTTCACTCACCTGACTGTTTCTTTTGCAGTACAGAAACTTCTCAGTTTGATACAATCCCAATAGTTAATTTTGGCTTTGACTGCCTACGCCTCCAGGTCTTTGCTAGGAAGTCTTTGCAGGTACCTATATCTTGCAGGATTTCTCCAATGCTCTCTAATAATTTGATGGTGTTGTGCCGTAGCTTTAAGTCTTTAATCCATGTTGAATGAATTTTTGTGTAAGGTGAAAGAAAGGGGTCTTGCTTCATGATTCTGCACATGGAAATCCAATTTTCCCAGCACCATTTATTGAATAGACTGTCCTTACTCCAGGGATTGGTTTCAGATCCTTGATCAAATATAAGTTGGCTGTAGATGTTTGGATTGATTTCTGGTGTTTCTATTCTGTTCCATTGGTCTATCCATCTGTTTCTGTACCAGTACCATGCTGCTTTAATAACTACTGCCCTGTAGTATGTCTTGAAATCTGGTATTGTGATGCCTCCAGCTTTGTTTTTGTTGTACAAGATTGCTTTAGCTAATCGAGGTCTCCTGTGTCTCCATATGAATTTCAGCATCATTTTTTCCAGATCTGAGAAGAATTTCTTCAGTATTTTGATTGGTAGCCCCTGCCTAAAATCTTATTTATTTTCTTCTGCTTACTGGGGATTTAATTTACTCCTTCTTAATGTTTCCTAAGAAGGAAACTTGGAATATTGATATTAGATTTTTTTTTTTGACAGGCAGAGTGGACAGTGAGAGAGAGAGACAGAGAGAAAGGTCTTCCTTTGCCGTTGGTTCACCCTCCAAAGGCTGCCGCGGTCGGCGTGCTGCGGCCGGCGCACCGCGCTCATCCGATGGCAGGAGCCAAGTGCTAGGTGCTTTTTCCTGGTCTCCCATGGGGTGCAGGGCCCAAGCACTTGGGCCATCCTCCACTTCACTCCTGGGCCACAGCAGAGGGCTGGCCTGGAAGAGGGGCAGCCGGGACAGAATCCGGCACCTCGACCGGGACTAGAACCCGGTGTGCCGGCGCCGCAAGGCAGAGGATTAGCCTGTTGAGCCACGGCGCCGGCCGATATTAGATATTTCTTCTTTTCTGGTACCAACATTCAATCCCTCAAATTTCCTAATACAGAATGTTTTAACTGCATCCTGCAGATTTTATTAAGTTATGTTTTCATTTCCACTCATTTGGTTCAAGTATTTTATAATTTCCTTTGAGATTTCTTCCTTGACTACTGTGTCACTAAAGAGCACATTGTTTGATATCCACAGATTTGGGAATTTTCCAGTTATCTTTCTGCTATTGATTTCTAGCTTAATTTTGTTGTAGCCCGAGCACATACATTGTAATATTTATTTACTTCCAAATTTGATAAGGTGTATTTTAAAGCCCAGAATGTGGTCCCTTTGGCAAGTATTCCATGTGAGTTTGAGAAGAGTATGCATTGTTCATCTATGTTCTTACTGATTTTCTGCCTGCTGTATCTGTTGTATGTGTCCATTTCAGATAGAGGGGTATTGAAATCTCCAACTATGATAGTGGGTTCAACTATTTCTCTCTGTGCTTCTGTTTGTTTTTATTGCACAAAGTTTGAGACTCTTGCTCCTAGGCACACACAGTAAGGATTGTTATGTCTTCTTGAGAAACTGACCCTTTATTATCAGGCAAAGCCCATTGTATCCATAATTACTTTCTTACTTTGAAGTCTGTTCTGCTTCAAATTAACAAGCTATAGCTGCTTTATTTTCTGGTGTGTTTGCATAATATATTTTTTCATCCATTTACCTAGAATTCAGATATATCTGTATAGTTAACGTGTGTTTCTTTTTACTTAAAAATTTACTTGTGTATTTATTTGAAAGACAGAATGGCAGAAAAAGGAGAGGCACACAAAGAAGGAGAAATGTCTTCCATTTGCTATTTCACTCTCCAAATACCTACAACAGTCAAGGTGGGCCAGGCTGAACCCAGAAGCCAGGAATTCCATCCAGATCTCTCACATGGTGGCAGGAACACAAATACTTCAGACATCATCTGCTGTCTCTCATGTGCATTAGCAGAAACTGGATGAAAAGGTAAAAGCAGGACTAGATCCCAGGCACTCTGATGTGGGAAGCGTGCATCATAACCAACAGCCTGCCCCACCGTGTCACAACACTCGACCCTAATATGACTTTCTTGCAGACAATGAATGGTTGAATCTCGTTTGTTTATCCACTCTAACAGTTTCTGTCATTTTATAAGTACCCGTAAGTGATTGGTGTTCAAAGTGATTATTATTTTTTCAATGTCTAACACATCACTTATTCTATTCTAACAACATCAGTTGTTCTATTCACTACACTTATGTTTATTCTTAGTTTTGTCTTCTACTCCTCTTTTTCTACGTGTTGAGACTTTAAGTATTTCATACATATTTTTCTCCCTTAGCATATCAGTTATACTTTATTTTTTATATGTATTTTTAATGGCTGCCCTAGAATGTGCAGCTTGCACTTACAAATACAAGTCCATGCTCAAATAACACTAGACCACTTCATGAGGGATATGGGTCCCTGGAAAGCAATCATTCTCCATGTTTGCCTGTCTACTTTGCCAGTCTCAAAGGCAGTTGTATTGCCTGACTACTCCCCTCTTTCACATCTCATAACTGCCATTGATTTTTCAATATACTCAGTTTTTTACTTGTTCTTAGGGACAGAGGTGATTTCTAAGTTCCTTATTTGAAGCCTCAGAATGTGATGTCATATGTTGTAAACTTTTCATAATAAAATTATGGGAGGAATTTTCTTTTTATAAAGATTTATTTTATTTATTTGAAAGAATTGCAGAGAGAGAAAGGGAAAGACAGAGAGAGATCTTCCTTTAGCGGGTTCACTTCCCAAACAGCCACCAGGACTGTTTCAGGCCAAAGCCAGGAGTCAGGAGCTTCAACTAGGTCTCCAACGTGGGTACAGGGGCCTAAACAATTGAGTCTTCCTCTGCTCTATTCTCAGGTGGATTATCAGGGAGTTGGATCAGTGGTGGAACAGCCTGGACTCGACCAGTGTGGGATGCCTGAGCTGCAAGTGTCAGTTTAACCCATTATGCCACAACACTGTTCCAAGAGGAAATTTCTTAACTCACTATCAAGGACAATGCAAACAAATGTGAAGTCTCTATGATAAAAACAAAGTAGGAATAAATAATTTGGAGAAGTATTATAGTAAGGAGAATTAAATATTTCTTTAAAAACTTTAGCACTTTTTAGATCCTTTCTTGTGAATTTCCTAGACAGCAGTCTAGTCTGTACGATTTCACAAACTTTTCCAGTTATTGAATATTTTTTCCAAGTTTGTGTTTTACATGTAATAATTGCACATATTTATGAAGTACAGTGTTATATATTAACCGGTATATAAAGCAAGTATAGATCAAATCGGGGTAATTAGTATTTTACTTTTCTGAATACTTCTCTAGTTTAGAGCCTCTAAACTCCTCTCTTCTAATTCTTCATAAATATAAATTGTATTATTGTGAACTATGGTCACCCCATTGTGCTGTGGAGCACTAAAAATCAACACTTCTATTTAACTGTGTTTTGGTACTTATTATCCATTTATCCTTCCTCCCTACACCAGCCAATGATAATCCTTTTTTATGTTCAGATTGAGTTCAGATATGAGGAATAAAATGTGGCATTTTTGTTCCATATCTGACTTTTTTTTTAACTTGGCATAAGACCTTCTAGTTTCTTCTGTTTTTCTATAAATGCTGGGATTTCATTATTTTTGAATATACACCATTGCATATGTATATGTGTGTGTGTGTGTATCACATTTGCTGTATTCTTTCTTCTAATGATAGACCTGTATATAGATATCATACTTATTGTAAATGTGCTGCAATAATCATAGAAGCAAAGGTACCTCCTCATTGCTATAATGATTTATTTTTTTGTGTGTGATTTATTTATTTATTTGAAAGGTAGAATTACAGAGATGGAGAGACAGAGGCAGAGAGAAGTCTTCCATCTGATGATTCACTCCCCAAATGGCTACAACAACCAGGGCTGGGTCAGTCTGAAGCCAGAAGCCAGGAGCTTCTTCAGGTTCTTACACATGGGTTCACCCAGCCCAAGTACTTGGGTTACCTTCTGCTGCTTTCCCAGGAACTTGAGCAGGGAGCTGGTTTAGAAGTGGAGCAACCACGACTCTAACCTGTGCCCATATGGGATGCTGGTGCTGTAGGAGATGGCTTAATTCGCTACCTAACATCAGCCTATGATTATATTTCTTTTGGAATTATACCCAGTGGTGGTATTGCTGAGTCATACAGTAGAACTATTATCAGTTTTTAAAGAACTTTCCGTAGTGTTTTCTATAGTGACTGACTAATTTACTCTAGGAAGAAAATTGGGTAAATTTGTACTCAATAACAGGAGGTTATTTTTATCCTTCTGAGGTACAATGACTCTTTCAGCACATATTCACAGCATATATGGATCAAGCCAAGAATCTGGCCTTTCTATTTCCTGCTCTTGTCTTTATGCCTGACATCTACCAGCTCCTGCCTCCATCCTTCTGTAAGTGGGGCTCCTAGGGTAACCACTTCAACATCAACATTTCCTGGGAATTTGTCAGAAATTCACATTCTAGTGGTCTTTGTTTTAACATATGTATCAGGAAATTTTAATGTCTGCTGAAATTTGAAATCAGTTCTTCTATACCCAGTATGATTTAAGCAATCCTCAATCCACGCTTCCTTTCGGAACAGATATTTACTCTGGGGCATAATTTTAGAGATTAAGATTGACCTTGGGAAGCATGCACCACTGACACTGGGAACACACTTCCTTCATGTTGGGCTGGAAGTTATAGAAATTGAAGAGACATGTACAATGTTTAACTGCTCTCAAAGATATCACTAAAGACATCCAAAATCAAACGTGTTTAATTGTTAGGAAAAACAGAGATATTTCCCTCTCTCCAGTCTTTTGGTCTTATAATTTACAGCACAAGCAATTTCTTTTCAAATGAACATCCAAGCAGTAAAGGTGCTAAACGTTAACATCTGTTCTGAAGTAATTTGTTAGCCTTGCTATACACAGATGCAACTTTCTTAAATGCCCACTTAAGCCACTTAAGTTTGCATGTGTTAGTAATGAATGGTAGGTACTTGACAACTTGTACGGGTTGTTTTAAAGAAACATGGTATTATATCACAGCTTTATAATTATAATTATTAATGAAAATAGTTCTAGAACAATCTGAAAAGGAATGCAATTGTGTAGTGTGTGTGGGGGGTGGAGGTGTTAGTTTCTGTCTATGCTGAAAGAAGAGAAGATAAAACCATGATTGGGCTGATTGACAGCAGCCTGTTTACATGAACCAAACACCAGATTTGCTTGCTGGCATGTACGTACTTGTGTCTAAGAAATCACCGAACTGAAACAATCAATTGGACCTTTTAGGAATGGATAATCAGAGATATCATGTCGGCTAGCAGAATGTCCATAGTTAAGGATTTAAGCCAAATCTAAATAAACCAAGACCAGTTCTCTATAAATAGATTATTTAGTTAACCATTGGTTTTGGTGCAGTCACACTTTTATTTGTAATGAGTGGTGAAAGAATTCTCATCTATAAAAATTATTGTGCCGGCACCGCGGCTCAATGGACTAATCCTCCACCTTGCAGCACTGGCACACTGGGTTCTAGTCCAGTTCTAGTCCACTGGGCACCGGATTCTGTCCCGGTTGCTCCTCTTCCAGGCCAGCTCTCTGCTATGGCCAGGGAGTGAAGTGGAGGATGGCCCAAGTGCTTGGGCCCTGCACCCCATGGGAGACCAGGAAAAAGCACCTGGCTCCTGCCATCGGATCAGCGTTGTGCGCCGGCTGCAGCGCACCAGCTGCGGCAGCTATTGGAGGGTGAACCAATGGCAAAGGAAGACCTTTCTCTCTGTCTCTCTCTCTCACTGTCCACTCTGCCTGTCAAAAAAAATTAAAAAGAAAAAGAAAAAGAAATTATTGTAATCATTCCCCAAGCATTCTGTTGTTGAAAATCTGGTAGAAGACATAGTAGTCTCATATTTCTGGCAGCCTCTTACACAAAAAAATGTTTTATCCGCACAATGAGGTTGCATCAGCTAAAACGACAGGCCCATGTAGTCAAGCGGCATGTATAAAAATGTTAATGCTAACATTGTCAAAAAGCTAGGAATTCTCTTTTGAATGAATTACTCTTGTTTTAAGATGGAAATCATACATAAAGGAAGCTAAGTTATTACTAACCATTCACTAAGGAGCCAATAATGACTACTAAATTTTCTCAACAAAGATTATTAAATTCTATTTTTCATCTTAAAGCTAGTCTTGTATGAAAATAATAAGTATTTTGAAAAAAATTTTTGCTCATACCCAAAGTAACTGTGATCATATACACTGCCAGATGACAGGTAAGACATTTTTAAATTATCATAAAGGCCCAAGTCTTCCCAGTGGTGGGGTTGATTCTTAGCTCTCCCTCTCAAATATATATTTACTGTTCAATGGAAACCTGAGGATGTGGAAATATTTTTATTTATTTATTCATTTATATTTGAAAGTGAGAGAGGAAGAGGGAGAAAGAGAAGCCTTCATCTGCTACTACCCTCCCCAAAATCCTCACAACAGCTGAGATTTGGCCAGGGCAAAGCCAGAAGCCCAGTACTCAATCCAGAACTCCCATATGAGTGACAGGAACCCAACTACTTGAATCACAGATTTTTCCTACCAGATATGCATTAGCATGAAGCTGGACTTGAAAGTTCTGTCAAGACTCAAAGTTAGGCATCAGATATGCAATGTAGGTTAAGATGTAAGAACATCGTAACACCCACCCTGTAGACCTTAGAATATTAATCACTCTAGTAAAACTAGGGAAATTCACTTATTATTTCAAAAACATTATTAACATATTTGTTTTATCCATATGATATTTTGATAGAGAAATTTCAAGAGAATATAGAAAATGATTACTTCAATTTTAATTCAGTGTTGAATAACTAAATGTAATCACTATTCAATTAATGTTGAGTTATTTTAAGTCATTACTATGTTAACACTTTCTTCTTTAAAAATTATTTTATTTTGTTGTATTTGAAAGGCAGAGGTGGGGGGGGATAGGCAGAAATTTTCCATCTGTTGGTACACACCCTAAATGGCCATAACAGCTGGAGCTGCGTTCCATCCAAAGCCAGGAGCCAGGAGCTCCTTCTGGTTCTTTCACCTGGATGACAAGGGTACAAGCACTTGCGCCATCTTCCCCTGCTTTCCCAGGTGCATTCGTAGGGAGCTGGATTGGAAGTGGAGCAGCAGGATTTGAACTAGTGCCCATATGGAATGCCAACATTGCAGGCATTAGTTTTACCTGCCACACCACAGCACAGGCCCCTTTCATCTAATGAATAACATAACATATAAATTGTTATAGGAGTTAGAAATAAATTTGGATTAAACTTCTTCTATCATTCCTAAATTCTTTTAATCTAAGAATATTCCCATGGAATAAAAAGATTACACTGAAGAATTCAATGAGGTGTTTGTAAAGATTAAATTAACAATGTGAAAAGCATGAATTAATTTTTATCTCATAGCAAACATGTTTTCATAATTTACAGAATTCTAAGGGGGAGATGAAACCCACATAGTACCTAAAGATCAAATTGTTGCATCAGGAGATATCTTTGTTTAGCTTTAGAATAAAGTTTATCTTAGATTTGTGCCCTTAAGATTCCACTTCAGACATGGGCTTTTTACCTGGCACTCCCCAGACCCCAGTATTGTCGGCCTGCTCCATCAGCAATGGCACTGTATTAGGCCTATTTTATCTACTACAACATTTATTCCTGACGTCTAAAATGAAACCTGGAACTCTATATCCTCCTCTCCAAGATGGCTATTGGCATTGGTTTTGCAAGTAAATATAACATTTAGTGATGAAAACATTACCAATTTGTTGAATCCTTAAAGGTACAAAGAAAAATGTTAAGTAGTTTATGTGGAATATCACAATTATCCCTTTCAATAAATCTATGAGGAAGTTCCTACCTTCATTTACCATTTTAGGAACTTGGTAATTATAAAGGTTAAATACTAGCCCCAAGTCACACAGCTGGTAGGAGGCAGAGCCAGAATGACAGCCCAAGTCTGCCTGATGCCAATGACACTGCTCTGTACAGCCCTCATTAATCACCTCTCACCTGGATTATTGGAACAATTGTCTAACTTCTGTTTTTCCCTTTTTTTTCATTTTTTTTCTTTACTGCTCCCATTCTAGGTGGAAAGATTAATAAGTATTATAAATCTGTCCTTGTAAGTTCTTGCACTAAAAGTTTGCTGGCTCCTAATTGCTTCTTAGGTAAAATTCAAACTCCTCATGGTGCCATGGTGTGAATGGACTTCAAGGACAAGGACCCAATCTCCTAGTCAGCATATTCTTCCACCACCACTATCTCTCTACCCTATGTTTTTCTTATATTACACTATTTCTGCTCTGTTAACACTACCAGTTGTCACCTTCTATTCTATATGCAATGAAGATGAAGACCCTCCAGGGGAAGACCCATTTACCGTTTCACCTAATCCAAAGTATCAGTTAGTGAGATCATGTGGATATAACTGCTCCATGGATTCTTTTGCAATATTCCATTGTGAGTTAGGCATTCCCACTTTACTACTGTATTTTATGCAATGCTCTAATCATTGCATACATAGTTTGATGATTTAAGCCTATGATCCCTGGCATCTGAAAGTTATGGGTTTATGCATGAACTCTCCCACTCTCATATTATACTTTGACAAGTTACTGAACCTTTTAAAATCATAATTGAGTAGTTAGTAAAAATAACATTCCAGGCCAGCCCTCTGCTGTGGCCCAGGAGTGCAGTGGAGGATGGCCCAGGTGCTTGGGCCCTGCACCCCATGGGGAGACCAGGAAAAGCACCTGGCTCCTGGCTCCTGCCATCGGACGAGCGCGGTGCGCCGGCTGCAGCACGCCGACCGCGGCGGCCATTGGAGGGTGAACCAACGGCAAAAGGAAGACCTTTCTCTCTGTCTCTCTCTCTCACTGTCCACTCTGCCTGTCAAAAAAAAAAAAAAAAAAATAACATAAGTATAAAATTTCCTGAAAAGATTTGTCTTTCATTGTTTTTGTTTAGGATTACATTAAATAATTAACACAGTGACTGATTATAGTTAGAATTCAATAAAATGGTTAATGCTTTTAAATTTCACTCATTAAGCTTCTAATGTTTTTTATTCTTTAAAGACAAGTGTCTAATGTTAGTGGACTCCAAGTAAATATCTGGTACTTGAATTAATAGATTTTTTTTTTTTAATTTGGAAGACATTAAGTTGTTTGAACACTAAGAGTTAACTCATTCAGGACCTCTTAAGATACCAGAAAATGTCATAAAAATATATATATTTCTGGGTTTTGGACAAGAGGAAAGTTGATTCTACTCTCGAGTCTGTAGGAAAGAGTGAAAGAAACCAAATGAAGAATGTTGAGGTAATGAAAGTATTTCTTACAAAATTGCCTGAACACACTCAGTGTTTCTGCTGAAACTAAGATTGAGGAGGAAAAACTGGAACATCCTTCACTGAAGAGATTGAATCATTTTGGAGAGCCATGAGCCAAAGAGTCAATGAGGGAGAAATATCAGGCATGCTGAGCAGTGGTCATGGCCAAGCTGCAGCTGCTTGGTATAAACATGAAGAAGTCCAGGTCTACTTGGCTTTAGTTCCTTTTCCAGTGTGAATGGAGTCCCTCATCCTGGAACCTGTGAAGGAGATTATCAAGGGCAGAACAAAGTGAGAATAAAGATTAAATAAGAAGAGTGCAAACTGTTACTGCAAAGTTGCAGAGGACCCAATCAGGTCCCAAAGGATTAGCATATGTAAGAATTTTAACAGCCATTGAAAACTCAGTGATATAAATATCAGATATGCTAATTCTGGAGCATATCTTTCATGGATAAATCTCAAATGAACTAATATTATATGATTTGAACAGTGTAATACTCCTTCTAAGGAACATGTATTTTGTGTCAGAGTTAGAAAATTCCTAGATTCTACTTTCCAAAGGGTACTCAGAATAAAGTTAACATAATTAAATGAATGAAAATAATGCCAAGCTCCTTTACCTTGAATGATAATGTGTAGAGGGTATTATATTAAAGAGAAAAGGAAGGCTCAGTATAAAATTGATCCTTAATTTTTATAATCACAATAATCACAACACAGGTAACAAATTCTAGTCAATTGAGAGAATTAATCTATGAAAGTATAATTCATTTTGATATGAGTAAAACTGACAAACTTTGCTTAAATTAATATACAGATTTTGTGGCTTATTTCTGTCTCTCCCTCTCACTGTCTGTAACTCTACCTCTCAAATAAATAAATAAATATTAAAAAAAAGAGTTGAAGACAATGAAATGGGAATTCAGGATGGTCTAAAGTTTGCCCATGTGGATTCAGGGTAATGGAAGTCTTACATATAGGGCTGAATTGATAACCATGGCAGGACTTCAAGGAGAGTATAAATGGGAGTGGAGTATTGACATCAATGGCCAATGGCAGACATGATGAAATTATATAGGAAATAAAATCAGAAGTCCTCAACATCAAAGCAGAGTATACCTGTTTACAAGAATTTGGGGTCATAATGGTTTAGAGAGAGCAACAATGCAGTAAGGAACTTTTGAAATATCCTCCACATCTTGCATTTCCTGGAATTTGGAGAATTAATAAAATTCCATTTAAAATACTGGAAGTGAGACCATATGCTTAGGAAAGAAGGAGGTATCAGTAAACATCAAAAGGAGGACCCATCGTGCAACAAGGCAAGATGTTTTGTTTTCATGAGATTGGAGTTCCTCCCTTGAATATAAAGGTCTGGGTTGTGCTGGAGGATCAAATGTCTTGGAACTGCCTCAAGAGCAGGAAGATTTTTTTCAGTGCCTAAGGATCCACCACATCTGGTGAACATTAGTATTCACATGACCAAAGATATTTTAGCTTCTTATATATAAACTCTTCTCCAGAATATCTTTAAAGGGATGTGAATAAAAACATCTTTCCCTCTACGTATAACTGAGTCATGCAGTTATAGTCAAGATTCAAAGTGAGCCATTCGGATTCACTCACTGCTGTGAAATTTTGATCATGAGAATAGATATACAGACCGAAATCTCATGAGATGTGTGACACTTGATGGCAATTCCTTGGTTTTAATAACCAGGAATTCCTTGTCACTGGAGTTTTACTACTATCAGTTCTTGCAGAGGTTCTGCTGCTCTGTTCTTTCTTTACCTTTTGAATCTATGAAACCTTACAATAAATATCCTTACAGGTAAGTGGGCCAAGGGCTAGTGCTTTCTATTGCATATACCTGAAATAATCTTAAAAGATACAGTAAACTTGCTAGTCATAGACATGGAACTGTTCTAAGCCCAAGGACATCATATTTATACTTAGACAGTTTTTTTTTTAAATATCTGCCATAAATAAATGTTAAATTTAGACCAAAATATACAGGTGAATCAGAGAAAGTCCATTATGTCTCTGGAAAAGCAAATGGGTATGAGCAAATCATTCTAAAAGTAGATTATAACATAAAGGCATACTTCAGAGATGTGTATAAATTGTGATTATAAAGATATATGGCTCATTTCTTAAATGTGCATAGAAGTGATTTTATTGCTACTTATAACATGTTTATCATTTATGAACAAAAATTTTATGGGCTGCATTTCTGTGACGATTCCTACTTTTGTTCAATTTACCAAGGGAAAAAATGGAGATAAAATTAATCCATCTCTTATATTTACTACAGTTCACTCTATAAAATAAAATGAAGGTGGTTGAAGAAGGCAATTATGAGATTTCGTTTTCTCTCTAAGAAGAAGCTCATAGTACTTATCTGTCTTTATTCAATTGATTTTGTGGGATTCCCTTGAGAGTTGTGGAAAACAGCTATTTTATAGCCTGAGAAATTAATGCAGAAGCATCACATATTGTGTTAACTAAAAGAGCAGGATTAGGAATCACAACCTCTGACTTTATGAAATGTTGTTAGCCCATTAAATTATGCCAGGTCTGTCCCAGTGCTTACATAGCTTCCTCCTCTTTACTGTGCTTCCAGAGCAGCAATGAAATAACTGGCTAAACATTTTCTGAACCCTATGCTTTGAGGTGAAAGAAATCATTCGGTGTCAATTAACATTACTTGTGGATTAACCCCTGTCTTTACAATTCTCTGTGAAAGCATGTGGGTCACTGTTAAAATGTTCATGTGAAATAGGATTAGGCAAAACCATTCAAGTAGTTACAGTCACAATTTTCAGACTTTGTTAATTTCACAGCCTGGCATTCTATGTGTCCATTATGTCCTTAATGACATATGCCCTTGATTTTCTACATTCATCATCCACTTCAGCCAAACTGTTTTATTTCCCATGAGATAAACATTACTTTGATCTATTCCACTTATTTTCTTTACATTTTTAATTTTTTTAAGTCAGGTTGATTTTCCTGGCAAAAGAACATTGTTTTAATCTGACTCTACCCAAATTCTACCTATCCTATCTTCTCTTCAAACTCTTCCCTGGAATTTCAAGTGAAGTGATCCTTCTCACTTTTAAATCAAGACACATTCCTGTCTCTTGTTAGGAATCTTACTACTGTTTATTGCAGTGAGTCCTCTTTCCTTGTATATTCATCCACCACTATTTTTATTATATCCTGTACTTTTATCTTTCCTTGTGAAAAACAGGAAAATTGACTTACTTTAGTGCACATAAAAACTAGCAGTGATTTTTCTTAAAAAGATTTATTTATTTATTTGAAAGGAAGAATTACAGAGACAGACAGAAGCAGAGGTAGAGATAGAGGCAGAGATTCCAAACACTGGTTCACTTTCCAAATGTATGCTGTTAGGGAACCATTCTCGGAGAAAGTAACTGTAGCGCAGTTTGAAAGAAAGTAACTGTGCAGTAGAAAAGTAACCGCTCTAGAGCCTAAGTTTGAAAAGGGACGGCCTGATCAGATGGCCTAAAACTGCAAACCACAAACCAACTGTCATAACCGTCATCGCCATGATACGGAACCCTGGGAGGTTGGTGGGTGGGCGGGGCTAAAATCTAGAAACTGTATATAAGGGGACCCTCAGATGCTGTAAACCAGAGGTTGCTCAGCGTCTCTCCCCAGTCTGTAGTGCCTTTTACCTGCCGGGAGAAGCTCCTGTTCCTTAGCGCCTTGTGACCTCAGGAGTGGCTTGAGTGATCTCTCCTCCTAGTCACCTAGAGTATCAATAAAATGTGTTTAGCTTGACTTTCTTCAGTTTCCTCGACTCTTACTTCGCGGCAACCTGGCCAGTTCCCGGAGGAGATCCTGACAGTTTGCAACGGCCAAGGCAGGAACAGTCCAAAGTCAGGAACCAGGAGCTTCATCTGGGTCTCCTATATGGGTGGCAGGGTCCCAAGCACTTGGGTCCTTATCTGCTCTTTCCCAGGCACATTTAGAGGGAGCTGAATAGGAAGAGAAGCAGCTAGAATTTGAACCATCACACATATGGGATGCCAGCTCCACAGGCAGCAGCTTAACCTGCAGTGCCACAGAACTGGCCCTGCACTATAATTTATCCACATATAAAATGCTAAAACAGTGAACAATTTAGAAGTGTTCATTGATTTAGTAGCAAGCTTAAATAAATTTGAGAGCTATGATGTTTTGGAAAAAAGAGGGAAATAAATTATTGATTTATACTTATTAATAATATAAGAAAATTATATATTTCATGTTTTCAAAATGAATGTTTGAAAAAATTTGATTTTAATAATTTCATAGCACTGAATAAAATGCTTCAGGATATTTTATGCTAGTTTAGCTTGCATGTAGTAGGCTGAGTAGAACAAACACTATGTTAATATGGTCTTCCTTATCATCTGAAATAAGATACTGTTTTTATTGCTTCAGCATTTTATTCCACAGTTTATTCAGGCAGTCTCTGCTTTCTGTCTAAAAAGCCAATGGCTATCACTAAACTTACGTTAACTTTGAAAGCTCTGCCTGCTGTTCTGAAACTACCCATCCACAATTGTTACTTGCTGTTCCCCTAATTGCATACTTGATATAGTTCACGATTTTAACTATTTATATACAATTGTTTACTCCAGATTCCCTAGACCACCTCATTGCTCTGGGCTTCTTCTACATGTATCATCCTATTCATTTCTTTATTCAAAACTCCACACATTCAATTAAACTAATATCTCTTGAGATACTAGCAATAGGGTACTAGGCTGGCTGCTTTTAATGAATCTACTACTGTGTCAAAATATTTAAGAAGGCATAAAATGTGATTTAATCAAGGTATGCCACTCCAGGGTTTTATTCTAAGGAAACAATCAAAATTCAGTGAGGACATTTGTGCACAATGATGTTCATTATAGCATTATATAAAGTGCCAAACATTCAAAACTAAAACAAGGAGAATAAACATTATGTATTCATAAACATAACCCAGTATCAACAATAAGGAATATTATAAAAGAAAAATTTGATGAGGAGCACAAATGGGAAATACATCTTGTTCAATGGCATAATCTGTTTATTCATTTATTTGAGCATATTTACAATTTCCTGCAATATGTCAGGCATAATTCACAGCACTATTTATATAGCCATAAACAAATAAGTCCCTAAAGTTGTGAAATTTATATTTTCATGGTAAAAATAATAAAAACACAAGCAAATAAATAGAAAGTATCAGGTAGCAATGGAAAAAATTAAGAAGAGCCAGACTCAGGTACTATTCCATGAATGACCAGAGAAGATAGAATTAGTTAAACAAATATGCAGAAAAGAGCATTTCAGATGAAGCAAATAATAAAGTATTGATATTGAAGTGTGCTTGACATTGAATGTAATTGGCATCCAATGCCAATGAATGAAAGAATGAATTATTCAATTCTTTCTTCTGTGATCTCAGAGTGTCATAAGTTTTATTGTTCAGCTCTACAAAGACATATCCTATTAGACTTGGGCTTATAATAATTGAGTGTCTATCATTTGCTAGGTCCCTTTTTCAACTTATTTGAAATCTTTATCATGAATATAAAATTTTGGTATTATGCCTCCTCACTTCACTGATAAGGGAATTGAGCTCTAGGTGGCTAATAAATTTTTCCACATTTCCACAATCAAGAAGTCAAAAAGAGTCATATACGTTCTTCTCGAAATTTTTCTACTATGTTCCATTGTCTTTCATGACAAATAAAATAATGTTAAGAGGATATAAATATTTACATTTAAAAAAAGAGTAAAAGTTGTCCCAGGTACTTACTCCCATAGGAAAGTGGACATGAATTTTCCTTACCTTTGGATATGGCATACTTAAATAATCCTTGATACGTTTAACAAAGGAATATACTATAATTTAACACTGCGATTCCCTTTAGAAAAATAACTGAGTAGATGGAAAACAGGTTACATAGGAAGAATTGCTTCCTACTATATTTTCTTTTCATCATTTGAGTTTTGTATATTGTTTACACATTATCGATTTTAAAACCATAACATTCAAAAATCATACAGCAATCATTTTGGTGAACAGATACTGAAACACTGCACTATTTCTTCTATACTTTGTACTCAGGTTACTAACATATTAAGAGTTCTAAGATTCACTGAAAATATTTTACGGTATTTTATACCAAACTTTATACTAGGTACTGAGTTTATACACAGAATCATCAGTCTTGGCCTTCATCTCAGGAAGCACATTATTCAACTGGAAAAGTAAAGTATGGCCAAATAAATATTTTGTTTTATCCAATGTTTTTCAAACTCATTTGAATACATAGTTACTTTCAATGTGTGTCACTAGTCTCTATTCTCTTTAAACTATTCAAGACCATCAAAAGAGAGAGAGCCTTCCTAAACTCCTTCAATGAGGCCAGCATCAACTTAATTACAAAACTAGAAAAAGATACAACAAATAGAACTATAGACCAACATCCTCATGAACATAGATGCAAAAATTCTCAATCAAATATTAGCTAATTGTATCCAACAACTCATCTAAAGCTCATCCACCTGGAACATGTGGTATTCATCCCAGGAATGCAGAGATGGTTCAGCATACACAAATCATTTATTGTGATTCATCACATTTGACAAACTGAAAAATAAAAACTATATGATTATCTCAATAGATGCGAAGAAAGCATTAGGTAAAGTACAACTTATTTTCATAATAAGAACCTTTAGTAAGTTGAGTCTATAAGGAACATACCTTAACATAATCAAAGCAATATATGGCAAACCTACAGCAAACATAATATTAAATGAGGGAAAGCTGGAAGTATTTCCACTAAGATCTGGAACCAGAGAAGGAAGGCCACTCTCACAATTACTATTTAGATATAGTTCTGGAAGATTTAGCCAGAACCATTAGACAATAAAAAGATCAAGGGGGGGGGGGGGCAGCGCCGTGGCGCACTAGGTTAATCCTCCGCCTGAGGTGCCAGCATCCCATATGGGTGCTGGTTCTAATCCTGGATGCTCCTCTTCCAATCCAGCTCTCTGCTATGGCCTGGGAAAGCAGTGGAGACTGGCCCAAGTGCTTGAGTCCCTGCACCTGCATGGTAGACCAGGAAGAAGCACCTGGCTCCTGGCTTTGGATTGGTGCAGCTCCAGCTGTTGTGCCATTTAGAGAGTTAACCAATGGATGGAAGACATTTCTCTCTCTGCCTTTCCCTCTCACAGTCTGTAACTCCACCTCTCAAATAAATAAAATCTTTAAAAAAAAAAAGAAATCAAAGTGACACTAATGGGAAAGGAAGAAGTCAAATTATCCCTGTTTGCAGATGATATAATCTTACACATAGGGGAAGGAAAAGTCTCCACCAAGAAGCTTTGATAAAGATGCATGATATAAAATCAACACAAAAAATCAAAGCATTTTCATACATAATACTATGGCTGAAAAAGAAGTTGTCCCATTCACAATAGCTACAAAAAAATAGGATCTGGCATCATAGCAGAACACACTACAGAACGGCATGTCTCAAGTGATTAGCAACTGATTAGATAAATATAAACTACCTTAGTCAGGTCAACAATAGTTCTCAACTGTCACATCTCCCAAAGGGTGGACGTGGTAACATTTGTTAACTGGTCAGGAACCATGAATGCTATACAAGAGACGGAAAAAAAAAAAAAACTTAGTGATGGCATTCTGGCATAATAGCTTAAGCTGCTAACAGCAATGCCAGCATCCCATATAGGCACTGGTAGTTGTCTTGGCTGTTCCACTTCCATTCCAGCTCCCTGCCAATGCACCTGGGAAAGCAGCAAAAGATGGCTTAAGTCCTTGGGCCCCTCCACCCATGTGGGTGACCTGGAAGAAGTTCCTGGCTACTGGCTTCAACCTGGACCAGCCCTGGCCATTGCAGTCATTTGGAGAATGAACCAGTGGATGGAAGATCTCTATTTTTCCCTCTCTCTCTGTGTAACTCTGCATTACAAATAACAAAATAATCATACAAAAAGGGCAGACTCCCCCCAACATATTGAAACTAAGCAGAAGAATTGGTCAGTTGATAAGCACTCCCTATATGAGCTCCCAATACCCAGACCTCCGTGGATAGATTCCTGCCTTAGGAGCCCTTCTTGGCAAGCCAGAGTCTGTTTCACAATAAAATCTATTTTCACTTGTTTTACTCACTGATCCTCTTCTTGGTCTACATCATAATTCTTCATCTCTGAGACAAAGAACCAACTCAACTCCTGTAACAGAAAGACAAATATCATGTTTCCTCTTATTTGTGGAAGTTAATATAGAGAGAGTATAAAAGTTGTTTGAAGATCATATCACTTGGTATTTAGTTATAAATACTGCCTCACTGAATTATACCATGTAAATGACACTATATTCTTCTTTCCCAAGTTTAAAAGAAAATAAATGGAAAGGAGAGAGGGAATAGTAGGTACTCTTGAGGTACTAGGAGTACTTTGTTTTTAATTTGGATGTTGGTTATGAATGGGCTCAGTGGACAAACATCTCATTTATCTGTACACTTACGTGCATTTGGTATACCTGTCGCACTTCAATAAAATGTTTTATAAAAAGAGATGTTAAGTAAGATTATGTAAAAAGATGTAAAAGTAAGAGATGTTAAGATGCTTCCTGTATTTGCAAGCCCTTTTCCTAGGCTACCATCTAGTGTGATTTGAGTGGAAGTGAGCACATGATCCAATTATGACCAATGCAATTAAAGTGATTATCCCTGAGTAGAACTTCCAAGGTGCTTTCCTAAAAGAGAGGCTTGACAGCCATGCCTCTTTTAGCATTCACTATTTTTTCCTTTCTTTCCAGAGCATAGAAACAAGAACAGCAGTCATCTTACAACTTGGAGGGAGAAAGTTACATTCTACAAATGGCATACTGAAATATTGAAAACCCCCTGTTTCCTGATAGCATCATTTATCTTCTAGGCAAGCTCAAGTCTGCTTATTGCCAGACTTGCTATTAAGTGGAAAAAATAAATGCATATGTGTGAGTCGGTTTTCAGCTATTTGCAATGAAATGCATTCCTGGCAAATAAAAGAAGAAATTGGTCTCTGAGAAACATTGCTTCAAAACTGTATGTTACCAGAAAACCAAATTTAGCAAAGTTATGAAATAATTAATTGTAGTTAAGATTGCTGCCCTCACAATATATAGAGAGGGGCTGGCACTGTGGTGTAGTAGGTAAAGCCGCCGCCTTCAGTACTGGCATCCTATATGGGCACTAGTTCAAGTCCTGGCTGCTCCATTTTCAATCCAGTTCTATGCCGTTGTACCTGGGAAATAAATGGAAGATGGACCAAGTCCTTAGGCCCCTGAACTCATGTGGGATACTTGGACGAAGCTTCTGGCTCCTGGCTTCAGCCTGGACCAGCCCTGGCTGTTGAGGCCATTTGAGGAGTGAATCAAGGGAAGGAAAAATCAATCTCTCTCTCTCTCTCTCTCTCTCTCTCTCTCTCTCTCTCTATCTCTATCTCTAAATAAATCTTTAAAAAATATACAGAGAGATAATGCTATAACAGATAGCCATTTGCTAAGATAGGAGAGTTCTACTGAGTTTGCCATAACAGAATGGTTGTTCTGGAATGTTGATGGACAAGGAACAGCATGTCATAAATTCCCAGCTTTAAAAGATTCATTTATTTTTAATGCAGTGTGACAAAGATAACAGAAAGAGAGAAGAGAGAGAGAGAGAGAGAAAGAGAGAGAGAGATCTTCCATTTTCCATTCACTGCTTCACTTTCCAAATGCTTACAAAGGCCAGGGCTGGGCCAAGCAGAAGCCAAGAAACAAACTCCATCCAGGTCTCTCACATGAGTGGCAGGAATTCAAGCACTTGAATCATCATCAGCTGACTCCCAGGTACACTAGCAGAAAGCTGGACTTTTGGCAAAGAGTAACTAGAAATTGGACAGCAGACTGTGATATGGAATGCAGGAGTCCCAAATGGCAGCTATCTCATTGTGTCACAAAGATCACCCTAAATTCCCAATGTTTGATAGGTGAGTTATCCATTATTTATCACAGATGCTTGAAAATTTGATCAAAGCAATCTCTTTTTTTAATTTTTAGTCAATCTGTGGACTTGTTCTTAGGCATACTTTATACAGTTCTTGATGAAAGAGTACCAACTCAATATTCAAAGAGTGCCATTCTGCTCTGAGACTACAGGGACCTGAGCAGAGGATCATGGGGATTTTTTGATTTAGAAAAAAATATTCACTGGAATCACTTTGCTGAGTGCTGATAAAGAGAATACAGGTAAGACTAACTCTATTTAAGGAAGTTTCAGTCTAGTAGATGAGCCAGATATTTAGAGAAATTATTTACAATGTGATATAAGGGAGGTAAAGTACTGAATGAAGTGAAGATACCATGGTCCAGGGGCTATTATGCGTTGTTGCAAAACTTTCAGAGTGATGATTGAGTGTTGAAAAAAATCTGCCCAGGATCAGCAGTGATGTTCCTCCATCTCACAATCACTGGCACCAGGATTCCCAGATACACCCCTCCTCAATGCCACCCCTTCCTCATTGTCTAAGGGAACAATCATGGAGGGTGGTGATTGGACTTTTAAGTCTTTGAAGTGGCTTCATATTCTCCATCTATCAGAGTTCTCTAAATAAAAACTATTCACTCACCTTTATCCCTCTTAACCTCCTTGTCAGGCTTCTCTTCTACATTAATTCTTGTCTTATCCTCTTTTCTAGACATCTTCAAATCCAGTGACTGAAGTGAATTCTGTACCTCCTTGAAGTTGGTTGTATGGGAGGCTATTCTGTTTTTCTTCACATGTTTGATATATAAAGATAAAATGCACACTTCTAAAACTCTTTAAGTTTTCCATCTGCAAGCAGTGACTCCCTCCAACACCCTTTTAGCTCTTGCCTTGACACTTTACCCACCCTTGCTGCTCCTTCTCTGTGAGATGAAAGAGTTCCCAGTCCTCTTACAAACCCACACTCCCACCACAAAGGCAGACTTGGAGCTTTCGTTGAAGGGGTTAGGGTACTTCACTACGTATGTGGATTGCAACTCAACATCTTAGGAAAAAAATATTTTTTTCCTCCCAGAGTTCTGACATTTTACTTAGAAATTCAATCACTGATATCATATGTTCTCCCTGATCGGTGACAACTAATCAACCACAAAAAAAGGAAACCTGTTGAAGTGAAAGGGACACTATGAGAAACAGTGACTTGCTCAGGCCTTGTCCTGACTGTTGATGTACAACTTAATACTTTATCCCTTTTAGTATTTTTTTGTTCTAGTTAATACTATTGGTTGAACTCTGTAATTAACACACATTTATTCTTAGGTGTTAAAATTTAACTGAAAAGTGATCCCTTTTAAATATAACAGTGGGAATAAGAGAGAGAGGAGATGTACAATTTGGGACATGCTCAATCGGACTTGCCCCAAATGGTGGAGTTAGAAATGTGCCAGGGGATTCCAATACAATCCCATCAAGATAGCATGTACCAATGCCATCTCACTAGTCCAAGTGATCAATTTCAGTTCACAATTGATCACACTGAGAGGTCTAAGAGTCAAAGCGATCACACAAACAAGACTAGTGTCTGCTAATACTAACTGATAGAATCAAAAAGGGAGAGAATGATCCAACACGGGAAGTGGGAGACACAGCAGACTTATAGAATGGCAGATGTCCTAAATAGCACTTTGGCCTCAGAATCAGCCCTTAAGGCATTTGGATCTGGCTCAAGAGCCCATGAGAGTAGTTTAGGCATAGAAAGCCAAGACACTCTGGAAAAAAAACAAAAAGCGACCTAAATGAAAGATCTCTGTGAGTGAGATCCCAGTGGGAAAAACGGGGCCATCAAAGAAGGAGGTACCTTTCTCTGAAGGGAGGAGAGAACTTCCACTTTGACTATGACCTTGTCTAAATAAGATTGAAGTCAGTGAACCCAAGAGGCTTCCATAGCCTTGGCAACTCATGACTAGAGCCTAGGGAGATTACTGACGCCAAAAACAAGAGTGTTAAATTGTTAAATCAACAACAGGAGTCACTGTGCACTTACTCTCCATGTAGGATCTCTGTCGTTAATGTGTTGTCCAATGTGAATTAACTAGTACTCAAACAGTATTTTATACTTTATGTTCTGTGTGGGTGCAAACTGATGGAATCTTTACTTAGTATATACTAAATCGATCTTCTGTATATAAAGATAATTGAAAATGAATCTTGATATGAATGGAATGGGAGAGGGAGTGGGAGATGGGAGGGAAGTTATGTGGGGAGAAGTCATTGTAATCCATAAACTGTACTTTGGAAAATTATATTTACTAAGTAAAAGTTTAAAAAAATAAATAAAAGAAGAAATTCAATCACTGAACCCCAGATTCAACAACTCTAACATGCTATTTTCTAATTATTATCCTTAATCTCTATATTTTTTCATGATATACTGACTCTAAATGTGTTCTTCATTTCATTAATTTCTACATTTCTTGAATACTACCTTCTGCCAGTAATGATTAATCCCTTTCACTTCAGTGGTGTGATTTAGACCCACCCAACACAACATGCATTATAGTTGGGCCTAATTCTCTAATCAACAGGCTCAGCATCCCTGGCCGCTTACTTTCTACTTTTAGATCACTACAAATTTCTGAATTCTCCATTTCTAAGGAGGTTGAGTGATGGTGGGGAAAAATGTTATGTTGCCCAGTGCTAAGGTATCTTAGTTATCACTCAGTCTCCTCCCGTTCCACCATGAAAATAAACTTACCAGCAGACTTTCTGGATTTCTGAATATCTACTTCTCTCTTTTCCCATAGCAACTTCAAGTATTACAAAATAGTTCTCAATATGTTCAAAATGTGCATCGCAGTCTGCTCAAGCTGCTGTAACAAAATATTTTAGACTCAGTAGTTTTGAACAACAGAAATTTATCTCTCACAGTTCCAGAGGCTAAGTGAATCATAACAGGGTAGACCAGTCAACAACTAGTGAAGGCCCATTGCATAGTTCATAAGTGATGACGTTTGAATATTAGATGGTGGAAGGGGAACGCAACTCTACAAGGCTTCTTTCAGAAGGGCACTGAATCCATTTAGGAAGCATTCACCCTCATGACATAATCACCTCACAAAGGCCCTACCTCCTTACACCACCACACTGGTGATGAAGATATTTTTATATTTTTTATTTTTAGAAAAATATTTTATTTATTTCAGAGGTAGAGTTACAGACAGAGAGAGCGAGAAAAACAGAGAGAAGTATCTTCCATCAGGTGGTTCACTCCCCAAATGGCCACAAATGTCAGAGCTGGGCTGACTTGAAGCCAGGAGTCAGGAGCTTCTTCTGGGTCTCCCATGTGGGTGCAGGGGCCCACTGCTTGGACCATTTTCTACTGCTTTCCCAGGCCATAAGCAGAGATCTGGGTCGGAAAAGGAGGAGCCAGGACAGGAACCAGCACCCACATGGGATGCCGGCACCAGAGGTGGGGGGGGAACACATTCAGACCACAGCACTGTGCTAGCCCGACTCTTCTCTATTAAAAGAGTTCATTTCTTAGACTCAGAGAAAGTTAATCAGCAACTGCCTTTTTATTTTTTTTTTAAAGCAGCTAACTACAAATTTATCATTTGTATGCACTCAGTATAGTACTTGCTCACCTCCAGTCTTGGGGGGTGGGGGGTATACCTCTGCTTATGTAACACTAATCAATTCAAGGTGTCTGGGTCAGAGTTCTCAAACAATAATGTGCTTATGAAATACCTGCGTCTTCTTTATCTGAGATTGTTTTAGTAAGCCAGGAGCAGTGAGTGAGTTTCTGAAAATCTGCCAACATTGTTTACATTCCTGGTGCACCAACTACATGTATCCAGTCAAAAAACAAAAAACAGTTTGGGTCCTGTGCTATGGCATAGTGGGTAAAGCTGCCACCTGTGGTGACAGCAACCCATAGGGGCACCAGTTGGAGTCTCTGCTGCACCACTTCCGATCCAACTCCTGCTAGTGTGCCTGGGAAAACAGAGGAAGATGGCCCAAGTGTTTGCACCCACGTGGGAGACCTGTAAGAAGGTCTTGGCTCCCGGCTTTGGCATGGCCCACTCCTGCCAGTTGTGGCCATTTGGGGAGTGAACCAGCAGATGGAAGGTATCTCCTTTGCCAACTGTGTGTATGTGTGTGTGTGTGTGTATTCCGCCTTTCCAAATAAATAAATCTTTAAAAAAAAAAAAGTTTAATCTTTTTTTCCAAGAAGTGGCTCATGAAGACAAAAATTTCTGGGACTCCACCAAGATACTAACATTGCCACAGCCATCATTTTCTAAGCCATAATAACTCTAAAGGTCTTCAGAGAACATTTTTATTTCTCCAGTCCTCAAATGCAATCTATCACTGAGTGTTGGTAATTATACATCATTCTGGAGACAATAAATTCTGGCTCTTCCTTCTTTTCTCGCTGAGCTACTATTTATAATTTTACCCACATGAATCTCTGTTTCCTAGTGATTGCATTAAAATATAATGCCTATTATCATTACTTTGTTCAAAGGCCTCCAGGAATTTGAGTTTCCTACAGGAGAAAAAAAAAGACAGAACACAATCTCTGTAATGATAGGTGCTTTAAAAGCTTGCCAGCTTCACTTCCACTTATATACCCAATGTTCTGTCTAAGCTAAATTATTGAACTTTTTTATTTGCTTTTTGTGTTTGCCCAGTATTCTTTTATTTCTACATGCAGTTGCTTCTGACTGGGAAAACCATTTTTCCCCACTTATCATGATAATTTTTCATTCTCCTTTGGAAAAAAAAAAGTTTGTGTCTTCTTCATGCAGACACTGTAAGTATATGTAAGTATGGTTGTCCTTTAGTAACCTTGGGTGATTGGTTCCAAGACTCCCTGTAGATATCAAAATCCACAGATGCTTATGTCTTACATAAATAAAATGGCATAGTTTTGCATATATCCTACATATTGTCTCCAGCATATTTTAAATCTTCACTTGATTATTTATAAAACATAATGCAATGTAAATGTTTTGTAAATAGGTGTCATACTATGTTGTTTAGGGACCAGTAACAAGGAAAACATTTTTATACATGCTCAATATGGTGGCAATTAAAGAAAATATATTCAGGGCCAGCACTATGGTATAGTGGGGCTAAGTCACCACCTGTGGCAACTGCATCCCATATGGGCACTGGTGCTTTTCATGGCTGCTCCTTTTCCAATCCAGCTCCTGTTGATGGCCTGGGAAAGCAGCAGAAGATAGACTAAGTCCTTGGGACCCTGCACCTGCATGTGAGACCTGGAAGAAGCTCCTGGCTCCTGGCTTTGGGTTGACCCTGCTCTGGCCTTTGCAGCCATTTGGGGAGTAAATCGGCCAATGGAAGATTTTGTCTTTGTCTCTCCCTCTCTCTGTAATTCTACCTCTCATATAAATAAAATCTACAAAACTCACTTATAAAATTTATTTTTGTCTGTGTGCCCTGATGAATTGTAAATGTCTTGTTTTATTCCTCGGCTCTCTACTGGATGTTGTCGCATTATAGGGAATAAAACAAGACATTTGCAGTTCATCAGAGCACACAGACAAAAAATAAATTTTATGTGAGTTTTGTAGATTAAAAGTTTATGTTCTCCCCAAATTCATATGTCAAAGTTCTAAAATTCAGTATGACTGTGTTTAGATATAGACATTTTATGAATATGTTCTAACCTTCAATGTCACTGTGTTTGGATATAGGTCTTTCATGAATGTAATTAAAGTTAAAGGAAGTTATAAAGATGGGGTCCTGATCTAACAGGATTTGGTACCCTTATAAGAGATGCAGAAAAGATTGCTCTTACTCTTTATCTACCATCTGAGTACACAAAAATAAGGCAGCTGTCTACAAGCCAAGAAAAGATAATCAGAGTCCAACTTTGATGAAAAGAATTTCTAGCCTTTAGAACTGTGATAAAATAAATATCCTTTGCTTAAACCATCCAGTTTATGCTATTTTTATGTCATCCCTAGACTAATACAATGAGATAAAGGATATTAATGGAGGATACATAAAATAATTTTTAACAAGAATGTAAAGAAAATTCAATGAGATAAAAAGTCTTGAACAGATAGTGTTTGAACAACGAAACATCCATTAGCAAAATACTTAAGGTGAACCCTCACACCAAATACAAAAGATTTCCAAGTGTGTGAGATAAAGTGTAAGATACTCTGAAGAAAACATAGGTAAAAATCCTTGTAAACTTGGATAAGGCATTGATTTCTCTTGCTGCTTTTTGTATCAAATGCAAAATCAACAAAAGAAAAATATAGATGAGAGAAAATATTGGCCATTAATATACTTAGGAAAGATCTAGTATGCAAAATATGTTAAAGAACTCTTGCCAGTGAACAATAAGGAAACAAACAACACAACAGAAAAATGCATAAGTTACTTAAATATATAAGTATTTATTTCAAGATGATATACAAGTACAAATAATACATTCATAGGATATTAATATCATTATTGATTTGAGCCATTCAAATCTAAAGTAAAATGAAGGGCTAGCATTTTGTCACAACCAGTTATGAACTGCCTGCGATACTGGCATCCCATACTGGAGCACTGTTTTGAGTCCCCAGTGATCTGCTTCAGATTCAGTTCCCTACTACTGCATCTGGGGAATCCCTGGAGGATGGCCCACATAGTTGTTTCTCCCACATGGGAGACACAGATGAATTTCCAATCTCTTGGCTTCAGTCTGGTTCAGCCATGACTGCTGTGTGCTTTGGCCACTTTGGGAATGAACCACCTGATGGAGGATTTCTCTCTCTCTCTCTCTCTCTCTCTCTCTCTCTCTCTCTCCTTGTCTCTCCCTCTCTCTCCCTCTTTCTGCCTTTAAAAAAATAAAATGTATATTTTAAAAAATGAAAGTTAAATGAGATACCATGTAATATACACTAGCATGGCTATCATCAAAAACAGGACTAACCGCAGTTTTTAACTGCAATGAGGATTGGGAAAATTAGAATCCTTATAGATTGATGGTCGATAGTAATAATGATTTATCACTTTTGGAAAACAGTTTGACAATTCGTCAAAATGCTAACCATAGATGTGTCACATGATCCAGTAACTCTATTCCTACAATACACACAAGTTTAAAAACATGCCCACAAAAAACTTGCACACAAGTGTTCATAGCAGCATTATTGATAAGAATCAAAAAAATTAAAAAAGAACTCTAATGCTCTTCAACTGCTGAATGGATAAGCAAAATTGGGTATATTTATACAATTGAATAATCAAATGTTATTTTTGCTATAAAAAGGAATGAAGTCCTAACATGGCACTCCATTGATGAATCTTGAAAATATTCTAGGTGAAAGTAAGCTGGTAGCAGGGGATTCCAATACAATCCCATCAAGGTGGCATGTACCAAGGCCATCTCACTAGTCCAAGTGATCAATTTCAGTTCACAATTGATCACACTGAGAGGTCTAAGAGTCAAAGGGATCACACAAACAAGACTAGTGTCTGCTAATACTAACTGATAGAATCAAAAAGGGAGAGTACGATCCAACATGGGAAGCAGGATACACAGCAGACTCATAGAATGGCAGATGTCCTAAATAGCACTCTGGCCTCAGAATCAGCCCTTAAGGCATTTGGATCTGGCTCAAGAGCCCATGAGAGTAGTTTAGGCATAGAAAGCCAAGACACTCTGGAAAAAAAAACAAAAAGCGACCTAAATGAAAGATCTCTGTGAGTGAGATCCCAGTGGGAAAAACGGGGCCATCAAAGAAGGAGGTACCTTTCTCTGAAGGGAGGAGAGAACTTCCACTTTGACTATGACCCTGTCAGAATAAGATCAAAGTCAGTGCCCTAGAGGCTTCGATAGCCTTGGCAACTCATGACTAGAGCCTAGGGAGATTACTGATGCCATAAACAAGAGTGCCAAATTGTTAAGTCAACAACAGGAGTCACTGTGTACTTACATCTCATGTGGGATCTGTCCTTAATGTGTTGTCCAATGTGAAGTAATGCTATAACTAGTACTGAAACAGTATTTTACAATTTGTGTTTCTGTGTGGGTGCAAACTGATGAAATTTTTACTTAGTGTATACTAAATCAATCTTCTGTATATAAAGATAATTGAAAATGAAAAAAAAAAACTCGGTGTCAAATTGGAAATTGCATAGAAAATTCATCAATTTTAAAAAAAATCATGTAGGATCTCTGTCCTTAATGTGCTGTACATTGTGATTTAATGCTATAACTAGTACTCCAACAGTATTTTTCACTTTGTGTTTCTATGTGGGTGCAAACTGTTGAAATCTTTACGTAATATATACTAAATTGATCTTCTGTATATAAAGAGAATTGAAAATGAATCTTGATGTGAATGGAAGGGGAGAGGGAGCAGGAAAGGGGAGGGTTGTGGATGTGAGGGAAGTTATGGGGCGGGGGGAGCAATTGTAATCCATAAGCTGTAATTTGGAAATTTATATTCATTAAATAAAAGTTTAAAAAAATAATATAGAATACATAATTCTAAAAAAAAAAAAGTAAGCTGCTACAAAATAACACATCTCACATGACTCCATTCATATGAATTTTCCAAAATACACAACAGAAGTCAAATGTAGATTAATAGTTACCAAGGGCCAGGAAAATGGAGAATAATGAATGATGGATATAGGATTTCTTTTCAGATGAAATGTTCTGGAAACAGAAAACAATGATGGTCACTCAATATTGTGTGATGCTCAGGAATAAAAACAATAAAACTCATTGAATTATACAATTTAAAATGGTAAATTTCATAGTGTGTTAATAATACCTCAATATTTTTATGAAAAAATCAAATAATAAAGGATAATATGGTATCACAAGTGAGGATCACTGGCCATATTTAGATATAGAAGAAAATTTCCACAGGATGTATAATCCAAGATTAGGAAACTATCAGGGCTATCAATGTGTGTGTGTGTGTGTGTGTGTGTGTGTGTGTGAACAAGAGAAGGAGGAAGTGTTATAGTCTGGTGTAATATATTGTGTCAATGGGAAAACTGGTGAAAGATGACAGGAAAGGTAAGTAGGCACAAAATTATGCAAAGACTTTGTAAAATAAATTCTTCTAAACCTGTATAAGAGATATGAGAAGATATTAAATAGATTAGTAAGTTCATTCAGTCTGGAATAGAGTAACTAATGACAAGAACATTGAAACTTTTAGAATGTCATTGCAAATTCAGCTGGGAAAGTATTATACCTTGTAATGGAGAAAAACGGCACTGGTGCTTGAGAAAAAATACTTCTAAAAATATTAAACAAGAAGGATCAAATTTGCTGAAGAAATTTACTGAAGAAAATATCAATGTTCATGTCATATAGAAATCTATGCATTCTATTTCTGGACTTCAGAATTAATCATTATTCCACAAAGATACTTGTAATAATCTCTATATTTAACTTATGAAAAATTACACATTTTGTTTATTCCCACCTCTTCACATTTAACAAATTTTAAAGCTTCTGAACTTCCGTGTTAAATCCTTAAAATGTCACCAACAAAAGGAAGAATGAATTATTTTCTAAACAAAAGTGCTATCTGCACATGTAAATAATAGCATACTGATAAAAATTCATCACTTTTATTCAAACCAATAATGCAAAATCAACTCAACAAAAAATTAATAGTTTAATTCTACTGATTATATATAGATGTATTTCATAATGCATGAGCCTTCTTTTTAATTGCATAAGAAATTGATTCCAAGGAAGAAATGATCAAATCAGTTGACCATGAAATATCCTTAAATAATTTGAAAGCTTCCAAAACTTCACATAATCTCTATTACCTTAGAACATAACTGGATTTTAATAGGGGATCTTTGAAAAGGTAGAAACTTTAAAATGAGGTCATTAGGTTGGGAACTATTCCAATATGACTGTTGTCCTTATAAGAAGAGATTTGGACATAGACACACCCAAAGCATTGGGTACATTGACATGTAAATTCAAAGCCCTGTAGAGAGATTCAGAAGAAATCAGCCCTGATAATGCCTTGATGAAAGTGGGTATGGGCTTCTTACCTCCACAATTGTGAGAAAATAAATCTCTGTTGTTTAAGCCACACAATCTGTGGCATTTTATTATGACAGCCCTAGCAAACTATTAAATCTACTATTTCAGATTTTTGTCTCAAATAGACTCACAAAAAATTTCCAAATCAAACAAAAATTGCTGTATGCTATTCACCCAGATTCCCCAATTGTAAAAGTTGGATATTTTTTCTTTATCATTAACATCTCCATATTTGTTCATGTTTTTATTGCTTTCCTATACCACTTGCGAGTAAATAGAAGACAGGATGCTAGTTTACCCCTAAATATTTCTCTGAGTATTGACTAAGGAAAAGCACATTTTTACTTTATAGTCATTGTTGATAAAAGGAATTATTAACTACTCATAGTTCCTAATAACTTTTTTTTTTGACAGGCAGAGTGGACAGTGAGAGAGAGAGACAGAGAGAAAGGTCTTCCTTTTGCCGTTTGTTCACCCTCCAATGGCCGCTGCAGTTGGCGCGCTGTAGCCAGTGCACAGCGCTGATCCGATGGCAGGAGCCAGGTGCTTCCTCCTGGTCTCCCATGGGGTGCAGGGCCCAACACTTGGGCCATCCTCCACTGCACTCCCTGGCCACAGCAGAGAGCTGGACTGGAAAAGGAGCAACCGGGACATAATCCAGCGTCCCGACTGGGACTAGAACCGGTGTGCCGGCTCCGCAAGGTGGAGGATTAGCCTAGTGAGCCACGGCGTCGGCCCCTAATAACTTTTTTTTTTGACAGTCAGAGTGGACAGTGCGAGAGAGAGAGAGAGAGAGAGAGAGAGAGCAAGGTCTTCCTTTTGCCGTTTGTTCACCCTCCAATGGCCACCGCAGCCGGCGCACTACAGCTGGAGCACCGCACTGATAGCATTTAGAACAAAATTATTCCTTAAGAGTGCTTTAGCTATTTGGGGTCTCTTGCATTTCCCTATGAATTTTAGAATCATTTTTTCTAGATTTGAGAAATATGTCTTTAATACTTGGATTGGAATCACACTGAATCTGCAAATTGCTTTGGGTAGTACTACGGACATTTGGATGATATTAATTCTTCCAATCAATGAACATAGAAGAGTTTTCCATTTCTGTGTGTCTTCTATTTCTTTCCTCAATGTTTTGTAACTTTCATTGTAGAGATCTTTCACATCCTTGATTAAACTTACTCAAGGTATTTAAAATTTTTTTTTAAGATTTATTTATTTATTTATTTGACAGGTAGAGTTACAGACAGTGAGAGAGAGACAGAGAGAGACAAAGAGAGAGAGGTCTTCCTTCCCTTGGTTCACCCCCCAACTGGCTGCTTCATCCAGCGCTGCGCCGCCAGGAGCTAGGTGCTTCCTTCTGGTCTCACATGTGGGTGCAGGGCCCAATCACTTGAGCCATCCTTCACTATCCTCCAGGGCCACAGCAGAGAGCTGGACTGGAAGAGGAGCACCAGGGACAAGAACCCTGTGCCCATATGGGACACTGGCACCACAGGAGGAGGATTAGCCAAGTGAGCCAGGGTGCCAGGCTCTAAATTTTTTTTAACTATTGTGAATATTGTGAATCCGACAAGCTCTTTTTCAGCCATGGTATTGTTACTGTATATGAATGCTATTGATTATTGTTGTTGATTTTAGATAGTTCAACAGAAAGAATCCAGTAAGAGACTAATGGAATGTAAAATAGAGTTTGCATTCCAATAGTCTCCTAGTGGAGTCTTTTGGCTCATCTAGTCTGCAAACATGGATATTTTGACCCCCTCCTTTTCAATTTGTTTCCTTTTTATTTGTTTTTATTGACTAATGGCTCTGGCTAAAATCTCCAGACTTTTTTGAATAGTAATGGTGATAATGGGCATCCTTGTCTGGTTCAGAATCTTAGTGGAAATGTTTCCATCTTTTCCCAATTCAATATGATACTGGCTGTGAGGTCACAATACCAATTTCAAGACACACTACTTGAAAGTTAAAATCAAAACAGCCTGGTATGTAGATGATGCTGCATTAAGTCTCTAATGGCACCAAACTGCTCTGTAATTAAAGCAAAGGCCTCAGTTTCTGATTTCTACCAAAATAGGCCAGGGGAATGATGCACCTGCCCAAAAGGAATGTGGCAGAGGAGACAGCAGGGAGCTAATGGTACCTGGGGTATTTCTGGGAATTTGTAAACTTAAATGAGCATTTGAATGGACCTGTCTTTGAAGATGTACACCACAGTTCTGTTCTCTGTCATGGATCTCCAAACCAGATTCCTTTCCCACCTACAGTTGGATACCAACTGTACCAATGTGCTTCCTAGTGTATAGACTTGTTGGTACCCTCCAATAAAAAGTGCTGGCCAGAGCAATCCCAGGAGCACTCTTCCCATGAAGATGTCTGTGTTATATCTCATTCATTTTTGAAGCCCCACACTAGTACTGGTGAAAATAGATGTGTGGACCCATGGGACAGAATATAAATCACTTAGATTAGACCAAAAAATCACTTCAGGCATCTACAACCAACTACTTTTTGACAAATGAGCTACACTCATTCCCTGGAGAAAAGTCTCTTCAACAAATGGTGTTGTGAAAATCAGATCTCTGCATGCAGAAATATGAAACAAGACCCTACATTATACCCTATCAAATCACAGTGGATCATGGCTTTAGACCAAAGACCTGAAATCATCAAATCAGAAGATTTTATAGGAAAAACACTACATGATATGGGCTTGGGCAAAGACTTCTTGGATTAGACCAAAAAATAACAGGCAACAAAAAAATAGACAATGCTATTACATAAAACTAATAAGCTTCTGCACAGCAGAGGAAATTCAACAATTTAGGAGGCAATCAATAAAATGGAAGAAAATACTTGCAATATATATTTGATAAATATTTGACTAATATCCAAAATTTATAAGTATCTCAAGAAAGTAAACAATAACAACAAACAATCCAATTAAGCAATGGGAAAATGACATGAATTGGAATTTTTCAACAAATGAAATACAAATGACCAACACTTGAAAAAATGTTCAAGATCACTATTCATCAGGGAAATTAATATAAAAATAACAATGAGGTTGAGTTAGAATGGCTGCCATTAAAATCAAAAAATAAGAAAAGCTGGTAGAGATGTTGATGTGGATGTATATTAACTATATTCTATTTGTAGATATTTATTTAATCCAGTCATCAGTCATAAACAGGGATGAAATCTCATGTTTTGCAACAAAATGGGTGCAACTGGAAACCATTATACCTAGTGAAATAAACGAGACACAAAAGGATAAATGTGATGTGTGGTAGCTAATATACAGAGTACATAGACATTTAAGGTATAGGAGTGAAAATGACAACTTGAGATTTTACTATTTTTATAGCTTTTGCCTGTATTCCTGCAGGATAGTTGTCTTCTCTCTTTCCACTTGTTGAGCTCTTTATTAGGTAGAGGATCAAGCCTGTGATTATAAACTAAAAAATATATTATTGCAAATATTAAATGAAAAAAAAGAAAGAAAAGGGAAGGAGAGGGGAGAGAATTATCATTATAGTCTTAGAATTGTATTTATGAACTACATGAAATATGTTATATTAGTAAAAAATTTTAAAATTGTTAGAGAACCAACATTAAAATATATTAAAATTACGTAAGATTTATGAATATAGAATACTCAAAATTATGTATGTATGCTTATAAGTGTTTTGGATTTGTCCCACTCTTGGTGATGTTAATGTTTATTGCTTGGTAAAGATAATGGTTGCTAGACTTCTCCACTGTAAAGCTGCTAGCTTTCTACTTTAATAGATTTTTTGAGAGGAGATAGTTTAAGACAAGGTAATTTTATTTAGCCACTGATGATTCTTATCTAATCAATTATCAGTAAATTTTGTCAGCTTATAGCTTTCCTACTCCATCATTGTTTCCCCTTCAAGGCTGACACATCACAATAAAGAAGATCTTGTTCTCTCTCTCTCTCTCTCTCTCTCTCTCTCTCTCTCTCTTTCTTAGATTCTTATCTTTTCACTGTACTATAATTAATTTTATCAACTATTTTGATGCTCAAATTCCCCCAGATTTAGCTAGTAGAGAGCTTTGATGTTATTTTTGTGCCTATTTTTTTATAAAGCTTTTATTTAAAGAATATAAATTTCCAAAGAACAGCTCATGGACCACAATGGCTCCCCCCCCACACAACTTCCCTCCCTCCCCCCACCCTCCCCTTTCCCGCTCCCTCTCCCCTTCTGTTCACATCAAGATTCATTTTCAATTCTCTTTATACACAGAAGATCAATTTAGTACATATTACGTAAAGATTTCAACGGTTTGCCCTCGCATAGAGACACAAAATGATAATACTGTTAGAGTACTAGTTATAGTATTAATTCACAATGTACCGCACATTAAGGACAGAGATCCTACATGATTTTTTTTTTAAAAAATTGATTAATTGTCTATGCAATTTCCAGTTTAACACCAAGATTTTTTAATCATTTGCAATTATCTTTATATAAAGAAGATCGATTCAATATATACTATGTAAGGATTTCATCAGTTTGCACCCACTCAGAAACACAAAGTGTAAAAATACTGTTTCAGTACTAGTAATAGCATCACTTCACATTGGATAACACATTAAGGACAGATCCCTCATGAGACGTAAGTACACAGTGACTCCTGATGTTGATTTAACAATTTGACACTCTTGTTTATGGCGTCAGTAATCTCCCTAGGCTCTGGTCATGAGTTGCCGAGGCTATGGAAGCCTTTAGGGTTCGCCGACTTCGATCTTATTCCCACAGGGCCATAGTCAAAGTGGAAGTTCCCTCCTCCCTTCAGAGAAAGGTACCTCCTTCTTTGATGGCCCCGTTCTTTCCACTGGGATCTCACTCGCAGAGATCTTTCATTTAGGTCTTCTGTTTTTTCCAGAGTGTCTTAGCTTTCCATGCCTAAAATATTCTCATGGGAGAATTGTGCCAGGGGTTTCCAATACAATCCCATCAAGGTGGCATGTACCAAGGCCATCTCATTAGTCCAAGTGATCAATTTCAGCTCACAATTGATCACACTGATAGGTCTAAGAGTCAAAGGGATCACACAAACAAGACTAGTGTCTGCTAATACTAACTGATAGAATGAAAAAGGGAGAGAATGATCCAACATGGGAAGCAGGATACACAGCAGACTCATAGAATGGCAGATGTCCTAAATAGCACTCTGGCCTCAGAATCAGCCCTTAAGGCATTCGGATCTGGCTATTTTTTTCTTGACCAGCTTTATTTGGATACTTTCATAGTTTTCCACCCAGCGTGATGACAGGCACATCAAATATACTCTCCAAAAAGCCAGATTTTGAAGTCAGCTATTTTCATCAGAAACCTAGCTCTTTATGGTAAAAAAAAATTGCAGAACTTGTAACTGATGATCCTTATCATCAAGGGGTGATAGGAAAATTCACAGTTGGAAGGGGAAGGCCTCTACTATGTGGGTGCTGGAATGTAACACAAATTCCAAGCTGAAGAAACATCTGAGGTTCTCAAATAGTTAAAGCAATCTTGCAAAACAAAAACACAAGCTGGAGGCATCACAATACCAGATTTCAAGACATACCACAGGGCAGTTATAATCCAAAGAGCATGGTACCCATACAGAAACAGATGGATAGACCAATGGAACAGAATAGAAACACCAGAAATCAATCCAAACATCTACAGCCAACATAAAATATTTGATCAAAGAGCTAAAATCAATTCCTGAAGCAGGAACAGTCTATTCAATAAATGGTGCTGGGAAAACTGGATTTCCACATGCAGAATTATGAAGCAAGACCCCTTACACCTTACACAAAAATCCACTCAACATAGATTAAAGATCTAAATCTATGACCAGACACCATTAAATTATTAGAGAACATCAGAAACCCTGCAAGATATAGGCATAGGCAAAGACTTCTTGGAAAAGACCCCGGAGGCACAACCAGTCAAAGCCAAAATTAACAACCGGGATTGCATCAAATTGAGAAGTTTCTGTACTGCAAAAGAAACAGTCAAGAAAGTAAAGAGGCAACCGACAGAATGGAAAAAAAAATATTTGCAAACTATGAAACTGATAAAGGATTAATAACCAGAATCTACAAAGATATCAAGAAACTCCACAAACACAAGAGAAACAACCCATTTAAGAGATGGGTCAAGGACCTCAATAGACATTTTTCAAAAGAGGAAATCCAAATGGCCAACAGACACTTGAAAAAATGTTCAAGATCACTAGCAATCAGGGAAATGCAAATCAAAACCACAATGAGGTTTCACTTCACCCCGGTTAGAATGGCTCACATACAGAAATCTACCAACAACAGATGCTGGCAAGGATGTGGGGGAAAAGGGACACTAACCCATTGGTGGAATGCAAACTGGTAAAGCCACTATGGAAGTCAGTCTGGAGATTCCTCAGAAACCGGAATATAGCCCTACCACATGACCCAGCCATCTCACTCCTAGGAATTTACCCAAGGGAAATTAAATTAGCAAATAAAAGAGCTATCTGCACCTCAATGTTTATTGCAGCTCAATTCACAACAGCTAATACCTGGAATCAACCTAAATGCCCATCAACATAAGACTGGATAAAGAATTGTGGATATGTACTCTATAGAATACTATACAATAGTTAAAAAAAATTAAATCCGGTCATTTGCAACAAAATGGAGGAATCTGGAAAACATCATTCTGAGTGAAATAAGCCAGTTCCAAAGGGACAAATATCATATGTTCTCCCTAATCTGTGACAACTAACTGAGCACCTAAAAGGAAACTTGTATTAACAAAACTTACTGAAATTGATCGCTTGGACTAGTGAGATGGCCTTGGTACATGCTACCTTGATGGGATTGTATTGGAATTCCCTGGCCTGTTTCTAACTCCATCATTTGGGGCAGTTCCGATTGAGCATGTCCCAAATTGTACATCTCCTCCCTCTCTTATTCCCACTCTTATATTTCACAGGGATCACTTTTCAGTTAAAATTTAAACACCTAAGAATAATTGTTTGTTAATTACAGAGTTCAACCAGTAGTACTAGAATAAAAAAATTACTAAAATGGATAAAGTATTACATTGTACAACAACAGTCAGCACAAGAGCTGATCAAGTTACTGTTTCTCATAGTGTCCATTTCATTAATTAATCACACTGATAGGTCTAAGAGTCAAAGGGATCACACAAACAAGACTAGTGCCTGCTCATACTAACTGATAGAATCAAAAAGGGAGAGAATGATCCAACATGGGAAGCGAGATACACAGCAGACTCATAGAATGGCAGATGTCCTAAATAGCACTCTGGCCTCAGAATCAGCCCTTAAGGCATTCAGATCTGGCTCAAGAGCCCATGAGAATATTCTAGGCATGGAAAGCCAAGACACTCTGGAAAAAAAAGAAGACCTAAATGAAAGATCTCTGTGAGTGAGATCCCAGTGGAATGAATGGGGCCATCAAAGAAGGAGGTACCTTTCTCTGAAGGGAGGAGAGAACCTCCACTTTGACTATGACCCTGTCGGAATAAGATTGAAGTCAGCGAACCCTAAAGGCTTCCATAGCCTTGGCAACTCATGACTAGACCCGAGGGAGATTACTGAGGCCATAAACAAGAGTGTCAAATTGTTAAATCAACTTCAGGAGTCACTGTGTACTTACGTCTCATGTGGGATCTGTCCTTAATGTGTTGTCCAATGTGAAGTAATGCTATAACTAGCACTGAAACAGTATTTTACACTTTGTGTTTCTGTGTGGGTGCAAACTGATGAAATCTTTACTTAGTATATACTGAATCAATCTTCTGTGTATAGATAATTAAAAATGAAAAAAATATCTTGGTGTTAAATTGGAAATTGCCTAGAAAATTAATCAATTTTTTAAAAAAAATATATCATGTAGGATCTCTGTCCTTAATGTGCTATACATTGTGAATTAATACTATAACTAGTACTCCAACAGTATTTTTCACTTTGTGTTGCTATGTGAGGGCAAACTGTTGAAATCTTTACTTAATATATAGTAAACTGATCTTCTGTATATAAAGAGAATTGAAAATGAATCTTGATGTGAAGCAAGGAGAGAGGGAGTGGGAAAGGGGAGGGTTGTGGGTGGGGGGGAAGTTATGGGGTGGGGAAGCCATTGTAATCTATAAGCTGTATTTTGGAAATTTATATTCTTTAAATAAAAGCGTTATAAAAAAAAAAAAAAAAAAAAACTTACACTATGAGAAACAATGACTTGATCAGCTCTTGTCCTGACTGTCAAGGAACAGCTTACTATTTTATTCTTTTTAGTATTTTCTTGTTCTACTTAATACCATTGGTTGAACTCTTTCATTAACACATGATTATTCTTAGGTTTTTAAATTTAACTGAGGATTCATCCCTGTTAAAAGTGATAGTCAGAATAGGAGAGGGAGGAGATGTACAGTTTGGCACACGTTCACTTGGACTTACCCCTAATGCCCATAATGGTGGCATGTATCAATGCCCTCTTACTAGTTAAAACAATCAGTTTAAGTTCATAATTGATCATAAAGATAGGATTAAGTGTCAAAGGGGTCACATGTACAAGACCAATGTCTGCTAATAATAACTGATATAATTAAAAAGGAGAGATGATCCAACATGGGAAGCAGGATACACAGCAGACTCAGAATGGCAGATGTCCTAAATAGCACTCTGGCCTCAGAATCAGCCCTTAAGGCATTTGGACGTGGCTAAAAAGCCCATGAGAGTATTGTAGACATGGAAAGCCAAGACACTATGGCAAAGAAAGAAAGAAAGAAAGAAAGAAAGAAAGAAAGAAAGAAAGAAAGAAAGAAAGAAAATGACCTAAAGGAAAGATCTCTGTGAGTGAGATCCCAGTGGAAAGATAAGGCTATCAAAGAAGGAGGTACCTTTCTCTGAAGGGAGGAGAGAGCTTCTACTTTGACTATGGCCTTGTTTAAATAAGATCAGAGTTGGTGAATTCATTAGGCTTCCATAGCCTTGGCAGCTGATGACAAGAGCCTCGGGTGATTACTGACTACATAAATAAGAGTGTCAATTGTTATATCAACAACAGGAGTCACTGTGCACCTACTCCCTATGTAGGATCTTTGTCCTTAATGTGTTGTACTAGGTGAATTAATGGTAAAACTAGTATTCAAACAATACTTTATACTGGGTGTGTCTGTGTGGGTGTAAACTGTTGAAATCTTTACTTAGTATATAAAGTTGATCTTCTGTATATAAAGATAAATAAAAATGAATCTTAATGAAGATTGGGATAGGAGAGGGAAAGGAGATAGGATGCTTTGCTGGTGGGAGGGTGGTTATGGGGGAAAACGCTATAATTCAAAAGTTGTACTTTTGAAATTTATTAAATAAAAGTTAAAAAAAGAAACATCCGATGTTCTTGTTAAACCCAGAGTGATCACAGGGTTGAGTTGTAAGCTTAGTCATTTATCAGAGAGTTAGCTCATGTTCAGGGTAGGGGCAGAGTGTTTTCCTGACATAGAGTTCAATATTAAATTACAGAATAAGAGATCTAATATATGGTGGTAAACCTTCTTTGAAAAGAAACTCTTGAATGATTCAATCCCCAAACTAGCATGGGAGTTTGATAAATAATCATCTGGGAGACAAACTGAGCAATTTTAACATTGGTTGTAGTTAGATTGTGAAACCTCATGTAAGCTATGACAAAATATTGACCAAAGATGTCTATGACTTGGAAAATTTGAGCTATGTAAAAGAAATTTATAACTAGCTAACCATTTATACGTGCAGACAACAATATCCTCAAAGCAACAGGATGATACATTTTGAATGATGACTCCACTGAGATATCTTTTAAATACGGCTTAGATTTATAAAACGCCAGTGCTACTTGTTGCCTTCCCATCTGCACAAACGTTAAGATAATATCCTCTAAATGATAAATAGGAGACCAGAAGAGTTGTCAACAGCATGGATTGGAACTCATGCAGATAATCATAAGAGAAGTGATGATTCTATAACTCAGAATTTCCTGTGCCAGACAGTGGAAGATAAATGGAAACATCTTACCCAATTGTCTGTTTCATTATTTGGTGACAGCCAAAGCTGACTGAGATCAAAAATGTTACTAGGATCAAAACTTCAAATAATAAGATGTTTTTGCCTGTGAGAGGTGCTGTCACAGTGGATCAAACAAACAAATGCAGCCAATGTAACATGGGCAGTGGATTAGAGGATAAGACCCTGGCAACAACAGAAAGCAAAGCTGCTAAGCTGTTTATGCTATTAGTAAGAACTTCAGAAAGAAATGGATGACATGCTCACGTTAGGATACTTTGACAGAGGAAAATATGTATGAAAGTAAGGACAATGCAGGGAATAAGTAATGAACAGTGCAGTATGCACAGTATGGAATGGAGAAATCTTATCACTCCTAGGACTAATAAGGTAATGGCAGAAATTAGTTATTAAAACCTGAAGAGATTCTTGTGGAGAGGACCACCTTTAGAGAAACCTGGAACAGTCTGAAGAAATGCAGTTTCACCTAAATTAACTCTGCAAGGAGATTCCACAGGGTTTAAACAAGCACCACTCCCTTATCCACAGTTTCACTTTCCACAGTTTTATAAACCCATGGTAAATTATGGTCTAGACAAAATATTACATGGAAAATTCCAAAGGAAACAATACATTGCACAAGCTTCTCAGTAGTGTGATGAAATCTTGCACCATCTTGCTCAGTCCCTCCCAGATCATGAATCACTCCCTTTATCCACTGTATCCCTGTCATATATGCTTACCGGCCTGTTAGTTACTTAACAGTCAGATTAATGGTCACTATATTACAGTGTTTGCATTGAAGTATCATTTTTTTACTTCATAATGGCCAAATAGAACAGGACTAGTGATGCTGATAATTTTATTGCAGTATTTTGTTACGTTGTTTTATTATTAATTATCATTAATAATCTATTACTGAGACTAGTTTAGACTAACCATATCGTTGTTACACATGTAAAGAAATGAACATATAGTATTATAAGGATTCAGTATTATCCACACTTTCAGTATAGAGAAACTCTGAAAGAGAAAATGAGTAATATGCAGAAACGTAGATTTTTACCAACTATTGTTATATTGAAGAACTAAGGAAGCCTCTGTCAGCAGACCGAAGGCATCTCTAAGAGTCTATACCACAGAATTTTGCTCTCATAGACTAGGAGTTGTCAGTACGATAACAGAGATTTCCTCAATATTAAACCCAAAGAAGAACATGTTTCCCTTGATTATTT
This sequence comes from Sylvilagus floridanus, assembly GCA_949820135.1. NCBI lineage: Eukaryota > Metazoa > Chordata > Mammalia > Lagomorpha > Leporidae > Sylvilagus > Sylvilagus floridanus. The sequence continues at coordinate 100,278,152 of OX463227.1, read as the reverse complement.
TTTCTTTGCATAAATAAATGTATTCCAAAAATAATTTAATTCCATAATATTTTATATAAATGGCTACAAATATCTAATGTGGATTTACCTGTTATACTCAGTAAGAACATTCCACAATATGAAGAGAAAAAATGTGTGTTCATGTAGTGACATTTATTTATATCAAAAAGGGTTGCTGTTACTATATATATGCATATATATATATATATATATATATACACACACACACAATGTGTTTGGAAAACAAGACAATGAGGAATAATGAATGTGTATAAATATTTTCAGATATTCATTAATATTCATAAGAATATATATTTAGGTACTAATCCAATGTATAGTTATATGAAACAATTATATTTCTTTTTTATATGCTTGAAATTGCTTTTAATGATACATTCTTGTGGGAGGAAACAAAATTATGTCTTCATATCTTTAACAACTAAAGCCAGAGTTCCCACTGAGAATATTAGCAAGCTATTGAGATTAAATTTATCTTATTTATTAAAATATATCCTATATATTTCAAAAAAAGTGGAAGAAGCTTATAGTAAAATTGAACTTAATGCAAAATATGGATATTGGAGATATGAAACAGAATAAAAACCATGTAAAGGGAGCAGAGAATGTAGATACTGTCAGGTAACTTTGCTATGTTTATCACATTCTGAATTTAATTCTAAACTTGTGAAAATCTAGCATAAATTCCATAACATTTATATTCTGAAGTGAACACATATGTTCACACATGCACATATACACGCATATAAACCTAAGAAAAAATTTTTACCATGTATGTGTTTCTATGTTATAATGGTCAACAATGTAGAAAATGTTTTTATGACTAGTTTTCTGGAAGAAACAAAAATGCTTTCCAAGTTTTTGTGAGGATTAAATCAATGCATTAAAATCATTGTTGTATCTCAGGCACATATTTAATAGTCAATAAATGTTCTTTATCATTTATATGTCACTATGAAGATTTTAGATATACCTTTAATTACTGAATAGAAATATTTATTACTTGAAAAATGTATATGATTATTAGATTTCTGGTTATATATCTTAGTACTGGGATAGAATTCACAGACATAAGGACAGATAATTAATACATCTGTTATACTCTTTCTATTTGAAATTTCACAAGTCTTAAGCCAACCGTTGGCAGTTTTTATATTTCAGTCAATTAGCATTGAAATTCTTAAAGATGAATTCTAGTGTACAAATTATCTGCTGTTGGTTAAAGCAAGACACATATGCTCTAAGTATTGGATGTGAGGAAGGAAAAGAAGTATCTCTGGAAATTACAAGAGTTGTCCTTGAGTCTTTTTTTTTAAGATTTATTTTATTTATTTGAACGAGAGTTACAAAGAGAGGTAGAGACAGAGAGAAAAAAGACCTTACATCTGCTGGTTTATTCCCCAGATGGCCACAATAGCGAGATCTGTGCCAATGCAAAGCCAGGAGCCAGGAGCTTCCTCTGGGTCTCCCACAAGGGTGCAGGGGCCCAAGGACTTGGGCCATCTTCTACTGCTTTCCCAGGCCATAGCAGAGAGCTGGATCAGAAGAGGAGCAGCCTGGACTGGAACTGGAACACTGGTGCTTCAGGCCAGGGCTTTAACCCGCTGCGCCACAGCGCCGGCCCCTGTCCTTGAGTCTCGATCATGGAGCATGCTAATATATTTCACCACAGTCCTCAGCAGTTCATATTAGTCTCTAAAGTATTTGATTTTAATTTAAAGGTGAGACTATTTTAAAATGTCATCTCAAGTGAACCGTCTGGCTCTCACAGGTGTAGAATATTCAAATCTCTAAAATTAAGAAATACTTGATAATAACATCTTATTGAATAGAACACCCTATGAATCAATCATTGGGAGGATGTAAACCATTATCTTTATGCCAAGTATGAGAACATTTTCTTGGACACTCCAGAATCGGTTTGCCCTCATTCTTGAAAATCTGTTATCAAGAGACTCCTTTACCCTCTTGCATACATGTGGGATTAGCCAAGGCAGAATACTAGAAAAAATTAGAAGCAGGAAAGTGAGTGAATTCACGATACTTATTTCCTCTTATATCTCTTTCCTGATTAGAAGTGACTGGAGATGCCCTATGCACATAGCTTTTTCTCCCTCCAGAGTTCAACCCTGCTTTGTTCTCTTGATGCTGACTCATCACTCTTGACTATCAGCCATGGCTTGAGTTGGAGTACAAATAGAGGGGGCATTTGGAGTTATGAGGGGTTTGACACTTACTCATGACAGGTACCAAAATACCATAGCTCACTTGCTACCAGGAGCATGGTGTGTGAGGAAAGAAAAAGGAGAAATTGAAAGTTGTGTGTATTGAAATAAGACTGTGAGGGAACAAATTGGCCTGATGGTAGCTTTGAGTCTCTACATCTTAGAAATAATTTTAAGCAATCATGTTTATCCGTGTTATACTGCCAAATAAATATTCAAAATATCTGGTCTCTTGCTAAATAAAGAACACTGAAAGTTTTGTGCTTATCTTTTAAGTACTTTATGTACTTAAAATATAATTTATGAACTACTTTATTGATCAAATTTTTACATTTGCCTTTTTTATCCATCTTTTTAACTTGTTTTTATATGACAGAGAGAGAGAAAGAGAGAGAGGGCGCTTCCATACTCTGATTCACTCACCAAGAGCCTAAAATGGCCAGCACTGGACTGGGGGCGCAGACAGAAGCCAGGCTTTTAATCCAGGTCTCCCAGATGGGAGACTGCCACCTCCTAGGTCTGCACTGGCAATTAGCTACAGTCAGGAGTGGAGTCTGAAACAAACTAGGCATTTTGATGTGGAACAAGCACTTTTCAATTGTTAGGCTAAACTTCCACACATAATTTTTTTTTTTATTATAGCAGATACAGATAGGAGCCCATATGATATCAATGTTTTAGAACTTGGTAACTGATCCTTATTCTTTTTAAATTTTCAGTTTCTATTTTAAAATATTTCATGAGTATCATAAGTGATTTTTAGAACTCAAGTCTAAAACTATCTGAGGCCAGGCAATAAGGAGAAATCTTGTTGTTAAAATGAATAAAGCTATCCACATTTTCTATTTCTTTTTTTTAAAAGATTTATTTATTTTACTTGAAAGTTAGAGTTACACATAGAACGAGAGGCAGAGAGAGAGGTGTTCCATCTGCTGGTTCACTCCCCAATTGGCCGCAGCGGTCAGAGCTGCGCCAATCTGAAGCGAGGAGCCAGGATCTTCTTCCAGGTCTTGGGCCATCTTCTACTGCTTTCCCAGGCCAGAGCAGAGAGTTGGATAGGAAGTGAATGGAACCAGCACCCATTTGTGATGCCGCCACTGCAGGCAGTGGCTTTACCTCCTATGCCACAGAGCCGGCCATTCTATTTCTTCTTGAGTCTTTATAGTAAAGTTATAGTTTCCTATTCATTGTTTGTAATGCCAAGGTTTTCTTTGGCACCAACTCTTTTTTTTTTAGTAGCCTCTTACATTTTTAAGTCAAACTGGTAGTTATGTCTATAGTTTCTCCATTTTTCTAAAGTTCTGCCTTGCATAATGTTACTTAGTTAATTTCACCTAAATATTGTGCATTTTGTTATAATTTTATTGAATCGTTTTCAGTTTTTAACAACTACTCTATGCTTTCTATTCCTTGATTTTTCTGCTTTATCATTTCCTTTTTTTCCTCCTTTTCTCTTGCTGACCCTATACTTTCTTTTCTAGCATTGATTTTTTAAAATTAATTAATGAGTATCATTTGAATATAACATTTATGGCTATCACATATCTAAATATTGCTTAACTATGATATATGTGTATATATTATAAATATATAAACAATGTCAAATAGATTTCTATTTTAATTGCCTTGTGGTGAAAGACTCAGGTCCTCACAATATAAATTCTTAGAAGTTTCCCGTACAGATATTCTAATATGTAGCAAGCTTTGTACAGGCTCTATTACCTCTACAAAAGTAATATATTCTCTGCACTGTACATTGGCATCAATATATTGGTTTTATAGCTGGTATTCTCTGCCCTTATTCATGTTTTTTTTGATTTATGAATTTCTTTTTTTTCTAATAGAGTTCCTTCAAAATTTCCTTTATGATCAAGATTCATCAGTTTATGTCATTCTGTATTTTTGAGACTACATTATTTTTTTAATAACGCTTTTATTTAAAGAATATAAATTTCCAAAATACAGCTTAGAGATTACAATGGCTTCCCCCCCTAACTTCCCTCCCACCCGCAACCCTCCCCTTTCCCACTCCATCTCCCCTTGTATTCACATCAAGATTCATTTTTAATTCTCTTTATATACAGAAGATCAGTTTAGTATATATTAAGTAAAGATTTCAACAGTTTGCCCTCACATAGCAACACAAAGTGAAATACTGTTGGAGTACTAGTTATAGTATTAATTCACAATGAATAGCACATTAAGGACAGAGATCCTACATGATACATTTTTTAAATTGATTAATTTTCTATGCAATTTCCAATTTAACACCAAGATTTTTTTTCATTTTTAATTATCTGTATATACAGAAGATTGATTCAATATATACTAAGTAAAGATTTCATCAGTTTGCACCCACACAGAAACACAAAGTGTAAAAATACTGTTTCAGTACTAGTTATAGCATTACTTCACATTGGACAACACATTAAGGACAGATCCCACATGAGATGTAAGTACACAGTGTTGTTGACTTAACAATTTGGCACTCTTGTTTATGGCGTCAGTAATCTCCCTAGGGTCTAGTCATGAGTTGCCAAGGCTATCGAAGCCTTTAGGGTTCGCCGACTTCAATCTTATTCTGACAGGGTCGTAGTCAAAGTGGAGGTTCTCTCCTCCCTTCAGAGAAAGGTACCTCCTTCTTTGATGGCCCCATTCTTTCCACTGGGATCTCACTCACAGAGATCTTTCATTTAGGTCTTCTTTTTTTATCCAGAGTGTCTTGGCTTTCCATGCCTAAAATATTCTCATGGGCTCTTGAACCAGATCTGAATGCCTTAAGGGCTGATTCTGAGGCCAGAGTGCTATTTAGGACATCTGCCATTCTATGAGTCTGCTGTGTATCCCGCTTCCCATGTTGGATCATTCTCTCCAGGAAGCTCATAGAACCCCTAGTAAACATGACCAAAAGAGATCCTCATCACGACACATTGTAATTAAACTCACCACAGTGAAACAGAAAGAAAAGATCCTAAAATGTGCAAGAGAGAAACTTCAGATTACTCTCAGAGGATCTCCAATTAGAATCACAGCAGACTTCTCATCAGAAACCCTATAAACTAGAAGGGAATGGAGAGACACAGCCCAGGTACTAAGAGAGAAAAACTGCCAGCCCAGAATATTATATCCTGCAAAGCTCTCATTTGTGAATGAAAGTGAAATAAAGACATTTCATTGCAAACAGAAATTGAAAGAATTTGTTGCCACTCATCCAGCCCTGCAAAAGATGCTTAAAGATGTGTTACACACAGAAACACAGAAACACGGCCATCAACATGAAAGAAGGTAAATGAAGGGAACCTCACAGCAAAAGATCACAGGGAATTCAAAGCATACATTTGGATAAAGAAATTATGGGACATGTACTCTATAGAATACTATACAGCAGTCAAAAACAATGAAATCCGGTCATCTGCAACAAGATGGAGGAATCTGGAAAACATCATTCTGAGTGAATTAAGCCAGTCCCAAAGGGACAAATATCATATGTTCTCCCTGATCGGTGACAACCAATTGAGCACCAAAGGGGAAACCTGTTGAAGTGAAATGGACACTATGAGAAACAGTGACTTGATCAGCACTTGTGCTGACTGTTGTTGTACAATGTAATACTTTATCCATGGTAGTATTTTTTTATTCTAGTACTATTGGTTGAACTTTGTAATTAACACACAATTATTCTTAGGTGTTTAAATTTAACTGAAAAGTGATCCCTGTGAAATATAAGAGTGGGAATAAGAGAGGGAGGAGATGTACAATTTGGGACATGCTCAATCAGTCGTGCCCCAAATGATGGAGTTAGAAACGTGCCAGGGAATTCCAATACAATCCCATCAAGGTGGCATGTACCAAGGCCATCTCACTAGTCCAAGTGATCAATTTCAGTTCACAATTGATCACACTGATAGGTCTAAGAGTCAAAGGGATCACACAAACAAGACTAGTGTCTGCTAATACTAACTGATAGAGACTACATTATTTTTAGTATTTTAGCTTGTAATTTTTGTATCTTATGAGTAAAGAATAAAATGCACACATTGCATCATTTGTACAAAAGAATAAATATCTCAAAGTTTAATTATCTCATCCCTTCCTCATAGTTCTTACTTAATCCCACACAAAAACTACACGTTTTGTTTCTTTCATTGCCTCATTATATAGAGATCACTTTCATCATCAATATAGCTTTTTGCCTGGATCATAATTTTTCTTTTTTTTTTATTTGACAGGCAGAGTGGACAGTGAGAGAGAGAGAGAGACAGAAAGAAAGGTCTTCCTTTGCCTTTGGTTCACTCTCCAATGGCCACCGCGGCCGGCTAATCACGCTGATCCGATGGCAGGAGTCAAGTGCTTCTCCTGGTCTCCCATGGGGTGCAGGGCCCAAGCACTTGGGCCATCCTTCACTGCACTCCTGGGCCACAGCAGAGAGCTGGCCTGGAAGAGGGGCAACCGGGACAGTATCCGGTGCCCTGACCGGAACTAGAACCTGCTGTGCCAGTGCCCACAGGTGGAGGATTAGCCTATTGAGCTGTGGCGCCAGCCATAATTTTTTCTTAAAGCTACATTGCCTCACATTGGGTGATAATCACTTTTTAATTTCACAATTTCCATGTTCATCTTTGAGCAAACTTCTTTTTTATTTTTTAAATTTTATTTAAGTTATACAATATACATATTTCATATATATATATATAGATTTAGGAAATTAGTGATATTTCCCACCCTACAATTCCCACCCACACTCCAACCCTTCTTCCTCCTATCTCTCCCATTCCACCTTCAATTTTTACAAAGATCTACTTTCAGTTTACTTAATGATCTTAAAGTTAACCTTACACTAAGTAAAAGAGTTCAACAAATAGTATGAAGAAAAAATACTCTGTTCCTCAATGGAAGAGACAAGGGCTATAAACAATCACCCAGTCTCAAAATATCCATTTCACTCCACTACATTACATTTTAAGTATTCTACTAGTTAACTTGGATCAAACTTCTTATAGATAGTACACATGGGTTTTGCATCTAGATTCAACCTGACAACTTTATATTCAACTAGTGACTTAATACACTTGACTATGCATGATATACGTACTTACATTTTAATATTTATATAATCTTTGGTATTTCTTTTTCTCGACACTTTATTATGCTTTTTGTATTTTCTATTTTACCTGACTTCTTTGGGGATAATTAAATTTTTTAATTCAATTGTATACTAATAATTGCTCAGAAAGATATACATTCTATTTCTGTTCTTTTATTTGTAATTCATAGATGTAAATATCTACTACAGCAAAGAATAAAACTTATTAATCATCTATTTTTTAAAGATTCTTTCTAATTTATTTATTGAGAGGTATAGTTACAGAGAGTGAGAGGGAGAGACAGAGATAAAAGTCTTTCATCTGCTGGTTCACTCCCCAGATGGCCTCAATGGCCAGAGCTGTGCCAACCCAAAGCCAGGAGCCAGGAGCTTCTTCCAGGTCTCCCACGCAATGCAAGGCCCCAAGGACTCAGGCCATCATCTACTGCTTTCCCAGGCCACAGCAGAGAGCCAGATTGGAAGTGGAGTGCCAGGATTTGAACCAGCGCCCATGTGGTTTGCCAGAACTGCAGGCAGTGGCTTTACCCACTATGCTGCAGTGCTGGCCACTTAGCAGTACTAAGTAGTAAAGTTCTATAAGCTCTGTAAGTCCTAAGTGTATAAGTCTTAAGTTCTTCCAGTCTTTACCAAAAGTGAAGGGGAGGGGAGGGGAGGGGAGGGAAAGGGAGGGGAGGGGAGGGGAGGGACATCAACTTTAATTTGCTGCCATTTTTAAAAGATAGTTTTAGGCCGGTGCCACGGTTCACTAGGCTAATCCTCCGCATTGCGGCGCCAGCACACCCAGTTCTAGTCGCGGTCAGGGTGCTGTATTCTGTCCCAGTTGCCCCTCTTCCAGGCCAGCTCTCTGCTGTGGCCAGGGAGTGCAGTGGAGGGTGGCCTAAGTCCTTGGGCCCTGCACCCCATGGGAGACCAGGAGGAAGCACCTGGCTCCTGCCATCGGATCAGCGCAGTGCACCGGCCACAGCGCGTTGGCCGCAGCGGCCGTTGGAGGGTGAACCAACGGCAAAGGAAGACCTTTCTCTCTGTCTCTCTCTCTCTCACTGTCCACTCTGCCTGTCAAAAAATAAAAATAAAAAATAAATAAAATAAAATAAAAAATAAAAAAATAAAAGATAGTTTTAGTAGATTTGGTATTCACTGTTGACTATTGTGGGTTTTTTTTTTTAAAGATTTATTTATTTTATTTGAAAGGCAGAGTTACAGAGAGTCAGAGAGAGAAACAGAGAGAGAGAGAGTCTTCCATCTGCTAGTTCACTCCCCTAATAACCACAAGAGCTAGACAGGACCAATCTAAAATCAGAAGCCCGCAGCTGCTTCTAGATCTCGCACATGAGTACAGGGGCCCAACGACTTTGGCCATCTTCCATTGCTTTCCCAGGCCATAGCAAAGAGCTGGATCAGAAGTAGAGCTGCTGCAACTTGAACAGGCATGCATATGGGATGGCACTGCAGGCAGCGGCTTTACCTGCTATGCCACAGAGCTGGCCCAAGACTATTGTTTTCTTTCAACACCTTAAAGAAAGAGTTCCTTAAATTCAAATTATACTGTTACTGTTAATATCAATATAAATTTCCTTGAAGAATATTGAATATTGGTATTATTTCTTTAAAGATTATCTCTTTGTACTTTCTAAAGATCTTCACTTTGGTTTTGGAGCTCCACATATTTATTTCTTTGCTTCCTTCCTTCTTTTATCTACTTTTATCTTGTTTAATACTTGTGACTCATACATACTAGTGAACCAGTAGATGGAAGATCTCTCATTCTGTCTGTCCTCCTCTCTGTCTGTAACTATGCCTCTAAAACAAATAAGTAAACCTTTCAAAAAATTTTATTAGGGGCCGGCGCCATACCTCACCTGGTTAACACTCCACCTGTGGCGCCAGCATCCTATGTGGGCACAGGGTTCTAGTTCTGGTTGCTCCTCTTCCAATCCAGCTCTCTCCTGTGGCCCAGGAAGGCAGTGGAGGATGGCCCAAGTGCTTGGGCCCCTACACCCACATGGGAGACCAGGAGAGAGCACCCGAAGCGAATCAGCAAAGCGCTGGCCATGGCGGCCATTTGGGGAGTGAACCAACAGAAGGGAGACCTGTCTCTCTCTCTCACTTCCTATAACTCTACCTGTCAAATAAAATAAATAAATAAATAAATTTTTCTAGATGAATTACTTATGGCTATTCAACTTTAAGATAATTTTTGTCTTCTGGGTTTGATTTTTATCCCTAATCATTTTCAATATGTGTGTATCTAAAATATATATATATAATATATAATAATATATATGCATATATACATATAATCTCTATCAAATAATTTGATTACCTAACATTCATTTGTCATTTGGGACTATGATTCATTATAGCTTCTTTCCTAGTGTTTTGGAAATTTAGAATATAATTTTTTCCTTTTTATTTTTTACATTTTTTACTTAAACAAATTTAATGTAATTCATATACAAAGGTCTAGGAACATAGTGATGTTTCTCACCCCCCCCTCCCCCCCCACATGCTCCCACTATTTTATTTTCTCTTTTAATTTTTACAATGGTCTACTTTGTTTACTTTGTACTCATAAGACTAACCCCACATTAAATAAAGAGTTCAAGAAATAGAAAGAAAAACCACTGTTCCTCAACAGTAGAGACAAGGGCTATAAAAAAAAAATGGAATCTCAAAATGTCAACTCACTCCTGTGCATTCCATTTTAGGTACTTCATTAGTTACCAAAGATCAGAAAAAACATACAGTATTTATCATCTTGGGACTGGCTCCTTTTGCTAAGTATAATGGCTTCCAGTTGCATCCATTTTGTTGCAAAAGAAAGGATTTCATTAATTTTTTATTGCTGAGTAGTATTCTATATTATACATGCATACCACATTTTCTTTATCCAGTCATCAGTTGATGGACATCTGGGTTGATTCCATATCTTAGATATTGTGAATTGAGTTGCAACAAGCATGGGGGTACAGATAACTCTTTCATATGCTGAAAGCATATAGACTTGGGCCATCTTCCACTGCTATCCCAGGCCATAGCAGGGAGCTGGATCACAAGTGGAGCAGCCAGGACTAGAACCCGCACCCATACGGGGTGCTGGTGCATCAGGCCAGGGCGTTAACCCACTGTGCCACAGTGCCCCTTATATTTTATAATTTCCAATGTAGGGACCTTCCATATCCTTGGTTAAATTTACTCCAAGGTATTTACGTTTTTGTAGCTATTGTGAATGGGATTGATCATATAAGTTCTCTCTCATCATGGTATTTCTCTGTGTACAAAGGCAATCAGTTTTGTCAATTTTATATCCTGCAACAGTACCAAACTCTTTTATGAGTTCCAATAGTCTCTTAGTGGGATCTTTTAGATCCCCTATATAAAGAATCATGTCATCTGCAGATAGGGATAGTTTGTTTTCCTCCTTCCCAATTTGTATACCTTTGATTTCTTTTTCTTACCTAATGGCTCTGGCTAAAACTTCCAAGACTATATTGGCTAACAATGGTGACAGTGGACATACTTGTTTGTTTCCACATCTCAGTAGGAATGCTTCCAGTTTTTCCCCATTCAAGAGGATGCTTTGTTTGTCATAAATAGCCTTGATTGTGTTGAGGAAGGTTCCTTCTACACCCAATTTGCTTAGAGTTTTCATCATGAAAGGCTATTGTATTTTATCAAATGCTTTCTCTGCATCTATTGAGGTAATCATATTGTTTTGTTCTTCAGTTTGTTAATGTGATGTTATTGGTCTGTTTAGGTTTTCTATGGCTTATGACTCACTTGTAGTAGATTGTATGTGTCCAGGAATCTATCCTGTCCTTCTAGAATTTCTAATTTGTTGGCATACAGCTTGTTGTGGTAATTTCTGATGATTATTTTTATTTCTGTGGTAGCCTTCATTACATCTCCATTTTCATCTTTACTCCTCATCTTTATCAGCATTAGGTTTTGTTTTGGTTTGGTTTGGTTTCTGTTTCTGCTTTGTCCTTTTGGTAGTATATATTCTTTTTTTTTAATAATGCTTTTATTTAAAGAATATAATTGGTAGTATTTATTCTAACTGGGGTGAGATGATACCTAACTGGTTTTTCTTGTTGTTTATTTGAAAAACAGAGTGACAGACACAGGGAGAGAGAGAGAGACAGATAGAAAGACATATTTTCCTTCAGCTGGTTCATTCCCCAAATGACCATAATGGCCAAGGCTGAGCCAGGCAAAATCAGGAGCCTGGAACTCCATCCAGGTCTTCCCTATCAGTGGCAGGGTCTCTCGCACTTGGGCCATAATAAGCGTCTTACTAGACACATTAGCAATGAATTGGATCAGAAGTTGGGGAGCTTCAGGATTGCAAGTCATGGCTTAACCTGCTGTTCCACAATTCCAGCCCACCACTGTGGTTTTACTTTTATTTCACTGATGGCAAATGATGTTCAACACCCATTTTTTCATGTAATTGTTGGTCTTTTGAATTTCTTCTTTTGAGGAAGGCCTATTCATAAACTTTGGTCATTTTTAGTTGCATTATTTGGCATATTTTTGTTACTGAGTTTGTTCTTTAAAAGCTGTTTATTTACTTTTATTTGAAAGACAGAGAGTTTTCCATGCACTGGTTCATTATCCAAATGGCCACAACACCCAGGGCAGGGCCAGTCCAAATCCAAGAGCTAGGGTCACCTACATGGATGGCAGAAGCAAAAGCATTTAACCCATTATTGGTTGCTCTCTCAAGTATGTTAGCAAGAATGCTGAATTGAAAGCAAAGCAGCCAGGACTTGAGATGGCATTCTGATACATGGTGTCAGCATTGCAAGCGGGAGTTTAACCCATTGTGCCACAATGCCAGCACTTCTTACTGAGATTTTTTGAGTTACTTTGCATTCTGGATATTAGTCCTTTGTCAGATGAATTCTTGACAAATACTTTCTCTCATTCTCTAAGCCTTCTCATCATTCTTTGTTTCCTTTGGTTTGTAGAAGCTTCTTAGTCTGATAAAATCTCATGTCCATTTCTACTTTTCTTGATTGTGTTTTTGGGGTCTTATCTTAAAAAATACTTATCCCATTATAGAATATCTCACAAACTAGAACATAGGTCTATTTGAGTTGGTGTTGGTAGAGGATGAAAAGTAGGAGATTAAGATTGACTCTTCTGCATTTGGATATCTAGTGTTTCCAGTATCCTTTACTGAACAGGCTATCCTTTCTCCACTGTATGTTTTTTTTGGGAACTTTACTGCAAATAAAGTTGATTTTGGATGTGTAGAATCATGTGAGGTCCCTCAATTCTTTTCTATATGTCTGGGTATCCGTTTTTATGCATGTGCAATACTTTATCACAAATTATGTCTTGCAACATTAAAGTTAATTAGCTATGTAGCAAGTATGACGAACATAGACATGAAAGCAATGGGTCTGGATTATGATGAACCTCCCTCAAAGTGAACATCAGCGTAATAAGGTAGACCCTTTGTATTTGGATATCCCCGAAAGGTAGCTGTACTAATGATGATCTGATGATCTGATTTGAATATTGACAGGTAAAACTTGAATGCAACTTGAAAGGTGTTAGCAATTTAATTAAGGAGCTTCAGTGTCGTGTACCTGATTATTAAATGTAATATAGGGGCCGGCGCTGTGGCACAGTAAGTTAATCCTCCTGCACCTGGCTCCTGGTTTCGGATCGGTGCAGCTCTAGCCATTGCGGCCATTTGAGGAGTGAACCAACGGAAGGAAGACCTTTCTCTCTGTCTCTCCCTCTCACTGTCTGTAACTCTCCCTTTCAAATAAATAAAACAGATCTTTAAAAAATGTAATATAAAAGAATTTGTATTTTTAAAGAGAATTCAAATTGTTTTTCCAGAACTTTAAGAAATTTATGAATTTAATTTACTATTGATAGAAGTATGGAGCTGTTTGGGAAAATATTTTTTCATGATTAACAACAAGTTTTTATAAACATGTTTTCCAAATCTTGGAGATTTTATCTTTGGATAGTTTTAAAATCAAATGTGGCTTGAATTATGAAATGGTGAAATAAAGTTTAATTGTATCTATGTGAATGAAACAGTGAAATGAGTTCTGAGAAGATGATTAACTTATTGTTGTTCAAACTATAATTGAAGATTACTCATTGTTTTTAAATAATCTAGAAAGATTCCTTATGGTTTTTAAATATTCTAGAAAGACTATATCATCCTAAATTCTCCTTTTTAAAAATAACATTTTAAAATATAGTTCTTATATTTTATTTATTTTAGAAGGATGAATATGAATATTTATATATACGGGACCGAAAATAAAACAGAAGTCTAAATGAAAAGAATAAAGATAGTGTTTTGTAGTTAGTGTGAATTGACTCTTTACTTGCTTTATAAATTAAATGTAAGGCAGAAGCAACAAAAATAGCTTAATGTTAGATTTATTTTGATTAAATTATTCACTTAATGGATGAGAATCACACTGAATTCTCACCATTTTAATAAAGAGTATAGGTTGATTCTCAGCTGTTTAGAAAATTGTTAAAGGTACAAGGTTATGTATCTAATTGAATGAAATGATTAACTATGCATAAAAAGTCAACATCGACAACAATAAAGCTGTTCTACCAACACAAATCATGGCATTAAGTGTGGTCAGCCATCCCAGGAAAGCAAGTCGACGGTCCCAATGGAATGGGTGCAACATATTTTCTCTCCTGGAAAAGCAATTAAATGCACATTCCCAGCTGGCATCTTAATTCAGGAAGACATCTTTGAAACAGAGATAGCTAAGGGAGACTATATCTGTGGTGAAAGAGTAGGCACAAAACCCAAAGTGAACAGAACTAAATATGCAAAATGTCATAACTGCAACTACTTACAGGTCTGAAGCTATGCGATAGTTTTGGACTTAACGCCAATGCCAGGGCTTTGTTGACTCTCAGAAGCCTTTCAAACTTCCCTGTATCAAGCATACAAGGATATGCTAACTTATTAGCTTAGAATAAGTAGATATATTGAGAACCCTAATAATGGGGCATTGCACAAGGTATACATTTTTTGTTCAGATATATTTTCTGCTCTTAATATATTCCTGAGAAGCTGACCCCTCTGAACTGCATCACTCTACTTCTCCTTTCAACTAGTAAATTGGTGGCACAATAGATCTGAGGGCAGGTGGAGAGTTGAGTTTTAGTATTTTTGCTTGTGTCTCTGTACTCTGCAACAAAAGACAAAGTGATTGCATTCTAGGCTTTCCACACTCTACAGACAGGACTTTGGAGCAGGTGAATCTTTCCTATTCAGGTGAATCTCAGAAATTGACATAGATTTTGAGTAAGTTGCTCAATTTCCATTCTTTACTAACTCATTGATCTAAAGCCGCAAATATTCTTTTCTTGTCTCCAAGTTTCGAGATGTGCCTCTTCACATTTTTCTCCTTGCTAAACTTATTTATCATAATTGTTAAATTATTTGGTAAATTTTCTATTGACTAGATTAACTTACATAAGAAAATTGCACAAATATTTGTGTTCACAAGGTGAACGTATGCATGGAAAAGTATCCTGCCTTCTGCCCTCAGATACCAGTTTTTTTGTTTTGAAAGTCTATAAAAGGAATCATATGGTATGCTTTCTTCAGTATCTGACCTTTTTCATTTAATTTCCTATATCTGAGATTCATCCTCTCTGCTCATCTTCCTCCATCACCATTCTTACTCTTACAAAAAGAAAAAAATAAATATTATTAAAAATCAAGAGAATTCTTTGCTATTTTACTGCTGGACAGTCACAAGCCTAGCATATTTTTGCTGGCTCAACACTTCTCTAAAACCTGAAATTGGTCATTTTCTTCTTTCATTCTAAACACTATGTAGAAACTGATTCTTCCAAGTTATGAATGTTGGAAGATCCATTTCATTATTATGGCATTTCCTTTTTATTTTTTAGTTACCAGAAGGTTTTATTTAGCATTCACCTATGTCATAAAATAATTCTAAGAAGTCACAAAACCCTAGGTTATGATATAAATCATATTATTATTGCATGTGATGTGAAGTAATTACTGATATAATTTTCAATTTGATACACAATCATAAAAATAGAATATTTCATAAAAACAACAAATTTAACTTTGCCATACAGTACTAACATTTATTCCTTTGAAAAATTAGAGTGTGACCTTAAGCATCAGAAAAAAGGAAATACTTGCTTTTCTTATATATGTATTTCTACCTATAATATTTGGTTCTGTTTTCCTTTTTAAAAAATTACTTTTATTAATACAAAGAGAACAGATCTCATATATTTCCTAGATGCAATTCTAACGATATAATGCAATTCTAAGATACTTTTCAGTCTCTTTACCACCCTCCATCCTTACTTTTTTAAAAAAAATTTGCAATAACATATTTTTAATTTATTTTAGAAGCACAGCCTTAATGCTCAACTAAATAAACAATTCAACAAGTAAAAATTAGAAAGACTACTGTTTCACAAGACTATAGTCAAGGGCTATAAACAATAATCAACACAGGATGTTAATTCGACTCACATGCAAATTTTTTGTGCTCCATATATTAGCTACCACAAATCATAGAAAATATATATGTCTTTTTGGGTCTGGCTTATTGACTAAGAATAATGTTCTCCAGTTGCATCTGTTTTGCTGCAAAAAAACAGGATTTCATGCTTTTTTATAACTGAGTAGTACCTATCATGTATATGTATCACATTATCTTATTTTTTGTAGGCAGAGTTAGACAGTGAGAGAGACAGACAGAGAGATAATTACAGACAGTGAGAGAGAGACAGAGAGAAAGGTCTTCCTTCCGTTGGTTCACTCCCCCAATGGCCGCCATGGCCGGTGCTGCACCAATCCGAAGCCAGGAGCCAGGTGCTTCCTCCTGGTCTCCCATGCGGGTGCAGGGACCCAAGCACTTAGGCCATGCTCCGCTGCCCTCCTGGGCCATAGCAGAGAGCTGGACTGGAAGAGGAGCAACTGGGACTAGAACCCAGGGTGCCAGTGCTGCAGGCAGAGGATTAGCCTATAACACATTATCTTTATTCAGTCATCAGTTAACAGATCTGGGTTGATTCATATCTTAGCTATTGTGAATTGAGCTGATATAAACAAGCAAGTGCAGGTAACTCTTTTCATATGCTTTCATTTTTTTGGATATATTCCCAGGTGTGAGATGGCTGGGTCACACAGTTCAAAGTTATCAATTTTGACATAATTTTTAGTCTTCCCATTCTCCCCCAACTTGATACAAAATTATGGTGCTGTTTTAACACCTGCATGAGTCCAGCAGAGATTATAGTGTCTTATTTATTACTTGTTATAGTCATTCAATATAGAATCCAAATGTGGTAGTCTTCCCGCCTTGCTCCACCATCTCTGATACTGAACATCATTATTCCTCTTATAGAAACAATTCAAATTTCTGCTAAAATCTGATGTCAGAAGCATTTGAATGAATAGCCATTGGTTCTTTCTCTGATAACTATAGTAAAGCATAATTGTTATGGTGACCAGGCTACAAAAACAGTATTAGGAGCAGACATTGAAGCACAGCAGAGTAATGCCTCCATCCCACATTGGTATCAGCTCCTCCTCCACTTTCAATCCTTCTTACTGTTAATGAAGGGAGAGGCAACAAGTGAAATTTCAAGTGCTTAGGCCCCTGACATCCACACACCCACATAGACTGTTGCAGGCATTTGGGGATGAAAGAGTTTCTCTCTCTCTCTCTCTCTCTCTCCCTCCCCCTCTCATTCTGCCTTTCCAATAAATAATTTTTAAATGATTTCTTTTTATTTCTTTGGAAGGCAAAGTTAGAGAGAGAGAGAGAGAGAGAGAGAGAGAGAGAGAGAGAGAAATCTTCCATCTATTGGTTCACTCCCCAAATGGCACAACAATAAAAGCTGGGGCTGGGCCTAAGCCATAATCCAACAGCTTCATCTAGGTCTCTCACAAGGGTGTAGGGGCCTAAGCACTTGGACCACCTTCCGTTGCTTGCCCAGGTGCATAAGCAAGGAGCTGGATTAGAAATGGAGCACCCAGAAATCCAAACTGGCATTCATATGAGATGCTGGTGTTGAACACAGTAGCTTAGCTGGTTACACAAAACTCTGGCCCCAATAAGTAATTTTTTACACCTGATATTACAGTATATCTCTGTAAGCCTTATTGAATGATCCATTCCAAATGAGAATTTTCAAGATCCCTTTCAAACCAATATTTATATTTCCACTTATTTTTCAAATATTCACCCTACATTTTGCCCTTATCTGAAAAAAATCCCTGTATCTACAGCTACTCTCCTATAGTTCCAAATCTAACTCAGTGTTATAATCATTCTACATATTCCAATTCCTTCCAAGATCCATCCTTGAAAATAATTAACAACTTTCTAACCTGAATGTCAAATAAAGCCCTCTGAAATCTTCAGAAAAATTTCCTGAGCTAATTTCAGGTGCCCCCAAAGATGTTGACTTGTCATGATAACAAACTTTCTGTTTCTTTGCACAATTTAACTGAGACTAGAAGGAAAAAAAATGAAGGAGAAATGAAATGCCATCCTACATATCTACAAGCCTGTAGTCAGATGAATTGCTTTCTTAAAATGTGATTTATTTAATAATCATGATGCTTTACAAACCAAATTTTCAGAATGGAAAGTGTAAAAACATTTTTCCCTAATGTTTTACATGTGCCAATTGGGAGGGCCAATTATGAAGTAACAGATGGTAAAATCAGATGAACTGTTTAAGCATTGATATGATGAGGATAAGTATACTTGGGCAAACTATAAAAAAAATCAACAAACGAAAGGAGTTGCAGCACTATGTACACCCTTATTCAGTACTATCATCAATCACACATTTCTTCTGCTGTCCATACAAAGTAAGTAACAAAATTAAGAATAGTACCACACAAGATAAATAAAAATGTCATAAATAAAGTTATATAATATGTGCATTATGTAATTTGTAAAGGAACTGTGGTAAAGTCATGAAGAGTAGTTTATAGTAAAGTAGTGGGAGGAATAAGAAAGATGAGCACATAGATGGTATGGAAGGGAAAAAGTATAGACTCTAGCAATAAAAATAACAATGAAGTACGTGATTGTCTCTGAAAAGATGTTTGTGTTTATTGCAATTCTTTCACCCCAAATTTATGTAAATATATATGAACAGTTATTCCCCGTAACAACATGACAACAGATAATATCTCTCATAAAAAATTTCCCCAAATGTGGTTTTTGTGAAATATTTTTGAAAATAAAAGTAATAGGTATATCACTATGATACCAGTGTGTGATTTGAAAATCCCCCTAGCGAATGCCAGGAAATACCTAGATGTATTTCATTCTCTCTCTTTTAAAATCTGTCTTACAAAATACATATTTTAGAACTTCAAAAGGTTATTCAAACACAGTTTGAAAAGTACTTGTGAAACTCAAGGAAAAACTGGTGTCTTTCTCTTTGAATTTGAGATTTCTAAAAGGAAACATGGCAAAATAAATTCTGAGCACACTTCTTTCCTCTTTCTATTGCAATAAGGTACAAGTGGCTGGATAGTTTTCTTATTCACATACACAAAAAGTAAGCCTTGAACAAGCTTTTCTTATGCAAAAGACTTGCTTTAATATTGTTTAATTCTGCCTCAACTTCTAAAACTATATAAATTTATTTTGACTTCCATCGACAAAAAATGGGGTAAGATGAGTCACACCAAAATATCAAGCATCTTAGATGGTAGTCAAAATAAAAATGCATATTCATATTCATATGCATGTCAGAGACAGAGATTGTCTTCAGACGATAACTCTTAGATTTCAGTGTACATTTGCGACAAGCCCTACCTGCAAGAATTTTAAGACATTGTTTTGCTTCTTCTGAAGATCAACAGATATGGTGATGCCAGTCATAACTCAACTTTCAAACTAGGACCCATAATTTATCAACAGGAAAAAGTAACCAATTATTTTCAAATAATCATAAGCTTTCATTATTTCCCAGATAAGGTGACTCTTCAAAATCTTTCAGTAATCAACATTTTATTTTGCTTTCTTCAATTCTTTTAGTTTATTTTTTAAGAGATTTATTAATTCATTTGGAAGGCAGAGTTACAAAGAGACAGAGGCAGAGAGAGTGTGTGGGATGGTCTTTCTACCAATGGTTCACTCCCTAAATGGCCATAAGGGCTGGAGCTGAGCAGATCCAAAGCCAGGAGCCAGGAGCTTCCTCTGGGTCTCCCACACAGGTGCAAGGGCCCAAACACTTGGGCCATCCTCCACTGCCTCCCACCCCTAGGCCACAGCAGAGAGCTGGATGGGAAGAGGAACAGCCAGGACCTGAACTGGCACCCATATGGGATGCCAGCACTGCAAACAGTGGCTTTACCTGCTACACCACAGCACCAACCCCAATTCTACACCTCTAAAAAGCAATTATTCCAAACTTTTTCTCAATATATAGAGCAATATCAGCAAATACCTTTTTTTTTCTTCCAGTCCAACGAAAATCTATGTTTAGCTTAACAACATTACAATTAGAAGTGTATTGTATGCAGTTAATTTTTGAATAAATTGACAAGCTGATCCTAAAATTCGAATGGAAACACAAGGGCTCAGATCTTCCAAAACAATATTGAACAAGAACCAAATTGGAAGACTCAAATTTACTATAAAGCTATAGCATCAAGACAGTATAATAAGTATAGGTCAGTGGAATGTAATTGAATATTTATTATCTATGACTTTTAACCAGAGTGCTAAAAATATCAACAGAAAAAGGATAGTCTTTCCAAAATAGACCCAGGATAGATAAATTCACAGGCCAAATATCAAGGCTTAACACCTTCCTCACACCACATTTAAAATCCATAGAAAATAAAGAAGGCAGACATTAAGCACATCATTTAAGACACCTCTAGTGTGCCTGGGTTCAAATTAGAGTTCCACTACCAATTTCAGCTTCCTAAACTCTAAAATGCAGCAGATGATGGTTTATGTAGTTCATGTACTTGGACCACTACACCCCATGTGAAAAATCCAGATTGAATTCCAGATCCTGGCTTCCCCCGACCCAGCCCCAACTGGCAGTCTCTGCCACCATCTCAAAACACTGACGGAAATCAATACTCCCATCACATAGAGTGGCCAAGAGACAGAGAGCTTAGGGCTATGTGTTAAAACTCAAAAGCCTGGACTACCATGCCAAGATCTGGCACCTGATAAACCCCAAAGACTGCTAGCCCCTAGCCAGTGCTCATGGACTGAGTCTAGATTTTCCTGGCATCAGGTAGAGATCTGTGCTCCAGGAGCTCAGATTCATTCTTTTTTTTTTTTTTCTTTTTACAGGCAGAGTGGACAGTGAGAGAGAGAGACAGACAGCAGACAGAAAGGTATTCCTTTGCTGCTGGTTCACCCTCCAATGGCCGCCGTGGCCGGCGCGCTGCAACCGGCGCACTGCGCTGATCTGATGGCAGGAGCCAGGTTCTTCTCCTGGTCTCCCATGGGGTGCAGAGCCCAAGGACTTGGGCCATCCTCCACTGCACTCCCTGGCTACAACAGAGAGCTGGCCTGGAAGAGGGGTAACCAGGACAGAATCCGGTGCCCAGACCGGGACTAGAACCTGGTGTGCCTGCACCACAAGGTGAAGGATTAGCCTATTGAGCCACAGCGCTGGCTTCAGATTCATTCTAATGTTTGTCACTGCCAGCTTCTGGTGGGGTGGACCAACACTCCTGGGATCTGTAGGGTCATGTGAGTGTGAGACACAGGTGAGAACAACTTGGGACCAATCTGTGAAGCCAGAGGGCTATTTTTATCATCTCCCTCCTCTGGAAAGACCAAAAAGGTTCACAGCACTACATCTTGGGACTCAGTGCTGGGCAAATCCTAATGGTTTGTGTCTGAGACAAGTATTTGTGGACAGAGTTTCTGGGCATGCCATAGTGTCAAGCACAGACCTGCATCCTGCTAGGATAGACTTATTCTGGTGTATAGCACCACCAGGCTCCTTGAGGTCTGGTGTGCACCCCCAGGATTGCACAGGACCTGGTGCTTGTGATACCCAGGAGTGACCCACCTAGGCTCTGCCTGAGTAGCTAGGGCTGCCTGTCTGACAACCTTAGGCAGACAGTGAGGGATCACAGTACAGTTTGGAGACTCAATGCTAGCTGATAAAATGTAGCATTGAAAAGATCCCAATGGTCCCTCCCTTAAGGCTTGTGCCAACAACTAATCCTCTGGACATTTTCAGTGTCCAATAGAGTTCCATGGTTCTGGTTGTGCAGTCTTATACTTCAGTCAGCATGACCAGTTGCTGATAGGACTTTCATTGGCAGTGAGCTCACCTCAGCAGTAGACAGACCATAGCAATGTGAGCTTTGATCCTATCCCAAGGCTACCCTGGTCTTAGTGGACTGAGGGCCGTGCCTGTGATCTAGCATCGTGTTGTTCATGGACCCAGGACAAGGAGTCTGAGCCTACCACAAGACCAGAAGATAACTGCAGGGATGGACTTAACCTTTCAAGGCACCTCCTAAATTCACACAGAACAAATCATCAACTGCAGATTTGGGATAATTTAAGTTTGAGGAATACTGTAAGACTGAATCAGAAAAAAATATATCAACAGCAAAACCGGGGCAAACTCCAACTTAGAGTGATATCCAGTGCTGAAACAGCAGAAGTATATGTCGACTCAGAGAAAATACAGACTGTTTAGAATATCTAGAAGGACAGCCACAATCAAAGCCTGATTACTATAAACATTCCTTCAAAGTTTACACAATATTGTACACTAAGAAGCATGAAGAATTTCCAAGAAACTACAACATCAACTAAAGGAAAAAAGGTGCCAGAAACCAACCATTGAGGAAACAAAACCCAACACTTGAAGATTTTCAAATAGCTACTTAAGGAAAATTTAAGAGAACACACAGAAATTATTCAGTATTCTAATAAAGGAAATTCTTAGGATAGAATAATTAAATAGAATCAAGCAGAAATTCTTTAACTACAAAGTAATAAGTGAAATAAAAAAACATAACAGAAGGCATCAATTGTAGAATGGATCAAACAGAGGAAAGAATCTGTGAGCTCAAAGATAGACTAAGAAAATACACATAGTTGGAGAAAAAAAAACAAGAAGTAATAATGAAAGATTATGAGAAATACAGGACAGTATGAAAAGAGCAAATATTCAGTTCTGGCAGACTCAAGAGGGAGTTGAGAATGCCAAAAGGATAAGGCACTATCAAAAAGGCACTATCAAAAAGATAACGACAGAAAACTAAACCTAGAGAAAGGTACAACTATCCAGGTAGAGGACGATCAAATGTTACCACTCAGATTCATTCCAACCACATCTATCCTAGTACATATTATAATAAAGCTCTCCAAGATTAATGATAAAGTTTTCTCAAAGCTACAAGAAATAAAGAAGCAAATAACACTCAAAATGATGCCAATACACCTGACTGCATACTTCTCAGCAGAACTCTTACAGGCCAGGAAGGAGTAGGATGAAACTTTCAAAGTACCAGATAAAAAAATCATTAACCAAGCATGTGTATCCACCAAAACTATTCTTCAAGTATGAGGGAGAGAAAAAGGATTTTTTAAACAAACCAACGCTGAGAGAATTTACCACCACCAAAGTACTATAATCACTACATTAAAATGACAAGAGTCAGGCAATATAAGAAGAGATCAAATGTAATATCCAAATTTCAAAATGTTATGAGTGGAGCACAAATTTAGAGGGTTTTTAAATCAGAATTTATTATCTATTTTTGTTTATCTCTTTCTCTATATCTATAATCAAGGATAAATTATTATTGTTCCAATGTACCTTATTATACCCACAATAACTTTGTAAGCCATATGGCAACCACAAAGGACAAACTTATAATAGACATACTAAAAATAATAAACAAAAACTAAAATACAGCACTGGAGAAAATCACTTAACCACAAAGTATTATAAGAGAAGGAGAAAGAAAGGAGCTAGAATAAAAATACAAAACAAGTACTAAAATGACAGTAGTGAAACCTTACCTATCAGTAATTACCTTCGGGGCCAGTATTGTGTCAGTACCAGTTAAAGTACCACTTGCAATGCTAAAACTCCATATTGAAGTGCCAATCTGAGTCCCATTTTCTCTGCTTCTTATTCAGCATCCTACTAATGTGTCTGGAAAGGCAGGGGAAGATGGCCTGAGCACCTACCACTCATGTGAGAAACCAGGATGTAGTTGCTGGCTCTTGCCTTCAGCCTGGCCTGGACATGGCTGTTGCAACTATTTGTATACCAGTAGTTGGAAGAACATCCTCCTCTGTCTTTCAAATAAGTAAATCTTTTAAAAAAAAATAACTATGACTTACCTTAAATGTCAATGGACTGAATTTCCCAATTAAAACAAAATATCACCAAATAGCTCAAAAACAGGATTAAATTATATGCTGCTTACTAGAAACTCAATTCACTTCTAAGGACACACATAAACTGAAAGGAAAATGATACAAGATGCAGATGGAATACACCCCAAAAAAGAGCAGCCATACTTCATTAAGATAAAATCAATTTTAAATCAAAAGCAGTAAAAAGAGAAGGTCACTATATAATGACAAAGATTTCAGTCCAGTAAGAACAAATGTAGTTCATGGGCCTGCACCATGGACGCCTGCAGCGTCCATATGGGTGCTGGGTTCTAGTCCTGGTTGCTCCTCTTCCAGTCCAGCTCTCTGCTGTGGCCCGGGAGTGCAGTGGAGGATGGCCCAAGTCCTTGGGCGCTGCACCTGCATGGGAGACCAGGAGGAAGCACCTGGCTCCTGGCTTTGGATCAGCGTAGCTCCGGCTGTAGCAGCAATTTGGATGTGAACCAACAGAAGGAAGACTTTTGTCTCTGTCTCTCTCACTGTCTACTCTATCTGTCAAATAAATTTTAAAAAAGCATAAAAAAGAACAAATGTAGTCAATACATATGCACCTATTATTGAAGCATCAAAATAGATAAAGCAAATATTAATAAACATAAAGGAAGATGTAGTCTCCAATGCAATAATAGTCAGGGACTTTAAACTCTCCACTTTTGGGAATTGACAGGGCATCTAAGAAAGAAAATCAACAAAACAGCAGAGCTAAATTGTATCCTAGATCAATTGGAGCCAACAGACATTTACCGAATTTTCCATCCAAAACCTGCACAATATATATATTTCTCAACAGCACATGGAAGATTTTCCAGGAGAAATCATGGTAAGTCACAAAATAAGGCTCAACAAATTTAAGGGTAGAAACCATATTGAGTACTTTTATGACCACAATACAGGTAAATCAGAAATCAATATCAAGGAAAAATGGAAGCTTCTCAAATATACAGAAATTAAATAAATTACTCCTGAACAATCAATGGATCAAGAAAAAAAATTCAGAAGGGAATAAAAAAGGTCTTGAAACAGATGAAAATGAAACCACAATATAACAAAATCCACAAATTATAGCAAAACAATACTAAAAGGAAAGTACATGGCAATCAATGCTTACATCAAAAAAAAAAAAAAAGATCTCAAATAAACAACTTTTCAATGTACCTCAAAGAATAGAAAAATAATAGAAAAATAAGGATAAACCAAATCCAAAATTGGTAGATAGGAAGAAACAAGGAAGCTCAGAACACAAGTAAATAACATGGAGACTAAAAAGGGTTCACAAGTAAATAACATGGAGACTAAAAAGGGTTTAAAAATTAATGAAATGAAGAGCTGCTTCTTTTACAAGATAGCCAAAATTGATAAACCCTTATCTAGACTAACCAAGAAAAATGTCTACAAGAATACAAAAAAAAAAATACCATGTTAACCCCATAAAAATGTATAATTATAAATAAAATACTTAAATGTTTAAAATGAAAAAAATTTAAAAACAAAGTATTCAAAAAGAAAGGCTTCACATACATAGAATCAGAGATGAAAATAGAGACATTACAACTGACACAACAGAAATACAAAGAATTAGGGCCAGTGTTGTAGTGTAGTAGGTTAAGCCTCTGCCTATGGCACTGGCATCCCATATGGGTACCAGTTCCAGTTCTGGCCGCTCCACTTTCAACCCAACTGTCTTTTGATGGTCTGGGAAAGGAGTGTAAAATGATCCAAATGCTTGGGCCTCTGCACCTCTTTGGGAGACCAGGAGAAAGCACCTGGCTCCTGGCTTTGGATCAGCCCAGCAATGGCCGTAGCGGCCATTTGGGGAGTGAACCAATGGAAGGAAGACCTTTCTCTCTGTCTCTCTCTCTCTCTCACTGTCTAGCTCTGCCTGTTTAAAAAAAAAAAAAAAGAACTAACAAATAAAGTTAGTATCTTGGTGCTATGTACATTCATAAATTGTAGTGAATGTTTCTCAGTTGCCTATCATTTTATTTTTCTCTTCTTTTGAAAAATATTCTGTGTTTGAGGATTTTCTATGCTGTTTTCCACAATGTGCAAATGTATATTTGAATTAACAGTATGCAAGTGTTCCCTTTTTTCCACATTCTTTTTTTTTTTCAGGTTTATTTTATTTATTTGAAAGGTAGTTATGGAGAGAGAGAGAGAGAGAGAGAGATCTTCCTTCCTCTGGTTCACTCCCAAAATGGCCACAATGGTTGGGTGCAGGGCTAGGCCAAAACCAGCAGCCAGGAACTGCTTTCCCATGCCATTAACAGGGAGCTGGATCTGAAGTGGAGCAGCTGATACAGGAACCAGCACCCATTTGGGATGCTGGTGCTTAACCTCCTGTGTCACAACACTGGCCCTTTTCTTCCTACGTCTTGCCAACACTTGTTATCTTTTGTCTTTTTGATAAAAGTCAATATTATTGGATTGAGGTGATATTTCATTATAGTTTTCATTTGCATTTCACTGATGAATAGTGATGTTGAGAATTTTTTCATGTTCTAGTTGGCCGTTTGTATTATCTTCCTTTGAGATTCAGCTCTTTAGATTTACTGGCCATTTTTAGTTATTGTTTTTAATGATTTATTTATTTGAAAATCAGAGTTATACAGAGAGAGAAGGAGAGCCAGGGTGGGAGGGTCTCCCATCTGCTGGTTCACTCCACAATTGGCCACAACAGCCAGAGCTGTGCCTATCCAAAGCAGAAGCCAGGAACTTATTCCAGGTCTCCCACACGGGTGCAGGGGCCGAAGGACTTGAGCCATCTTCTACTGCTTTCCCAGGCCATTAACAGAAGCTAGATCTGAAGTGGAGCAGCCAGGACTCGAACTGGCACCATATGGATGCCGGCACTGCAGGCGGCAGCTTTACCTGCTGGGCCATAGCACCGACCCCTCCTGCCCATTTTTAATTGGATTGTTATTTTTCTTCCTGTTGAGCTGTTTGAGTCCCTCATATATTCAGGATATTAACCTCTTGTTAGGTGCAAGCTTGCAAATACGGACAAAGGAGAACCATTAAGGGATATTTTAGCAAACATTTATGTATTCCACACAATGTTTGAAAATATCAAATGATGACATGGTATCAAATACCTGATTAAAACAAAAGGAAAGATATTAGGAGAGAAGTTATTTTGGTATTTCAAATATCAGTGTCTGAACTAAGGTAAAGTCAATATGAATATAAAGATGGTGCTAAAGTAAAGCTTATTTTGAAAGAAGAATCAATAAAAATTGATGGAAGATCAATTATAGTAGATTTTGAAACTGATATCAAATGAAGTTGTAACTGACAAAACTTGTGATAGATATAAGGAGACAGGGAAAGAGAGAGAGAGAGAGAAAGAATTTGGGAGGTATGTCTGATATGAGCAAGGGAAATAAAAAAGTTTCATGGATTTTTAAAAAAATTTCTACTATATTAAGAAAAATATTTTCCTTTGCATTCTTTGTGTTCATTTTTGCTTCTCTAAAAATACATAAATGTCCATGAATGAATGAATATATAAATACATGGCAACAGTTCTACTTTACTGAAAGAGTTTCCTGTGCTACGTCAAGTGACTGCAACCCATAATTTGGGAAATGTTACCTAATGCAACAAAAGTGTATTTGAAATAGAACTCATTCTTCTAGTGAGCAAGTTACTACCTGAAAGCAAATTAGACACTTTTCCACATTGCATCAAACAGTAATTTAAGGCCATGGGAGTAAAGTAATGCTTCTGATACTAAATGTATTCTCGTGTTTTATAAGAATTGATTCCACTTTCAAAAGCAGCTGACACCTACACTATGGTTTATTGACTGTAAAAATCAGGTTCTGGTTTTATCTCCATGTTTTTGCCCTTCTATGCAAATCCAGCTTCTCTTTATGTTCTTATTAGCACCGTGTAGAAATCAGAGCTACCTGGTAAAATTTTTTCCTTTTCCTGTTAAAACACATAGATTTACAAGCCACTTCATCTGTCAATTGCCCTTTAGGAAACAAGTCTAAAATGACTACATACAGTAGCTCAAACTGAAGATTTTGGGTTAATGTTTTGACTATCTGTTTTGGTAATCATTTAATACCAACACATTTCTTATATTTTTGTAATATCTCTAGTGAGCTTGACTTGCTCCAAGGCAGTGTAAACGAAAAAGTACAGTATATATAAAAAAGTATATATTCAGTGGAGATACTTGATACAAACTGTTTTAAGCAGATAAATTAAATTGAAGTACATTCCACAAAATACTTGATCAGCACCCTCAAAAGTGCTAAGAGGGGCAGGTATTTAGTCTAGTGGCTAACCACTGACTGGGACTCCCATGTTCCATATCGGAATGCCTGACGTTGAAACATGGCTCTGGCTCTGTCTTGATTTCATCTTCTTGCCAATGCAGACCCTTAGGGGCAGCAGTGATAATTCAAGTAATTTAGGTTTGAGTTCCTAGTTCCCAGCTTCAGTCTCAGTCCAACTCCAAGCAATTGTGAGCATTTGAAGAGTTGACTCACTGGATGAATAATCTTTTTTTTTTTTTTTTTTTTTTTTAAACAGGCAGAGTTAGACGGTGAGAGAGACAGAGAAAAAGGTCTTCCTTTCCATTGGTTCACCCCCCCAAATGGCCACGATGGCCCACACACTGCACGGATCGGAGGCCAGGAACCAGGTCTCCCATGTGGGTGCAGGCGCCCAAGCACTTGGGCCATCCTCCACTGCCTCCCTGGGCCACAGCAGAGAGCTGGACTGGAAGAGGAGCAACTGGGACAGAATCCGGCCCCCCGACCGGGACTAGGAGAATTAGCCAAGTGAGCTGGAATTAGCCAAGTGGATGAATATTCTTTCTCTTGCTCTCTCTTGCTTACTCTTGCTGTCACTCTAGCTCTCTCTGTTCTCCTCTCATCCTCTCCCCATCTCCCCCTCTTTCTCATATAAGTAACTAAATACATAAATATTTTTTAAATGTGCTTGAAAGGCAGAGAGAGAAAAAATGCTCCATCCACTGGTTCATTTCACAAATGACTGCAACAACCAGACTAGGTCATGCTGAAATCAGAAGCTGTTAAATTGATCCAATCGTACCACATGGCTGTCAGGAACCCAGATACTTGTGTCCGCATCGGTTGCCTTGCATAAGTTCATTAGCAGGAAACTGGGATCTGGAGTGGGATTAGGACTTCAATCCTGGGCAATTTGATATCAGATGTGGGCATCCCAAGCAGCATCGCCATCGTTACATCATATGCCCACCCCAATAATTTTTAATTGCCAAGGTCATGAGAAATAAGGAGATCATAGACCAAAAAAAAAAAAAAAAAACTGGTAGAACATGATGACTATGACTAAAAGCAATATGGAATTCAGGATTAGATCTGGGTAGAAAAAAGGGCATTAGTGGGAAACTCTGTGAAATATGAATAAAGTCTTCAGGTTAGCAGCATTGTAATGTGGTTAATTTCTTTGATGATTATACAGTTATATAAGACGCTAACTTTGGGGTTAGCTAGGGTCAGATTCACTTCTACATTATACCTTTGCATTCTTCTGTAAATCTAAACTTATGTAAAAATAAAATGTTTTAAAAATAGTTTAACCTATTTATTTTCTATTTTTATTTGAAAGAGGGACAGAAAGTGATGTTCCATCTACTGTTTCATTCCTCAAATGTCCACAATAACCATGGATGAGCAAGGCAAAAGCCAAGATGCTGAAAATCAGTTTTGGTCTCCTACATGGCTGACAGAGACCCAAGGATTTGAACAATCATTTTCTATCTTCTAGAATGTGCATTAACAGGATGTTGGCTCAGGAGAGAAGTCAGAGCTCAAACCAGGCTCTCTAGCATGGGATGCAGGCATCCCAAGCAATGACTTAATAGCTGAACCAAATGTAAGATATTAGACCACATAAGTTTCTTATGAGAAAACACTTTCATCTAGAGATTACACAACTACATGAAAGAGTTATGACTTTCTTCAAATCATAGTTAACAGGAGATGCAAGACCAGAACCCAATTCATAACCCACCAAATGACATTCTTTCCTTTTGTGTACTCCAATGAATAATTTAGCATCATTGTCTTTTTCCCTTGTGTTAGTTTTTGTCTATGCTGTTTCTTTTTTTTTTAATCTCAAATTTTGAATTTTTAACTTTGTACAAGAGTAGTTTTCAAATTGTGCCCTGTGGGCCTCCTAAAAAATAGGAACTTACCAGGATCTATAAATCTTTGAATTTGAAAAGCTATAATAGTGTAAGTTATATTTTATAATATAACCTATTAGCCTGCAATTATTATTATTACTAATTGGATTTCTCTATACCACAGTTACTACTGTGATCTCCTCACTAGATCCCTCATCTTGTGTAAAATTGTTGATGGATAAAGTTTCAATGCAGCAACACATTTCTGACCCATCTCTAGCAAATTCAACCTACCCAGGAACAAAGATTTATTTTCATTTTACTCATATTTAATATTTTCTAAAAGTAACACTTTCTGGAAATAAAAATGAGGAAAACAAATGGTACAAATATGCAAATGCTAATGCAAGAATGTATGCATGACAAGAGATCATACATTGAACAATCAGTAGGCTCAATTAAATATAATTTTCTCATATTATTTATTACAGATAAACTTAGTATGGCACAGTGTTGATCATCTACCAAATATCCATTGTTCTCATTCTACCTAATCAGAAGTAACTAGTTTTGTTTATGTGTCTACTTCTCCTTCCTATACTAAAGGAAAGGTGACCCACTCTTCCTGGTTCTTTGAGTAAATCCTGAGTCATTCAAGCTAGGCACAATGATTCTGTGGCCCACTGAGTTATCTAAAGTCTAACCGACAAATCCGAACATTATGAATGAATAAAGATTAATGAAAACAAAGCTATAATTTATGTTACTTTTCCGTCCTCCTTCTATGAAGAAAGGATGGTTCTCTGACTTGGTTCTGGCATGTATAGAAGTGTTGCCTAGAAGTACTGCATCCGTCTTGCCATCTGCCTGGGTGAGAAGAGACAGAAGGAGCATTTTCTGGATAAAAGCCAGCTGGTAGTCAGGGTTTGTTATCACTTGCCATGCAAGACATTTTAACTGTCATATTTAAATAGGCAAAAAATCAATTGTTGAACGAACTGATTGAACTGTATTGCTTAGTAACAGTAAAGTAACCTATTTTTACATTGTGAAAGCTAACAACTAAATTCAGGATTAGGGTACTGTTGAGCTTCAAATCCTTAACAAACTGAAATAAGTTGAGGTGCATGTTTGTGAAATTACATAAGAAACTACTTCAGACAAGATCAGGCACGTTTAGGGTGGTATGGTCAGAGACTTGTTTATAGCCCTTGTCTATTCTCTGGCAGAACAGTGGTCTTTTGTTTTTTGTTTGTTGAACTCTTTATTCAGTGCAGGATTAAGCCTGTGATTATAAAGTAAATTTAAAAATATGTTGCAACAAAAATTAAAAAGAAAGAAAGAAGGAAGAAAGGAAGGAAAGAGAGAGGAGAGAGAAAAGAGAAGAAAAGAGAGCAGGAGGGAGGGAGGAGGGAAGTATTACATTAGAATTGTATCTATGAACTACATGAAATCTGTTCTTTTTATATTAATAAAAAAGAATTCCTTCAAAGGATAACTTTACTCTAAAATAAGGATTTGTCAAAGACTTTCTGCCTTTCCTGATGGTTATTCTTAGGATTAAATATTGTGCAAAATGCAAGCATACAATTTTGTGTATATTATTTGCACAATATGAAATTTAAATTATTTCTACACATTCTTTGAATATTAGTGCTATTGTCAATCCCATTCATTTCACTAGCTATAGAAGAAATATTCAGGAGGGATTTTTCAAGCTACTAGTGAAAAATGATTAATTATATGGTTCTTAAAAAGCTACAATGAGTTACATTGTGAAAATACATTATTGGGGCCGGCACTGTGGCACACCGGGTTAATGCCCTGGCTTGAAGCACCAGCATCCCATATGGGCACGGGTTCTAGTCCCTGCTGCTCCACTTCAGATCCAGCTCTCTGCTGTGGCCTGGGAAAGCAGTAGAAGATGGCCCAAGTCCTTGGGCCCCTGGACCCGCTTGGGAGACCTGGAAGAAGCTCCTGGCTCCTAGCTTTGGATCGGTGCAGTTCCGGCTGTTGCGGCCAATTAGGGAGTGAACCATTGGATGGAAGACCTCTCTCTCTCTCTCTCTCTCTCTCTCTCTCTCTATATATATATATATATATATATATATCTTTCTCCTCCTCTCCTCTCTCTGTGTAACTCTGACTTTCGAATAAATAAATACATCTTTAAGAAGAAGAAAATATATTATGCATTTATACTATAACAATAATTGAAGAGTAAGATATTAATGAGAATCACAAATAAACATTCATCAAAGGAAATATTCAGAAAATGGTAAATTTTCATTTCTGAGCAAATGAAATAATTTGAATGACCTTTGCTGTTGCTAATAAAAGTTGTACACTGAATTTTTTAATGATCTGAAAATAAGTCCTACATTATGAATTTGATAAATTAGTAGTATCAATTAAAGTCAGTCTTGAAATTTTCTCTTTGGTTGCTAAGAACATGTAAAGTGTTCATTAAGAATATAAGGAAAGGAAGTATTTTTTAACTTTATTAGTGTGTATCTGTGCATATAAAGAGGCTATTTATCATTACCTATTTATATATGCCATTCATTTAATGCACACATACATGCCATTAGTTTTTTTTCTAAACCCCACATTGTTCTTTAATATTGAATACAATGTTCTCTCTAGAACAGAAAATATTGCTGTGTTGGTTTAGTTTAGCTTAGTTATCCAGAGAAGAAGCCACAGATTATAAAATGTCTCATATATGTATGTTGCAGTCATCTACTGGGTCACCTTTTTCTAATAAGCAGAAACTGTCACTAACTTAAGCAAAATAGGAATTTATTGCAATAATATGATGACTTTTTAGAATCTAGAGAAAAATTAGAGAAAAGGCTGATAGAGGAAAGAGCAAAGATTATTCCACATACCCGTGAAACAGAAATTACAAAACTGAACTATCTGCAAGATGATTTTTGCCAGGGAAGCATTATTCAGACAAATAAACTTCAACCTTTGCCTCCATTCATATTCCTTTCTGAGAAAGTCAGACATCAAGCAGCAGTTATTTGCAGTTTAATTTACAAGTGCTGTGAAGCATACAGATAATTTTTGAAAGATACTGCCCTTGCTTTCAAAAATCTTGCACACTGAGTCTGGATTCTGGTGCAGAGGGTTGGGCTGCCACCTGCCATATATCAGCATCTCATATGGGAGCCAGTTCAGTCTCCACTATTCTGCTTCATATCAGCCTCCCTGCTAATGAAACCTTAAAAGGCAGTGAAGGATGGTCTGGGTGTTTGGGCCCCTGCTACCCACGTGGGACACGTGAATATGTTCTGAGTGCTGGCTTCAGCCTGGTCCAGCCCAGGCCATTGTAACCATTTGGTACGTTAACCAGCAGTCAGTCAGTCAGTCTCTCTCTCTCTCTCTCTCTCTCTCTCTCTCTCTCTGTCTCTCTCTCTCTCTCTCTCTCTCTCTGTCTCTCTCTCTCACTTCAAAAGCAAAGAAGGTACTGGCAGTGCTGTGGTGTAGTAGGCTAAGCTTCAACCTGCAGCTCTAGCATCCCACATGGGCACCAGTTTCGTATCTGGCTGGGAAAGCAGTATAATGGCCTGGGAAAGCAGCTGAAGATGGCCAAAGTCCTTGGGCCCCTGCAACCAAGTTGGAGACCCAGAAGAAGCTCCTAGCTCCTGGCTTTGGATCTGCCTTGTGACCATTTAGGGAGTGAACCAGTGGATAGAAGACCTTTCTCTCTGCTGCTCCTTTTGTCTCTAACTTTACCTCTCACATAAATAAATACAATCTAAAAAAAGTAAACAAAAAAGTTTGCAATCGAATAAAGACCCTTCTGACAAAAGAAATCATCAGGAGTTTAACATAAATATCAGTGAAACAGAAGCCAAAACTACTAAATACATAACTTGCGGATCTGTCTTAAATTTATCTCTTGCCATTACTCTCAAGGCAAACCTGTCTCAACATCTTTTCCTTTCATAGTTCTCTATCTTAAATTCTTCAGCTGGAATTCTGTCCTTTCCTTCTTTACATATTAAAGTGCTAAGAAACCATTGCATTGAGTTCAACTCTAACCACTTCCACTAAAAAATCTGGTTCACACATCCTCAACGAATTTATTCCTTTCATAATGAAGCCTAACCAATAGTGCCTATACTGTGCTTTTGGCAGTTACACTCAAAATAATTGGACAGTAATGATTCATTGTTTGTTTACCTACATATATATTTCTCCTTTTCCAACTTGCACTGTAGGAGAGTGAAGAGTCATTTCCTAATTGGGTTTTCATCATCTTTCCATTCTACTCATCTTCTCCCTAACATCTTGCCTCAAACATCATGAGCTCCAGGTATCCATTGCAAGATAACAAAGTGGTTTGCCATAAACTACTAGTCGTTTTTGCAAATATATATTTTAACAGAGTAATTTGTTTAATTGAAAGGCAGACTGAGAGAGTAAGAGAGAGAGAGAGAGAGAGTCAGAGAGACATCTTCCATCTGCTGGTTTACTCTGCTAATGGTTACAATAGTTAGGGTTGTGCCAATCTGAAGCTAGGGGCCAATAACTCCGTTCTGAGCTCCCACATGCATGGCACTTAGGCCATCTTCTGTTACTTTCTTAGATTTATTAGCATAGAGCTGAATCTGAAACAAAGCATCTGGGTCGCAAACTCGTGCTCAAATGGAATGCCAGTGACACATGGCATCTTACTCCAGGGTTTCACAACATCAGACCTATAAACATATGATTTCATTCATAAATATTTGTATTGATAAGAATGGATTCCACTTATTCATCTTCCTCTGTCCATTAATGTGATTATTTAAATTTTTATTTTTCTTGGCTTTTGAAATGAACACATAATACTTGCAAATTTGAGTACAGTAAAACAGTTGAGCACAAATACATAGCATGAACCTATCATTCTTTCATTTTCTTATCCTTTGTTTGCGTTTGGAGTCTACTAACTCCTTTCTTCCAAATCTTTAGAGGTTGTAGTATGTTGTCATGAACTATATTCACCACAGTGTACTGTGGAATACTAGTCCTAGTTATTTCCATCAGATTGTGTTTGGGTACCCGTTATCCAAACGCCTTCATTTTCACTTGCCCCAAACTTTTCAGCCTCTAAGAATCAGCATCCTAAGTGCTGATCTATTTTTTTTAAACTTCCACATGTGAGAAAGGACATGTGAAATTTATCTTTCAGTGTCTGGTTTATTTCACTGAACATAATGGTCTATAATTTCATCCATTTGGGTGCTCTAGAATTAGCTGAATATACATTTAAGATCACCATATTTTCCTGTTGAACTGATACTTTATCATGGTATAGTGACCACCTTTGTCTCTTTTTACAGTTTTCATCTCAAAGTCCTGATATAACTATTGGTATAGCATAGAATATCTTTTTTCTTTTCTCTCACTATGAATCTCTGTGTGTGTGTGTGTGTACATGTATGTATGTGTTCTGGTGGAGTAAGTTTTTGTAGGCAGTATATCAATGGATCTCATTCTTTTTTTTTTTTTCAACTCATTCAGCCTCTACCTTTTAATTGCGAGATTTAGAGATTTTAAATTCAAAGTTATTACTGATAAGTAATGACACTGCTATCATTTAAAAATCTTATTTTTATTTGAATATTTTTGTTTTTTTTTTCTAGTGACTCTTGCTCGTACTATTACATGTTTTCATCACGGTGGTTATCTTAATTTGTGTCTGCATATAATGATCTCTCATGCATCTTTTTCAAGGCTTATCTGATGGGATGAAGTCCTTCAAATTTTGTGTGTCTTAACTTTTCTTTATCTGTGAAAGATAGCTTCACTGTCTAAAGTCTCCTTAATTGCAGTTTTTCTTTCAGACCTTAGAATATACTGTTCTGTTCCCTTCTGCCTTGTAAGAGTTCTATTGAAAACTCTGCTGTTTTTCTAAGTACATTTCCCTTAAAAGTGACTCGGGACTTTTCACAGAGTTTGAAATATTCTCTCTCTGTTAGACTTCAGAGACTTTGGCCATAACATGTCATAATGAGAATCTTCTCTGCTCGTGTCTGTTTTGGACCCTGTGGTCCTCCTGTTCTTGAATGTTCATCTTCCCCGGATGGGGGCAGTTCTCAGCCATTGTTTCACTGGATAAGTTACCCATGTTTTTACTCTTCTCTCCCTGAGTAATTGCAAATTCTAAATGTTATTTGGTTAAAGATACCCCAAAGGTCTCTGAAGCTATCTTTATTTTATTTTATTTTTTCTGTCTGAATGGAATATGTCTAAAAACCTGTCTGTTGGTTCAGATTTTCTTTCTATTTGCTCTAGTCTGTTGTTGAAGTTTTGCATTGCAATTTTATTTGATTTTCTCAGTTGTTCATTTCTAACATTTTTGTCTGATTCTTTTTCCAGGTATCTATCTCTTCACTAAATTTCTCGTTTATGTCAA
The DNA here is from genome assembly GCA_949820135.1 of Sylvilagus floridanus. Lineage (NCBI taxonomy): Eukaryota > Metazoa > Chordata > Mammalia > Lagomorpha > Leporidae > Sylvilagus > Sylvilagus floridanus. The sequence continues at coordinate 100,241,830 of OX463227.1, read as the reverse complement.
GAGTTGATTTCCTAATTTCACTTGATTATCTATCTGTATCCCTATCTATTTCTTTGAGTATCCTTATAATCATTATACTAAATTCTTTCTGAGATAATTGACCAATCTCTTTCTGTTAAGTCTGATATCAAAACATTATCAAGTTCCTTTTGGTGTGTCATAATGCCTTTCATTTTCATATGTCTTGTATCCTACTAGATATTTGCATATCTAATGAATAAGTTGTCTCTTGCTTTTGAAAGGTGGCTTAGGGGATTCAAAATTTTCTTTGACAGCATGACTTTTGGTGTTTGTTTGATAGGCTAATTTGACTTTAGTTCCAGGAGGATGCTGAAGTGTCAGTATCAGCTTCCAGGGTCTGTGAGAGTGGCAGCAGGAGAATGCATGGAAGGCTCTCAGTCCCAGCAGGGCTTTCACATCTCAATAGTGGTGACTGAGGATGTTGTAGTGCTAGACCTATTATCAGTGTGCAGCTGCCTTTTATCCACTAAGGCAGGGTGAGTTTGGAAAAGGAATTGTATTGGAGCCAGAGTGCAAGGAACTCACCCAAACTGGAACAGGCTCAGGCAGAGGAATCACTTAGCTGTTGTGTAGGTGAATTAATGCTGCCAACCACATTTACTAAAGCCAAGGAAGGCCTGGGTTGCAATTAAACTACAGACCAAGGCACTCAACAAGGTCAGGGCTCAGAAGGCTCAGAAGGGGTAGTTATGACTGTTCAAGGTGCCAGTGGGTGTATAAATGCGTCAAAGCCAGGGCACGTTGGAGTCACAGTGGGGCCAATATCCAAGGTGTTCAATAAAGCTGGGGCAGGCTCAGCAAGGACTTCCTGGCTTTTGTGACCTCACATTTGGGGATGACATAAAGTGAAAAAATAATACAAAATGAATTGTTCCTTCCTTTCTTACCTGAAGAAGAGTTCAATTAATCTAAATTTTTCTTAAATACCTTTAAACATTCTGTAACATTGCCTTGAATTTCATTTTCTCTATATCATAAATGCCAAATTGACTTTTTAATGTATATAGCCTAACATGATCTGTCCCAGTATCTTTACACATTAAATGATCAATATGTTAACGTGAGTAATGAAATCATGCTTTATTTTACTGACTTAGCATTTACGTTCATCATGAAAGCAGGAATAATTATCTGAATATTTCAGTCTAGCCTATCAGATGTTTAAGCAATTTCCCACTTGCTTTTGTTTTCCATTAAGTGACAATTGCTGATAAAGTATAGTGTATGTTCATCAATAGTGCTACATATGTAAGAGAGATTCTTTTTCTATACAGAAAATTTCTTTATTATTGTCATTTCCAATATTTCAGTAAATTAATCATCAAAAGTTCCAAAAATTCATTTCTTTTTTTCCTTTGGATATATTTCATTTATTTTTGAGTATTTTTATTAATAAAGAGAATATAGTTCATGAATTTCATAAGAAATGATTCCAAGAATACAATATTTGTCTTCCTAACTATTCCTTCCTTCTTTTCCTTTTTCTAAATAACATACTCTCAATTTACTTTATAATCATAAACTCAACACTCCTCTAAACAAAGAGCTGTACAAGTAAAAGGTTTATAGACCACTATTCTATGTAAAGACAAGTGCTATAGACAACAATCAAATCACAATATGTCAGTTTAGCTAAATATACACTAAGAGTTTTTTGTATCCTCTGTATTAGCTACAACCAGTGAAAACATGGTACTTTTCTTTTTGGGTCTGGTTTAGTTCATTAAACATAGATCTCAGTAGCAGCCTTTTTTTTTTTTTTTTACAAAAGCCAGGTTTTCATTAATTTTTACGGCTGAGAAGTATCCCATCATGTGTATGTACCACATTTTATTTATCAATCATCAGTTCATGGACATCTGGGTTGATTCCATATCTTAGATATAGTAAATTGAGCTGCTACAAACATGGGGGTGCAGATAACACTTTCATATGCTGATTTCATTTCCTTTCAGTATATTCCCTGAGGTGGCATGGTTGGTTAAAAGTTTGTGGCTTTAGACTTATTTCTTGTAGATTACTGATAGCTAATATAGATAGGCATTAGGCTATTAAACTGCTGAATATGTCTAAATCTTATATTAGGAGTTTCTTTCAACACATCAAATAGAATCCAGAATATACATAGTTTTCTATTAATTGAATTCATGAGATAAAACCAGCCTACATTTTATATTATTAGACTTAACCAATATATACATTTAGTTATACTCTATATCGTCTATTAAATCATCTTTTGCATATGACATTTCTTCTTTTTATTATATTCCTTTGACTTCATTGTTAGTGTACATATACAGAAGAGGTTTATGTACCTATTAGAATACAGTCAACAATAATCCACAAACTTATGTCTCCTCAATCTAGTCTTGTGAATGAAGTCTGAGCCCAATGTGCACATATTCATATAAGATATATATTAGTCTTATGTTTTACATCTTTAGATAATATTTTATACACAAATCACATGAAAGACTGTTTCGTGTGTATGCATATTTCTTAGTAAATGGATGTAGACTTCTTGTACTCTTTCTCAGTAGAAAATGTTAGCATGTTTACACTTTCTCAATTCTATGATTTTTCTCCAAATAGAAAATTTATGTATAAGATATTAGCCAGCAGCTGACATTTAAAAAATTTTTTTGCTTGATATGAGCTAATTTATACACTCTTGAAGAATATCAGAACTAAAATTATCAAGTTGTTGGATTAGAGATTTAGAATATATCTTTGAGGTCATTATGTTCTCTATACGAAAATTTCAGGGTGTATTTTTTGTGTAGCTTGTATTTTATATTGCTTTCTTGGTTTTCAAAATAACCTTATGAACTTATGATTACTGAAATTGCTCAATTTTGTCACCACAATACTATAATTCAGTCAAGAATATAATAAGTGTCTCATTATCTATTCAGGATAAAAAGAAAGGAAAAACTAGAAACAATAACACTAACAAAAACAGATACTAAGGATTTCCAGGCACTAAGATTTGAAATTCTAATTGAATGTGCTCCTTTATTTTGCATATATATTGAAAATCACTTTGCCCCTAAAAATATCCAACTCCAAACAGTGAGAGCATATCAAAATAGTTAAAGATATTGATTTCATACCAACTCCAATAGGACAGCAGGATTCCAGCTTATCAATGATGACTTGCATAGGTAAATAACCTGTCAACACATAATAAATAATACATATTTTATTTATAAGCTACATTACAGTAACTTGACTTCCAAACAATATTTTTGAATGACTCTGGTAAATACTATAAAAAATAAAATAATAACTCATTTATTGTTTTTATAAATATATACTTATAAATAAATTATAAATAGTCTATCTTATTGTTATTAGTATGTATAATTATGAATAAATTTTGGATGCATCTTTTATTGAATGTAGGAAATATTGATATCTATATTAGTTAATTTTTTATTACTTTAAATTATCAGGGAGGATCTTCTTGAGAAAGAAAATATTGATTATGGCTTACAATTTGGAGGTTCACAATCAGAATTGGGTGGCTCCATTAGTCTAGCACCTGGTGGAAGTTGGCATTGGTGTAGTGAGTGCAGAGAAAAGATCACATGGTACAAAGGAACAATCTTACAGTGAAACAGAGAGAAACTAGGCCAAACTCAGTTTAAATAATCCATGCTCATTCCAGCTCTACCTTTCAAGGACAAGCTCCAATGACCTAAATACTCCCATTAGTGCTTGTTTAGAGCTACCATAATTAGAAATTAACAATTAATTGTTAGCTTATGACTTTGAGGTTTAAACATTTGGGTAAGTCTGGAGAGCCAGATCCTGTTCAACTAGTAAAAGTATCAAAGGAAGTAAACAGGTAGAAAATGGTACAGGACTTTTGGCAAAGAATGGCTAATTTACCACCTGCACTTACTAATTCTTAGACCTATAATCAGATTCAAATTTAAATGTTACTAAAATATAATACTAATTTCAGAATCTTTTGGGAAACTCTATTCCTCCAACTTTTTAATCATCAGAAATTATTAGAAAATATAAAATAGATGGAATAACAGTGATAACAAAATGAAATAAACCAAATAATTCACAACCTTATCAAGAAACAAAATTTCAAAATGTGAGTATTCCTTGAAAAACTACTCAGTAAGTCTATGGTCATTGGTATTAGTAAATTATAGAAGGGAAAATCTGAGGCAAGTGTCCAAGTAATTAGAATACTATCAGAAGACTACAGAACAGAGTGGATCTGGCATTTTTCTCCAGCAGAAAGCAACAAAGCAGTTAATCCAAAGATGCATAAATTTTATACTACATACAGATATAGCTAAATGGAACTTTAATTAATGAACCCAGGTATTTACCTCTCCTTTTCTCTCACCCATAGAACTACCATACTTGATCCAGGGTGCCTGAAATTAGATGTATCATCATCAGCGTTCACTTCAGCAATGGCTGCAGGAGGGTAAAGTCAGCACACAAAAGTTAAATAAATGAATGCCAATCAGTCTCCCATATAACTGTAGAAAAAGTTATATTGGCAGGGAAAGAGGAGAGGGGGATCTTGAGATACAAGTTTTGAATTCAAAGAAATTAAGTTTATACTGTGTTGCTGGCGCCACGGCTCAATAGGCTAATCCTCCACCTTGCGGCGCCTGCACACAGGGTTCTAGTCCCGGTCGGGGCGCCGCATTCTGTCCCGGTTGCCCCTCTTCCAGGCCAGCCCTCTGTTATGGCCCGGGAGTGCAGTGGAGGATTGCCCAAACCCTTGGGCCCTGCACCCGCATGGGAGACCAAGTGAAGCACCTGGCTCCTGCCTTTGGATCAGCATGATGCGCTAGCCGCAGCGGCCTTTGGAGGGTGAACCAACGGCAAAAGGAAGACCTTTCTCTCTGTCTCTCTCTCTCACTGTCCACTCTGCCTGTCAAAAAAAAATTTTTTTTAAAAGTTTATACTGTGATTTCAAAATATAACACTACCACTACCACCAATAAAAACAAACAAACAAACAAAAAACTAGTTAAGATCAGCGACTCTGAGTTATCTTTCCCTGAACATCAGTGCTTAGGAGAAAATTCAGAGGTGCTCTATAATTCTTTCTGCTGTTGAAAAATACAGACATTCTCTTTTTCACAAATGTAGTGGACATCGTTGGTGCCCTGCTCAGATTCCTTTACTCAGCAATTACACTCTGTGAGATTTCCCAGGCTGCTCTTAGTGTTGGTTGTTAACAAGGAGATATTTCTCTCATCTGTGTGATGGATTAATATAATATTTTCTGTACTCAGCCTGTGAGAAAACATTTTAAGACAATTCAGCTAAAATAAGAACATGACTTTTGTTTGAATACCTTTATATACACAATTTAGACAAGTCTCCTGTTCTAAATCTTAAAAACTCTATTTTAAAAATCCTACTAAATTTTCTTTTTTAAAGATGGAAAACAGATCACTCAAATATAAAATTTTAAAAAAGTAAAAAGGAGGTTAAGCCATAAGTGTGAAGTTCTTCGGCTATTTTTTAATTAAATTTTATAATGAATGTATCAACAGAGAATTCTCATTAACAGTTTTAAATATGGAAAACTAATAAAAATAAAAGCAGGAATATACATATATATATATATATATATATAGGCTGGGCAAAGGAAATTGAACCAGCAAAAAAAAAAAAGTAGTAAATGAGATACAAAAAAAGTATACTTAATTTTTTTTAAGATTTATTGATTTATTTGAGAGGTAAGAGTTACAGAGAGAGGGAGCCTCAGAGAGAAAGGACTTCCATCTGCTGGTTCACTCCCCAAATGCCTGCAACAGCTGGATGCTAGGCCTACCCAAAGCCGGGAGCCAGGAGTTTCTTCCAGGTCTCCCACCTGGTGCAGGGGCCCAAGCACTTGGGCCATCTTCTGCTGCTTTCCCATGCAACAAGCAGAGAGCTACATGGGAACTGGAACAGCTGGGACACAGGACATGAACAAATGTCGATATAGGATGCCAGCGCCACAGCATGAGCCACTGGAGAACTTCAGTTTTTAGGAGCAAAAAATTTACAGATATAGAAAATGGTAAAAAGCCATTTATTTTAAGGAATATTAGTAGTGTTACACTGGGAAGAGAGGTGAAGTTCCTATTATAACATTCCTTTCTTGCCACTTTGCACTTTAAAATGTAATTTTAGAACTCTAGTATAGTGTTTTCTAAAATAAGAGTCATTTGGTCTTCATGAGTCAGGGATTTGGAGATACATAACTTCAGCCAAAATTTTAAGTCAAGCATTTCTAGGCAGAAATAATAGTATTAAACCTAGTATTCGAATTCTGTATAATCACAAAGTTACACAGACATATTTATTAATCAAATATCATTCAATAGCAGTTATGTCAATAAAAGCTTGTAGTGTGTCTCTTCCTCTTCTGAAAAGAATTGCTGATTTTGTGATTTAACAGTGTTGTGTTTACACTCACAAGCAAGGCTAGAGAGCAGGTTAGGTTAGGATTACACATATACTACTTTGCAAATCATTGGCTATTCTTTGTAAGTGGCAATATTCTGTCAGAAAAAAAAAAAACTAAGAAAGAGCTTAGAAGTCATATATATAAATAACCAGGAAAAATAAAAATACATGCTAAATAGGATATTTGAAATTCAAATTTAAATAAATCAGACTGGATAGACAGGTTGTTTGTTACTAACATTAGGAAATGGAAAGACTGAATTAAAAAGAAGTAATCACAAACTGAAGCAGTAAGTATTATGTTTTTTCAACTGAAAAATAGTTGAAATCAATTGTTTGTAGTATTGATTCACAGGAGGATTGAGTATGAGTCTATACAAATGTCTATTGCACTATAATGCTTTAGTGATGGCCTCTGTTAAGTGACTTCTGCAACCAAAGCTATTGTAGTAATGTGGCTTAGATAAAACAAATGGGCTTTAAGACCATCATTTTGAGAGAGAATCAATGAATGAAATTATGGTGGTGAAGCATAGTAACTGGGACTTTAGTGGGATACAAGTGATATCACACATCTAGAGGGCCTTTGAAGAATGATGTTATGTACTAAACAATGATGGTAACCATGTATCCTGATCATTAAGGTCAACTAGAGTGTTTTCTTGGTTTGCAACATTAGAGAGAAAAAAGACACTGTGTTTTGTGGTTGGTATTTTTAATTGGAAATATTATGTTTTCTTGGCTAAGTTACAATTTTTTTGTCTGCAGATTATATTGCTATAACTTTTTCAAAAACTAGACATTAATATAAAATTAGAATGTGTGACATTTGTCTTTTTGTGTCTGACTTACTCTACTTAATATAATGTCCTCTAGTTCCTGTGATTTTGCTGTTAATGATAGGATATCATTACTGATGATATTCTATTATATCACTGAATAATATTTCACATATAATTTTTACCCATTCATCCACTAATGGATATTTGATTTTTTACTTATTTTTTAATTTTCATAAATTTTAAGTTTTTTTTATTTATTGAAGAACAAAGAGATTAACAGAGTTCCCATCATTAGTTCACTCCTCAAATGCCCTCAGTAACTAGGGTAAGGCCAGGGTAAGGGCCAGGAGCAAAGAATACAACCCAGGTCTCCCACATGGGTGGAAGGAATCTAATTGACTCCTTATTGCTGCCTCAGGATCTGCATTGGTGGAAATCTGGAGTCAGAAGTTAGAGCTAGGAATCCAATGTTGGGCACTCCATATATGGCACAGGCATTTTAAGTGCTAGAAGATATGACCTCTTGGATAGCTTGGTTGATTCCACTTCTTAGCTATTATAAATACTGAAGCAAACATGAGATTGTAAGCAGTTCCATGATGCTGTAATTTCATTTCATTTGGGTATTTACAAGAACTGGGATAACTACATCATATAGCAGACCTACTTTCAGGGTTTTTTTTTGGGGGGGGGGGATTCCATGCTATTTTTCATAATGATTGCATTAATTCCCTGAAAGAGTGGGTAAAGTGCTATTTTGCACCTTCTCACCAGTATTTGTTATTTCTTAATTTATATCTACCATTCTAACTGAGGTGAAGTGATATCTCATTGTGATTTTGACTGGCATTTCCCTTATGGGTAATGATATTGACCATTTATCACAAATTTGTTGGTCATTTGAATCTACTTTGAGAAAGATATATTTTGTTCATTTTAATTGAGTTATTATTTTGTTATTGAGTTTTTTAGTTCCTTTTATATTCTGGATATTATGTTGTTGATTAGTAATAGGAAAATATTTTCTTTCATTATGTCTGTTGTCTCTTCAGTTTGTTAATTTTTCCTTTGCTGTGCAGACGCTGCATAGTTTGATAAAATCTCATCATATCCAAAATAATCATTACCTATGGCAACATCTTGAAGAGTTTTCACTAATTTTTTCTAGTATTTTCACAGATATTGGATTAACATTTAGGTCTTTGATCCTTTTTGAGACTATAAAATCAGGGCTGACATTTGGCGTAGCAGTCAAGATATTGCTTTGAATACCTGCTTCCCATATCAGAGTGCCTATATTCAAGGTCTAGCCCCACTCCTGATTCCAGCATTCTGTTGGTGCAAATAGTGGGAGATGGCACATGATAGCTCAAGTAGGTGGGTCCCTGCCATGCACGTGGGAATTCCTGACTCCGACCTGGCCAGTAGATGAGATCTCTCTCCCTGTCTCACTCACTCTCTCTCTCCATCCCTTCCACCATCCTTTTCAAATATATAAATTAATTAAAAAAACTGAAAATCAAATACTGCATGTTCCCCCTTATATTGTGGAGATAAAATTTAAAAACAAACAAAAAAGGAAATGTCTGTGTATCCATATTGCTGCAAATATAGTTTTGTAAAACATTGTTTTATACCATTGTCAAACCAGTTGTTAAGAATGGTATACTACTATAGCTTTAATGCTCTGTGATTATCCTAAAGTTTACTTAGAGTAATGGGTGAAATGATCAATTTCCCATTCAATTATTTTTATGGTCATTGTCTGTATCCCCACTAAACCAGGGTATTTTTGCTTTTTACTTGTTAAACTTCTTATCCAGTGAAGTATTAAGCCTTTTTACTGTAATATAAATGAAAACATAATATCTCAAAACTAAAAACTGACAGAAAAAAGTAAAAATTAAGAAAGGTGGGAGGAAGGAGAGAGGAAGGCGGGGAGGGAGGGAGGAAGGCAATATCATTATGTTCTTAAAATTGTAGCTAAAACCCACATTGAATCTGTTAAAAATTAATTAAAAATTAAAATTAAAAAATAAAAATAAGCAGAATTACATTGAATTCATAATTTTTAAAAATTGAAAATCTATTTTTATACAAAGACTATATACTTGTGAATAACATTGGGTATTCTGTATGCTCACAAGAAAATGAGTGAAATGCCATATGTATGACCTGTGAGTCTCAGTAGATTTTGTCTTCTTCTAATTTCAAGGTTTCATAAATTGGTAGAGACAGAGAGTCACTGCACACAACTTCATCATGAAGTGGTAGCTATGGCAATCATGTATGGTTTATAAATAACAGATCATTAAAATTTGAATACAACAGTGTACATAGAGGGGACAAGCTCAAATAACAATGTGAGAGATTTTTGCACTTTTCCTCCCACTACCAAAATCTCCCCATCATATGCTTCTTGAAACCCTCTCTCTAGGTTCCCTAGGAAAATTAAAAAGAAGTAACTAGAGAGGAATAATGACTCTTACAAAGCATTAGAAATTGAGTTTGAAATCTGAAAGACTAAAAATACCAAGAGTCAGATTGTTTATCACAAAGAATAGTTTACTGCTTTTAATCATAACTTCTTTTAGTAAACTAATTCATATAACAAAGCATTTATCAATGACATACCTTAGCAAGTCTTCCTTATAGTCATCAGGAATACTGTGAGAACTAAATCGAGATACCTACACTTAGGGAACCTAATAAACTAACAAGAAGAATTACAGTTGAACCTGTAACTCATAGTACAATCCCAGAGAGTATGAACACAAATAAGTTGAACAGAGTGAAGAGCATTAGAAGCTAATTTCAATTGGATGAAAGAAAAGTATTTTCTTTGGGGTAACCTCTAAGACATAGCCTGGAAAGACTAGCCATACGGCAAATACCACACCCCAATTACAGAGAGAGGCAAGTTCAAAAATGCTAATGCAGGTATTTTTGTCAACTTGTTACTGTAAAGATAAAGAAGGCCAACATGTTAGCAAAGGCTATATCACATTTTTATACATCAAAATATTCTTTAAAATTAATTATAAAAGCCTAGTAAGTATCTCAGATCTTATATAGAATTATTTTATCAACATATACTCTATATCTCTGTGACTATCACACAGCTTAAATTTCAGCCCCACTAAACCGTTTTTAAAGAGACCTTCCTTCTATTATCCCTTCCATAAAAGAAGAATACCATTTTCTGTCAGGGGACTCTTCCTTTCGACAGTCAACAACACAATGGCAAGGCAGGGTGTCTTAGTCAGTGCATTTACAACAAAAATATCACAGACTAAGTGACTTAAACGACCACACTTATTTATCACAGTTCTGGAGGATCTATTTGCTGATAGTTTCATAGAGAGAGTGCTTTTCTTGTCTTAGCAATGGCATCCTTCTTGTATCCTTCCATTTGAAAAGAAAACATTCCCTTTCTCTCTCTCTCTCTCTCTCTCTCTCTCTCTCTCTCTCTCTCTCTCCCTCTCTCCCTCTCTCTCTCTCTCATCTCTATCTCTATGTCTCTCATCTCTCTCTCTTTTTCCTTACAAGAGTACTTACAACAGAGCCAGCACTCCACCTGTGATGTCTGAATTCCCTAAGACTGCCACCTGCAATGTCCGAATCCCATAAATGTGCCTGGTCCAGTTCAGCTGCTCCACTTCCAAACCAGCTCCCTTCTAACAGCCAAGGGAAAACAGCATAATATGGCCCAAGTACTTGGGCCCTTGTTTGTCCATATGGGCAGCCTGGAAGAAGCTCCTTGGCTCTTGGCTCCTGCCTTCAGCCTGGCCCCAGCACTGGTCATTGTGACCATCTAGGGAATGAAGAAGATAAGCTTGCTCTCTCTCTCTCTCCCTTTCCCTTTCTCCCTTTCCCTCTCTCCCCCTCTCCCCCCAAAAATTTACCCTATTAATGAGGGCTCCCCTGTCAATGCTAACCACCTACAAATTCTCCACCTCCAAATTCCATTACATTGTGGATTAGCCTTGAACATATAATTTTTTAAAATTTTATTTAATAAATATAAATTTCCAAAGTACAACTTTTGGATTATAGCGGCTTTTCCCACCGTAACCTCCCTCCCACCCGCAATCATCCCATCTCCTACTCCCTCTCCCATCCCATTCTTCATCAAAATTCATTTTCAATTATCTTTATATACAGAAGATCGACTTGCTATATACTAAGTAAAGATTTCATCAGTTTGCCCCCACACAGATACACAAAGTATAAAGTATGTTTGAGTAGTAGTTTTACCATTAATTTGCATGGTACAACACATTAAGAAAAGAGATTAGCTGGCGTCTCAGATCAATAGGCTAATCCTCCGCCAGCAGCACCGGCACCCAGGGTTCTAGTCCCGGTTGGGGCTCCAGATTGTCCCGGCTGCTCCTCTTCCAGTCCAGCTTTCTGTGGCCCGGGAGTG